>JAUPFT010000030.1:37647532-38047341 GCA_036936625.1 Parnassius smintheus behrii | reverse complement strand
ATACACGTTGTAATGAAATATAGATAACTGCATAATTTTTCGTATTTACGTAAAGGTTACAAAGGATATTTCTAGATTTGGTTGACTTTAATTTCATTTTGTAATATTGCACTTGTACTTAGTCGTTCTTCACATCTCTTTACTAAAATCCCCACAAAATTCCCATGCAGTCGCATGCGCCTGGCAGATGCCGATCAGTCACATGCGACCGCATCCACCCACAGCACTTACAACCATTAAGGAAGTTTGGCATTACAAAATTTTTACAAATTTTTCTATGCTATGGTCTAAGCAAAAGTCATGTTTTACTTCAGTGATCACTGATCACTGATCGGTATTAGAGTTGATAATCGGTTACAAGGATATAGTATTAGATTAATTACTTAAGTTTATGTTAACGATGCGTTCATCTAAATGTATATAAAAACTCTGCTACCGTTACATTATATATATATATATATATATATATATATATATATATATATATATATATATATATATATGCAACAGTTGTCACTCTTGGCTGCGCGTTGGCAACCGCAGTATAATTGTTTAGTTGATAATAGGACGATCCAAACTTTCCTATTTACTATTCTAAACCAAACAATCAACCAGAGATTGACTACCCCCATATTGTAATAATATGGAAAAGCAGATGCTGGCAGCTTATTCCACTCCTTTGCTGTACGCATGATGCACCATAAAGCATCTCCTGGTGAAAGCGGTCTGATTTTCCTCTCACGCCCCCTGTCCAGTATCAACCAATTATTGACCTCCTATTCACAGACTAATACCACACCACGCTGAGTTCGGGACAATGAGGTGGGCGTGACCCCAGAGGAAAACGTTTGATTTCGATCACAATCCCTAATACAAAAGTTAATTTTCATTTTTCACTATCAGACTGAGATGTTTGACGTCCCAATGTCATTGTTAGCCCGGCTATCATGGTTGCTGTAAAGCACCCGAAACGTCGGGAATTAAAAATAAGTAAAATCAGTTAAATAAACGCGATATAATCCGTAAATTTAGTTTTATTCAATGTGTAGTGTTCGCGTAAATTTAAGAAATCATTAAATAGTGACGGCATAGGATGCAATTCGGCGAGTATGTGCCAAAATTATATTATGTCTTTTTTATAGCATATAGGTGACAAACGAGCACACAGTCCACCTGAAGATAAGTAGATGCTGTAACTCGTAGTCAATCTAGATCTATCTAGAATAAAGAATCAAAATGCAGATGCGTTGTAACCATCGAGGACTAAGATGGAACGCCACATTCCTGGAACAAGAGTCTCCTGTTCTCTACACTCACCGTACGAAACATTAAGTTTAAGTATTAAGTTGCTATTTTACACTAGTTATCCGTGAGAGCGTGGTTCCTCCCCAACACATTCGTGCTACAGCCATAATGTAAATGCATGAATCCATGTCCCTCAAATTAATATTTGTTTAACTATTATGTTTACATACAAGCGTAGTAAACCATAATGATCTTTATTACATGCTTGATTCCGAACGTAAATCTTCAAACAGCGGAGTTAACGTTAGCCTCGTGTCATCATCTGCATGGACTAGGGGGTCCTGTAGGTCTCGGGCCTCAGGGTAAGCCCCCATTGCCCGGACTTTCCTCATGGCCCACCACTATGAGCCAGTCCTAGGAGCCTTTAATAGGCTCGGTAATCCAGTACGGATGATCCGTAGTCAGAATTTTCTTTTTCCCGTTGTCGGGTAACTAAGGGAAAAAAGGAGGTTGTCCAGTAAAAGTTGAAGTTGGCCTATCAGCGGCATTGAGTAGTTCTCTTGGAAGAGGTCGCCCGTCCGGGGGCCATGTGTGCAACGGCGCGAAGCCGTTGAGGTGTTCATGTGGCCCGTTGTCGGCGCGGTCGAACATGCCGCGCGGCAGCCGGGCCAAGAAGTCGGTGATGGTCTCGACTTTCAGATCGGTCGCTATGACGACATTCCGGACGTAGCGACCTGCTCCGACGATCGTCCTTAACGTCAGATTCTGCTGGGCCTGCAGTCGCCGCCTCAGAGGGTCGCTCAGAAGCGCGTACCAGACCGAAGCAGCATAGGTGATAATGGTCCGGATATACATCTTGTATATCCGGAGCTTGGTCTTGATTGGCAGCTTGGATGCCAGGACTGGCAAGAGCGTCGCCCGCGCACATCGGGGTCTGCGGACGACGAAGTCGACGTGCGCGGTCATGCGCAGCGTCCTGTCGATCCGGCACCCAGGGTAGGTCACGGCCTTCTGGTACACGATCTTCTGGCCATTGAGGATCAGTGGAGGTGGTAATTTTCTGAGACGGCGAGTGAGCAGAGCGGTCGTCTGACCAACGTTGACGACCATCCTCCACTCGTCCAGCCATGGTGGCAACAGGTCCAGCAGACGCTGTATCCTGGCAGTGGCTATGTGGGCTCTTCTGAACAAGGTGAAATAGGCGCTATCACATATACCGCATATAGCGCCAGCTCAACGTCGTCCTCCCACTCTTGCAGCCTGCCTGCCAGTGTTGAGACGTCGTTAGTATAAGCCGCGTACAGGACTGGAGACAAACAGCTGCCCTGTGGAGCGCCGGCTCTGATGGATCTTGTTGCGGACTCGGCGTCCTCTACGCAGACGTAGAGCTTCCTGTTTTCCAGGAAAGACGCCACTAGCCGGGTCAACGAATCCGGTGTCAGTTTCTATAAATTATTCACCATAATATATATTGTGATGTACTATGTAATATATTGTAATTGGTGATAAGTTATACAGGTCTTTCCTAGTACTAATGTTTACAATTCAAATAATGTTATATTTATGGCAATGTTAATTTGTGAAAGCAATATATATATATATATATATATATATATATATATATATATATATATATATATATATATATATATATATATATATATATATATATATATATATATATATATATATATATATATATATATATATATATATAGGTATGTTATCAGAATCAGTATCTAAGCGAATATTTCTATTCGCTTAGATACTGATTTTTTTTTTCAAAAAACACATTTAAAAAAAAATATTTTAATAAAAAAATTTATTTGCAAATTGTATGTGGTTTTATTTCCTTTAACTCACTCATCGGCCAAAGCAGAAATAATAAAAGCACATACAATTTGCAAATTAATTTTTTTTCATTAACATTAATTTTTAAACGTGTTTCTTTTTCTGAAAAAAAATTCTTTCCACATGTCTGGTAACGCGGTTAACGGGAACCACAGGGTTTTTGTTACACTTATATATATATATATATATATATATATATATATATATATATATATATATATATATATATATATATATATATATATATATATATATATATATATATATATATAAACTGGTTCGGCTGAATTAATTATATAATATATACATAAAATATCGTAAAATAAATAAATAAGAATCTAACCAAATGGAAATACTCAGCATGAAAGACCAAAAGGCCGAGAGTTTCCATCTGTATCCAGGAGCACTGCTTTCTGTATTTGAGCCCGGAGGGGTCCGTCACGGAGACCTAGTCGCCTCAAATGAACCTAGAGGCTGAAATTGTTGTATTTCTAGCGCTTTAAATTTTATCCCTCTCACCGATGCCCTTGCTTTCAGCGGTGGCGTAAGAAAACCAACTACCTCGTGTCATCTGGTAAGTGTCGTTAGAGACGTTAGAGGAAAATAAATCAGCAGATAGCTTGCAGCGCCTTTCTGATAACAATAAGAAAAGAAATAACAGTTGTCAACTCCTGCCGAGCGTGATAACTATGGCAAATATCCGCTCCAAGAGGTAACCTATGTGGTAGGCCTAAATTAATCAGTGAAATTTTGCCAAGCGGTAATTACCAATGAATAAAATTTTATTACCTATTACTTCCTTGCACTAAAACCCTCTCAGAAATGGGCGGAGGCTTGTGCCCAGCAGTAGGAAGTATATATGCTGTAATTTTACTTTACTTTATCCAACCGAAGCCCTGGCGGATCGCTAGTGAAAATATAAATGAGCTTGTAAATACAAGCTCATTTATAAATAATAAACATACATCCCTTAATATTTACTTAAAATTGATATAATGGATGTTAGTGGCCTTGCTTGGCTGCATTCAATATATTTACAAAAAAATGTTATGAAAATTTAGTTGTCATAGTTAACCTTTTGAAACTATCAGTGGTGACGCCTATTATTAAACGTAATAATAAATTATTGCGGTATATCAAAATATAATGTTTCCAGCTATTCAGTCTCAACTCAATTTAAATCAACATCGCTTTCAATAAACAAAGCAGATTGTCACTACAAACGTACTCCTAAATATAAGCTTTCAAAACTAAGAGTTAATTTGTTATACTGTTTGTAAAGAACAACGTTTCCTAGTGGATGCCGTATATACTGACTTCTTAAGAGCCTTTGACAAAGTTTCACATTCGTTATTATTAAACAAATTCAAATTGAAAGCAAATTGAAAGCAATTGAGCAAGTTAAATATTTTATATACCTGAATAAATGTGTAAGTTTTAATTTTTTTTAATTAAGTTATAATAAAATAAAGAATACGTTACGAAATTGAATTAACGGTAGAGTATTTTAATTTTGTAGATTTTCTTCGAAATTGCATGTATTTGTAATAGTGGAGATAGACGGTCCACTATTAACAGACTCCGAGAGGTTTTAAGGCGGAGAAATGAAACTACTGTTTATGTAAAGCCGAATGGAGTATGAATATGGAATGGAATATATTTTCGTCAACCTTGCCTATATTTATATGGCTAGCTACGTTGTTGGTTTACCAATGGTAACAATTTTTATTTTCTCTAGCCAATTATATTTCTTACATTATGACCAATGAAGATTAATCAAAATACACATGTATTATGTACGTTTCGTTTGACGGCGTGAGACTCGTGTTATCTTAACGAAGCTACGTCGCTGGACCGGGCTATAAAAGTCATGCAGATCGGTGCGCGCGCCGGCCAACGGCCATCGGCCCCCCCAACAAGCTGTCGGCTGACCTGAACTGCCTCCTGGCGGCTAGGCCGAGCCTACATAACACATCCCTTAATCTGCCTTAGTTAGGCACTCTTCTAAGCGGCTTTTCGCCCTGCCCTCCTTTCTGCCAAGGAGGGTCGCGTTCATATGCGGCTTAGAGATCTCTAGTCAGATCGTTATGCCAGTTCCTAAAAGGTTGGATTTAGTGGGTAAAGGTCACCACATAACCACGCAGCCGGCTGCGTGGTATGCTATGAGCATTCCCAACCTCCCTCCCCCGCTTTCCGGAGGGTTGCCCATATTTGCTTCGGGCGCAAAAAAAAAAAGTTCGCGCGCTTAGTCGGCGAGCGGTGGCGGCGTGGGACACAGATCCGGAACAGCAAGAAGAAGCGAGCTGCGGCGTTGATGAAACGGCTCACAATTGGTCGACGGATATGTGGCGATAACGGCGTGTAAAGACGATGTGGCGCTAAATGATATTTGCGGCGGCTTCTTGTTTCTTTATAAGAACGTTAAATATATACGTCAAATTATCTATATGCAGTCCGCAGTATCTCAGTAGCCGAGGATAGTTAGGAAATAAATGATTTTTATTTTCGCCTTCTATGTTATGGTAGCAGCAGGGTATATATTATTTATTGCCGATTAGCCTGGCTGCTACATATTCAATATTTTTTTTTAATTCTTATTAAATAGAAGCAATTTGTTTTCATTACTAATAATCAGAGGAAATTTATTGAAAAATGACATTATAGTATAGGCTGCAACTTAGCGTTTTAATTCTGGATGAAGGGAAGAAGAAGTTCAAACTCCAAACATCTGGTGGTCACGGTAACAGCTTCGCTGGCTGTCTTCTTACCTTAGAAATCGTACTCAGGCTGCTTATGAAACCTATTGTACCTCTTTTTACAAGCTTTTCAATACCACGTTTTCATTAACTCGCTTACGTATATTTCTGTTCTCGTCGAGTTTAGAAATTGATTTTGACTTAATTTTGTTAATTTCCCGAAGAGCTAGTGACTTGAATTTTTTAACATAGCCCAGTATTGGAAGACAATGTAAGAATATGATAAAAAAACGCTTTTCACTTGTTAAACCTACGTGTGTCAATGGCCTGGAATCCTTGGAATTCAGTAATATACAAAGTTATATATATATATATTATATAAATAAAATCGAGTTAATTAAGCCTTTGACTGCCGTGTCGGTCACTTTGTACGGAGTATTGCATTTAAAACGTGACCGACGGCAGAGTATGTTGTTTAAACTTCATTATTTATGACATTGTTTGGTCATAAAATAAACCAACGTAACCTATTTTTTTAATACTTTGCCCAATAAATAACAGACTTTATTTATAGACCTCAGTCAATTATAATGATTTCAATAATATTTATCATATAACCTACCTAACTACCTATCATATACATATTACCTACTATATTGTTCATTATTTTATAGAAAAAGACTGACAAACGAGCACACAGTCCATATCATGGTAAGTGGATGCTGCTTATCGTCATCTATATTTATTATCAATCAAGAATCAAAATGCAGATGCCACCTTATCCTGTCACTATCTGTCAACCCTCAGAACAAAGATGGAAAAGCTTGTTTTGAGTAAAAAAGAGTCTCCGGTTATTTATACTCATCATACAAATCACAGTAGCATTGTGTTGCAATTTTACGCTGGTATTCAATGAGAGTGTGGTCCTTTCCCAGTCTAGATGAGCCGTTCGTGCTATAACCAGCATGCAGCATGGCTCTGCCTCGAAAAATCATTCATTATTCAAACTGTTTGGACATAAACACAAATAAATAAAATTGACGTGTCTCTGTGTAATGTCAAAATAACAGCGTTTTACTAAATGAATATTAAAGTATATACAGTACTTATAACAAAAAAAAAACAATTTTAAAAACTTTTGTCTGTCTGTCTGTTTGTTCCAGCTGATCTCCAAAATAGTAAGACTGATTGTGACTGGACTTTCACTGGCAGTTAGTTGCTGTTATAAGAATTTACTAAGGCTAATTTTATTTCAGAAATCAGTATGTGGTTCCGCCTAAAAATATTAAAACTCATGAAGTCCAATCCATCAAATTTTAGTGAGTATACATATATTATATAATATATATAAAAAATAAAATAGATAATAGATAAAATAGAAACACAGCCCCTTTTTACTGAAAGCGAGGCATTTTTATTTGTGTGTGTGTCTTTGTGTGTGTGCTGTGTTTCATTGGTGATAGTAGAGAACCGGAGACTCTTTCCATGGAAAACGAGGCATTACATTCTTTTCTTCAGACGTGACAACGCATCTGCAGTTTAATCGCATCTGTATATACTCAAACGATAGTCAACTAATATTGCTAAAGTAAGTTATGCTTTATCCACATTAGTAAATTGGTTTAAAGTCAATTATTATACCTAGTGTTTAATATTCAAACTCCAATGTGCTCTTTAATGGAGAAGAGTTTAGTCTTATGATACCAATGTTTTTCTCGATATTACTATTGACGCGAAGCTTCAATAGGGCCCTCATATATATAAATTAGTAGACAAACTTGCAGCATATGCTATAAGAAATATAAGAAGTCTCACTAATGTTGAGACAGCTAGATTAGTCAAATTTAGTTACTTTAATAACGTTTGTCTTATGAAATCTTACTATGAGGTAATGCGACTGACATTGAAGTCATATGTTATGCAAAAGCAATCTGTATGGGTGATTTATAATATAAATTGTAAAGAGTCTCTTGGAGAAAAAAATAAGGAATAAACATATTAACTTTGTTATCGCAATATATTTATGATAATGTAACACTAATAAAACTTAAAAGTAGTAATTACCAAACACCAATTAAAACTTAAAAGACAAATAATTAATCACATTGTTTCACTTTATTTCGCTCTGAAGCTTGGCTTGTCTTGAAAAATTCGATACTGCCCCGATCGTGGCATGCTGCAGGTTTAGGTAAATACACTTTTACACCGAAACAACGAACATCCGGTTCCGAACTGAACATAAGAATAAAGATGTTCATACTTTAAACACTAGGAAGAAACCACTGAGGTATTACTACTACGTTACTAATAATATAGTTCGATGGAAGAAACAGAAACTTGTAATACCAGTTACCAGACTCCACAAAATTAGTTATTCATTTACGAGGCAATGTATATGCTTTTACAACAAAATCCCTAAAAATGTACAAAGTTTGTTAAACAAGTTTAAATTTTTTTTTGAAGAAAAATTTAACAAAAAGGGTTATTATCATATCAAAGAATACATAAATGAAAATAATGCCTTGGTATAAGGTGATCGCCACCATGCTGGTTCTATAAAATGAATTCAAAAATTGTGCATAATAAATTATTGTAACAGGGAATTTATGTTTTAAAAACATCACACTGGGTTACTTGTTGGTTCTTTCCGGACAGAGGATTTTTTCCAAACAAGTGAATCATAGTGTTCAAAACCATATTGAGTAAAAAATATTCTATTATATTCCATTCAATAGCCAATAAATATTAAAATGATCGCCAGATATGAATATGTTGTATATGTTACCTTAATATTAAATAAGCTTCAACATTCAAAACAAAGTAGGTCGAGATCTCTGTCGCGTTCTACGGTAAGTTAATTTTGTGCTCGAAGTGTCCTACTTACATCGTTAGGGAACGAGCTACTTCGCACTGCATTATTGCCGCAAGTGCAGCTGCGGTGCGGTGACACGTGCATTAATGAACTCGCGATCTAGCTGAGAATATCCTCGCATCTGCATTACATCAATCAAAAGAAATTTGCAATGTTTAAGCTCTGTCTATCTATACTTGATATAATGAACCGGAAGAATTTTGTGTTTTTTTGCCTTTTTTTGTTTTTTACATACACTAATCTTTGGAATTACCAAACCGATTTGAAAAATTATTTTAATATATTAGAATCGAATTCACGAGAATTAGTATAAGCTATTTAACATCTAGGCTATAGCTCTCAGCTTGATTTAAGTTAAGCAAGTTAGAAGAAAAAGCGCTTTCGAAAGGATTTACCTACATGCGGCTTAGCCGTAAAATAATACGAGACATGTTCCTAGGAGCGGGATTTATCTGGGCTGTAACTTTAAGAAAGAAAGAAAGAAAGAAAGAACCATTTATTTGAAAATCACACTTTACACACAATTTTTGAAATTTAAATATAAATATGATGTAATTCAATAATGACACAAAAAAATAAAATTAAGTTAAAATTAAAATTAAATAAAAAAAAGAATTTTAAGATAAAATGTGACATCAAATAGGTCTCCAACTCAGCATAATGCTGCAGAGGCAGCGCTGGTTTTCAGTTGGAACCTTGTGACTTCACTGACGAGTCGGTGTGTGAACCTTGAATTACGAGTAACTACAACTTATAGACTAATAGTAATTAGGCAGTGGGTTAAAGAGTAGTGCTAACGTACACAGTTAACACAGACATACTGTATTAATATCAATATCAATATAAATGGTGTGTAGTACATACACTATACCTATACTTACATAACATATTTGGTTCTATGGGGAAGATAAAGCAAGGTAGCAATAAAATTTGTGATTTTAGTACATATATAATTTATATTCCGTACTCAAAGGGACACGCCACGTTGCGAGACGAATTAAAAAGTGAGATTAAAAATAAATAAACAATAAATGATCATTCATCACATATGTAACAGAAATAAACAAACTTTACTAATTTTTAACGTAATTTTTAACGTGCAGTTTCGTGGTCACTTAAGACACAGCCAAATTGGCCTCTAAAAAGCTTGGCGTGCTCAGCAGAGTGGGACAGTATTTCATGCCGGCACACCACCTGCAACTTTACAAGGCGCAGGTTCGGCCTCACATGGAATACCGTTCCCATCTCTGGGTTGGTGCTCTCCAGTGCCAGCTCCTTCCACTTGACCGCATCCAGCACAGAGCGGCTCGAATCGTCGACGACCGAGTGTTTTCCGATCGGCACCATTGAGTGGTGCTGCGAAAAGATATTGCATCCCTTTCCATTTTCTTTCGCATCGACCACGGGGAATGCTGTGAGGAGTTGTTCGTATTATCTCAGCTGCCAAATTTCATGAGCGCATATCGCGGCACAACTTCCAATACCATCCACACCATTTGGATGCTTGGTATTCCATCACTGTAGGTTTAACTAAGAGTTTTCTTCCACGCACAACCTCTCTGGAATAGTTTTTCACCGGTGAGAAAAGAGCTTACTACTTTCTAAAAGGCCGGTAATGCACCTGCAATTCCCCTGGTGTTGCAGTTGTTCATGTGCGGCGGTAATCACTTACCATCAAGTGACCTGCATGCTCGTTTGCCCTCTCTCCTATAAAAAAAAAGCAAAGACCCCCTTGAAAAATAAAATGGCGTGCCAAGTTTTAAGAGCACCTCCCTCACTCCATCAACTGCGTACACTATCACGGTCACCACAAAACCCTGGAGCTCACAATTCACACTGACTTGGCCATCCATGCTCTTATCAATTTTCACATATTTATCTTTATAATAGTAAGCCCTGAATCTATCAAATATCAAATAATATTTACCCATTCCGTAGACAAAATATATATGTATATAAATATTAATGAAAATATACCTACAAATATTATCTTTACTGCAAAAGGATGAATGAACCAGTCTGATTGCGGCGTTAAAGATTCCGTTACTATAATGTGCACCTGGGTGTTGTGAACAGAGCAGGTCAGCAGTACATAACTACCACCAATAAATGGTGGTATAGTTAACACAACCAAAATTAATATCTTTACCGTTACAGCCTATTAAAGTCCACTGCTAAACTCCTGCCTCCCCATAGATCGCCTCATAGGGGGGACATATGCCATAATAGCCATGCTTGGCAAGCTGGTTTTCAACCGCAGTTTTTTAATCTCTGTCGTTATTAGAAAAATGTAGCTGCCCATCTTTTTATCTGTTTCCCTCTATCGTGCCTTACGACATCCTCGGGATGATATGGGGTAATAGTAAAAACCACGTAATAAGCTAGCTAGAGATTATTACGCGTTATAAGCTAGCTTAGCTGATTAATTTCAATATCTTAAATAAACTGAATATCCGCAAAGTAGTATTGATTCTGTTACTTAATTAAAAGTTATTTATTTTGAAACCAATTCAATAATTATTAGTTTTGGTCTGTTCTACACAAGACGGGTTCGCTCTATCTTTGCAGTGAGTTTACACCTCTATGCCGAAAAGCATAGCTAGCTACAAGCAAATCATTAACATCGGGAAAATAAGTAAAAATATACGATGCCGTCAAAAACATAAATTCTAAAAAAACCAAGTCTATCAACTCAGTTCTTCTACCATAAAAATTTGTGAGATCCATGTAATACCAAGTCGGTTAATTTATTCAGTCCCTACTTAAGGGTCCTTCTGTTTTAAGTTATTGCGTAATTAGCTAACCTAACAACATTTTATAGTGACCATAAAAATGTTAAAAATCTTGTATATTTAAAATATATAGATTGACTTGGACATCGCATGAAAACGCAATGTATCTCACAAGTAATACATATTATTTTAAATAAGATCGCTTAGTGCGATTGCCTGGTTACTTTGATTACTGCAAGACCTCAGGACATAGTCAGTTCATTTTGCATAGATCGGACAATAAACAATATTTTAAAAAGCTGAAGGTACTCCGGGTTTAACAATGACATCGGGACGTCAGTCATCTCAGTCCCCCGTGACCATGGGTGCTGGAAAGCGCCCGAAACGTCGGGAATTAAAAATAAAAGTAATTAAAAGTAAAATAAACGCAATAAAATCCGTAAAAGTAGTTTTAATCAATACTAAACGCTAATTGCATTCTAAGTTTGAAGCTTCTATGTCTGCTAGAAGTGCCTTAGAGTTTTGATGATCGGTCAGTCAGTGAGTGACAAAATTAATAAACTTTGACTAGTTATAACTACTGGTTCAAATTGAATTAAATTTGAAATATACCATGTATATACAATTTCTATTTGGTTACCGAAAATTTAGGTTTTTAGTTTTATCAAGTTTTTGATAAAACTTTCAAGGCACTCCCCTTGTTTCCTCAGCCAGTATCGGAATCCTCGGCGTCGACATATCGAGTGGCGTGCAGTTTCGTGGTCACTTGGAAGGGAAGGCCAAATTGGCCTCTAAAAAGCTTGGCGTGCTCAGCATAGCGGGACAGTATTTCATGCCGGCACACCGCCTGCAACTTTACAAGGCGCAGGTTCGGCCGCACATGGAATACTGTTCCCATCTCTGGGCTGGGGCTCCCCAGTACCAGCTCCTTCCATTTGACCGCATCCAGCGCAGAGCGGCTCGAATCGTCGACGACCGAGTGCTTTCCGATCGGCTCGATTCACTGGCGCTGCGAAGAGATGTTGCATCTCTTTGCGTATTTTATCGCGTCTATCACGGGGAGTGCTCTGAGGAATTGTTCGGATTAATCCCAGCCGCCAAATTTCGTGAACGCACTACACGGCAAACGTCCCGATACCATCCACACCATCTGGATGCTTGGCGGTCCACCACTGTACGTTTCACAAGGAGTTTTCTTCCACGTACAACCTCTCTGTGGAATAGCTTACCACCGGCGATTTTTCCGGACCGATACGACCTGGGGACCTTCAAGAAAAGAGCTTACTCCTTTCTAAAGGGCGGCAACGCACCCGCAATTCTCCTGGTGTTGCGGTTGATCATGGGCGGCGGTAGTCACTTAACATCAGGTGAGCCGCATGCTCATTTGCCACCTCTTCTATAAAAAAAAAATCTACTACGAAGTTATAGGGGGTCGAAATTGGCCTGAATTGCTTCGAGAAAAGTATAGTACGACCGTGCCGCTTTTTTGCTCGACTTGGCGGGGGCACTGCCGTACCCCCAGATTGAATAAAATTAAGTTTATGGATTTTACTGCGTTTAATTTTAACTTTTTTATTTTCCTTAATCACTTTACAGCACACATGACCACAGGGGTGAGGAGGTAAGTAGTGAGGTGTTAGATATCCTGAACCTGAAACTATTACATAGTTAACAAATACAGCCATCACGTAAAAAATATTTTATTCAGTGTTTTGTTTTCACGAAGTTTAAGAAGTCAGTTCTATCAAAGCAAATGTAAGAAATCCAGCTACGTTATGAGATGTAAGCGCTTTTAGCCCTTATTGCTTTTACAGCTACATCTGTTTCATGGTTCGCGGCCACTGCCTCGTTACGGTCTATAGAATACGGCTCTTGAACTGCATACAATTGAAAATGATGAGAATGATTATAATGATTGTGGTAGGGTTCATCGACAATAATCAGATCAACTGTGTGGCGTTTACGAGTAATCTAACCACCGACCGAGCAGAGATGATTGGACTCCGTGTAAGAATGTTTAACTCGCCTCAGTAGATACGATATGAAATGCGTGAAAAAATTAGTTAGGCTATTTAAGGTTATTGTAATAAATAATGATTATTTACATACATAACATAAACACTCACGCCTGTCACCCAGAGGGGTAGGCAGAGACTACAGACTTCCATTTAGCACGATCCTGACATACCTTTCTCGCCTCTTCCACATTCATATACCTACGCATACATGCTCGTCGGTTAAGGGTACTCTTAATTTGGCCCATTTTTAGTATATCGCCAATTTGGTCGACAAACTTCCGCCTAGGACGTCATTTTCCGACTCTTCCATTCACTTCTGCAACATATATTTGCTTTGTCAGTCTTTCCGCATTCATTCTTTCTACATGACCAAACCACCGAAGCATTCCTTTCTTAATCCTGGTCACCGCATCATCTTGCAAACCACACTCTTCTTTTATCACACAGTTTCTCACCCTGTCACTCAGATTCAGCCCTAACATACTCCTTAGCGACCGCATTTCTACCGCATTTATTCTACTCTCGTGCTTCTTCTGCCACACCCAACTTTCACTACCATACGTTAAAGTAGGGACTAATACAGCACTGTGAATTGCCATACGTGCCTTTTTTGACACATTCTGTCTTTTCACAATAGAGTGTAGAGCCCCATTTACTTTATTTCCTGCATTCACTCGTCGTTCAATGTCCTTATCATATCTCCCATCCCTGCTGAATACACATCTCAAATATACGAACTCATCCACTTGCTCAATTAACTCTCCTTCTATTCTTATTTCACATACCGTTTTGCTTTCATCTCTTTCAAAAACCATCACTTTCGTCTTACTTGCGTTCACTTTCATTCCCCTTTCTTTTAATGACCTGTTCATTAATGTAACCATCATTTGCAACTCGGCCGCCGACGACGCAAGTATGACTTGATCATCGGCGTACAAAAGGCATTTGATGGTTAACTCACCCATTCTTACCCCGCATTCTTCAACTTTCAAATTTTCCAAACAGCTGTCCATAAATAGGTTGAACAGCCACGGGGAAGCTACACAGCCCTGTCTGACACCTTTATGGATGCCAAACCAGCCCGAGTAGACCCCGTTGATTCTAACACAAGCACTCGAGTCCCTATACAGAGACTTTAATGCCTGTATCAAACCAGCGCTCAACCTAAATGCGTTCATCGTTTGCCATAACACATCCCTGTCCACTCTGTCATAAGCCTTTTCCAAGTCCATGAACGCACAAAAAACTCTTTGGTTTTTCACCAAAAACTTCTCCGCGATCATGCGCATGGAAAAGACTTGATCTGTACACCCCATTCCCTTTCTAAATCCCGCTTGCACATCCCAAATTTTTTCATCAGTTTCTTTCATAACTCTTTCAATTAGTACCTTAGCATACAGTTTTCCCACAATGCTAAGAAGGCTGATACCACGGTAGTTTTTACAGTCCTGCTGTGACCCTTTTCCCTTATATATTGGGACTATCACGGCTTTGCACCAGTCTCCCGGTACCCGCTTTAGTTCCCAACATAAATTAAACAAGGTGTACAGCAGGCCTGCCACCACGTCCTCTCCAGCCCTTAGCATTTCGAGTGAAACTCTATCATATCCGGCTGCCTTACCTACTTTCATGCTTTTCATTGCTTTCATTATTTCATCCATACTTATCTCCCTATCTCTATCATCTTCTTTCGGAATTTCTATTTCATTTAGTTCACACTTCTCCTCACTCATAAATTCGCTTTCAAAATATTCCTTCCATCTCTTTAGACTCAACACTTCATCATTCAGGATACAGCCATTCTCGTCTCGTATCGCATTCAATCTAGGCTGTTTTGTATTTCCCCTGGTATTTCTTACGAGTTCCCAGAACATTTTAATATTTGCCTGGAAGTTATCCGATATTCTTCTATCATTCCTATCCGTTCTTTCTTGCTTTTTCCTTTCAACTAATTCTTTTACTCTCTTATTTAAACGTTTAAACTCTGCCTTTTTTCTTTCATTCTCATCATTCTTACCACCAGAGTTACCAGCTTTGGTCGCTAGTAAATCTAGCCATGCTCTCTTCTTTGCTTCAACTTCCATACGTACCTCGTCATCCCACCATAACGTATTGTCTTTCCTTTCATTCATTCTCTTACTAACACCACATACTTCGGTAGCTGCATCCACTAAACCTTTCTTAACATTATGCCACACATTCTCCAAGTCTAACTCATTCACACACAACTCATCCAAATTACTTATATTTTCTCTCAGTCTGTATTTGTACTTGTCTTTCACATCTTCATCTTGTAACCTCTCAATTCTTATACGCTGTAACGCAGTGGTAGACACAGATGTCCTATGCCGCCAAACCCCTAATTCGGCATAAGACCAGGTTGTGGTCCGTCCCTACGTTGGACCCCCGGTAAACCCTTGTATCCACTACTGCGCTCCTCATTCTTTCATCCACAGTTATGAAATCTATCATGCTTCTATCATCACCTCTTTCCCAAGTGTACATGTGAATCTTCTTATGACGAAAGAAAGTGTTCGTCACAAAAAGATTCCTTTCCACACATACGGTGAGGAGGCTTTCACCATTCTCATTTATACTTTCATCACCAAACGTTCCCAATATCCTTTCATAACCAAGCCTCCTCACCCCAACCCTTCCATTAAAATCTCCTAGCATAATAATATTTTCATTTCCCTTACACTTCATTAGCACCATCCTTACCATTTCCCAAAACTGCTCCCGGATATAAGTGGGCATAGACATGTCTGGGGCGTAGACCCCTAACACAAACAACTTCTTTAAGCCCACTTTCATTCGTATCCATAGCAGTCTTGGGCTTACACATTCATACTCTTTCACACATTGGCCCATTCGTTCTGAAAGGATGATTCCTACTCCCTGGCATGCCCGCTCGATCTCGTCTACACCAGACCAGTATGCGGTATACATGCCAAGTGCAGTGACATCCTTCCCCTTCCTTTTCGTCTCATTTACACATAATACATCTATTCCTCTATCATACATCATATCGCATACTTCATCCATTTTATCATTCATTGCCCCACATACATTCAACGTAGCCAGACGGGCCTCTGCAATCCACTTTTCGCCTCTCTGGGAGACAGAACGTGACGGGTGGCGAACCTCGTCGCCGGTTTTCCTCCCGGAGATTCTTCGCACCCCTGCCCCATCAAAGGGGCGCCGGGAACTCGGGGCCATTTCTTTTACTTTTTGCCTCATGGTGCGAAAACTAGGGCGTGGCATATTTTACGCCGCTACCACACGGCGAGTAGCCGAGTCTGTTCTTTCGGCTTTGTCGCTCTTTTAGCACCACCCGGGGGAAACGTGTAGGGTGGGCCTAGGATTAGGTGGTCGAAGCCTACGGACGCGAGCGACTTATCCCCCAATGATTATTTATTTTCCTAAATATAAATTTGTAAAATATATTTAACCATTCCATGTAATTTTCGCAATGCACATTCATATACTTTTATGTGGCCTCACTTTACATCTACAACTGCTGCAAAGTAACGGTTACATGAATTGGTAAACGCTAAGTACGGAATACAGAATAAATTTTCTATATATATAATTTTTTTACAAGTTGTGGGTAGGTGCTCAAAAAGTTAACACACGTTTCTGTGATCGAATTTTATGTATTTAGTGTAAAAAGTATTTTTCTAGCATAATTTCATGTTTAATCTCAATATTATTGCCTATTTAATTTCATATTATGCGGACAATAATTTAATGTTGAAGAAATAACACAGTGAACACACCTGTCGGCGACTGTGTCAACACCATATTATTTAAGTGCAATTTTCACGTTACGGAATTCCACTGACATAAAATGACTAACCTTTTCGATATTTCTGAAACTCAAAAAACAATAGAAGCTACACTTCTAAAAAGAATGGATGACTTTGAGCGCCAACTTGGCACTGCCTCGACCAAACCGGAAAATCTTGTGCAAATTAATAAAGAATTTAATGCTTTTCGCGACTATGTTCAGGAGATCTTCAAGCTAATGCGACAGCAAATTTACGAGGTGAGCCAGTTAACCGATTCATTGGAATTGAGACACCGAAAGAAATACCTCATCCTTAGCCTGTACGCCAAGCCATGCTCACTTTCGATCGCGCAATACCAACCTTACGCCCGCCAAGTAGTGATCGAATTAGATCAGAATTATGTAAACATGTCTACCTATGAAAAAACTATTTTTTCGTTTTAAACAAAACCAAAGACACTATGCAATAGATATTAGTATCAAAGACAAAGATATGCTCTTTTATTTTAAACCATAACCTGGCAATGTTTCTTAGAAAAAAAAAAAAAGAAATCACTCTGAACTTCCGGCGTTCCACGTGTCACTTTGATGAAGTTGCTCTGTCTTTTTTATAGAATTTTATATTTGTGTCTGGACTAAAAACGAAAGTATTATACTTTTTACATTTCTTGTAATATAGTCAACACGTAGATATATAATTTGTGGTATAAAAAGTGAAAAGTAAATTGCCAAAAGTACTTCAAATTCCGAAAGGCCTGTTTTGGCGGGCGGGTTATAAATGTGTTATTTTTCAAATTCTCATTTATTTTTAGTGTAAAATGTAAGTAAAAATAGTTTTCCTACATATTTTGAAATAACATGACGTTGTATTTATTTCAAATTCACACGAACATATTTTAGAAATATTGTTCGAAATGTCACAGATAAAATATTATTTTATTTTTTTTTTTAATTTTTTTATATTTTAATATTTTGGTATGAGTAACGAATGGAAACACATAAAACATAAAATATACATATTTCCAAACAATTTCATATAAATTTCTCCAAAAACAAAGGTGTAGAATTCAAATTAGTAGTAATTTTGTCACTAAAATTGAAGTTTATACTACTATTATGCTATACAGTGTAATTTATATACTTTATTACAATTTCTAGCAACCAAAAATAATTTTATTCGATAGTTTATACATTCAACAAGACTTCCTGTAAGTTTTATCCATAAATATTGTCTCAAAGTGAAAATATAGCAAAATTTGCAATATTGCAAAAAATTTCCTAACCTAGAAATTTTCCCGCCAAAAAGGTCCCGAGTGAACGGGAGTGTAACAATGTCGCGCGCTGTCAGAGCGTAGAAGTTAGTGGAGTACCTGAAAAGGCTGATGAGAATACAGCTGGTATTGTTACCACAATATTAAAAAACAACCTTGGTCTCATCGACATCACAGCCTCCTCCTTCAAGGTTGTACACATACTTGGATCAGCATCTACGGGCCATAGTAGGCCTGTACTTTTTGGACTTACTGATTCATCCCTCCGCTAAACTGTTTCGAGGAAAAAGGCTTCACTTAAGGGCACACCCTTTATACTTTCTGAATTCCCACCTAAACAACGCAAAGCTGTATTTAT
The DNA here is from genome assembly GCA_036936625.1 of Parnassius smintheus behrii. Taxonomy (NCBI): domain Eukaryota; kingdom Metazoa; phylum Arthropoda; class Insecta; order Lepidoptera; family Papilionidae; genus Parnassius; species Parnassius smintheus. Next base: position 38,028,508 of record JAUPFT010000030.1, on the reverse strand, counting down.
GGAAGCACGCAAACTTTTCGGTATGCGTAACGTTTGGACGCTGGACGGAAACATCACGATTAAATTGCCAGATGGAAGCCGGCATAAAGTATTTACTTCTGAAGACCTTAAAAAGTTTGTTCTTGGTAAGAAATCGGATCCCGTCGGCCAGTTGGTATCAGGTGACAATGCAGCTCGGTCATCTGGAAATTCTGAACTAGCACGTACCAGACGTGTTGGTAAGATTAAATAATGCGGTTTTTTTGTAGAATCATTGTAGTGTAATCTCATCTCAATCATAATTGTTTCACTGATGAACTAATTGCAACATATTAAGTTGTTTTATATAACTAAAGATACAATTTACTAAGACCCTATTGTTAGTCTTTCATGGGCTTAATATTTATAAAGCTAGTATATACCTTTTTCTTTTAACTCTTTTTATCCTGTATTTTTTATTATAGTCAAACATAAGAAGACAATTTTTGGTATATATAGCGTAGTAATATTCAGTAAATAATAAGCATTTGTTTATTTCTAATTAGGATCATTTTTTGCTTTAAGTGTCTTGTTTTATTCCTTACACCAGATTAAGTAGTTACTATTAGAAAAGATTAAGTATTAGATTAAGTATTTCTATTCATAACCTACAAGTTTTAATTCTAGTGATTTCATTACATAATACATTATGTCTAGGATTTTAGTCATTACATTATATATTTTTAAAAAGATAGTACTATAGCTTAAGTAGTACATGGAATTAAATAATACAACCGGATACCTATGCTATTAGATAATTCTGTATACCTTTTATTAATTCTCATACTGATTGTTAAATATAATAATACCTAATAATGATTTGTACCCAATCTATGATTTCAAATATCGGTACTAGTACGTATACGTTTAAATGCGTGTTAGATAGAAATATATAGGATTAATATTTTATAATAGAACAGTAGGTAATATCAGTATACAATAAAATAACAAAATAGACAAGTAACATAAAACAACAAACAATAAACATAGCACAGAGTACTTTTGGGAGAGAGTAGATAGCACGACATGCATGGGTTAAATACGAAATGATTTTCATTTAATGTTGTATCGGTAGGTACCGGGTTTTTGAACAAAGCGAAATATTGGATAATTACATGTTTTACTTCTCTTTCTCTCTCTCTCTCTCTCTCTTTTATTTTACATTATCAATTTAAATGTTTTTTTTTTAAATTATTTTACTACTAGCAGTTATGTCACAACATGATCTAAATTCGGTGCTGTTTAAATTATGTCAAATTTAATTCACCCTACCTTTGTAATCTTGTACCGTTAATATTCAGACATACTTGGATGTTTATGATTTTGTATCAGGTCATAATTATAAATTTCTGTAGACTCCTTATTTGCTTACTGTAAACAGTCGACCGGTGGGCTAGTGCCTATATTAACTGCGTGCCTTTTTATTTACATATATATATATATATATATATATATATATATATATATATATATATATATATATATATATATATATATATATATATATATATATATATATATATATATATATTTAATATCATATCTATTTTACATACCTTACATTAATTCGTTTTACAATACAATGTCTAATGATGGTTCCTTTTACTCGATTTCTGACTCAGATTTATCATTTAAGTCCACTGAAGACTCACAGTAACAAGGTAACAGAAACGGTTAGCCTAAACATGTTTATTGCTCAACAACTTACAAATTCCCATAAACACTTCAATGTTTGTCACATCAATGTGCAGAGCTTACCACATCATTTCTCCGAACCTTTGGATATCTTTACCGATACGATCCATGCTATTTTAATCTCTTAAACCTGGCTCAAACCATCTCTACTCTCGACTTATTTTAGTATACCCGGCTTTGTGCTATTACGAAATGATAGACTAGGAAACCGAGGTGGTGGAGTGGCGATCTACCTTCGCTGTGGTATCTCTTATAAAGTTATCGCATCTTCTCCTTCTATAGCGTCTGGATCTCTTGAGTATCTCTTTGTAGAATCCCCTTCACTCGGCTATAAATCTAATTAGATCATACAATACCTACCTTACGGCGGCTCTAGTACGGGTCGAATTAGATCAGATAAGTACTGCCTTATAAAAAAAACTATTTTTTCCTTTTAAACAAAACCAAAAACAATATGCAATAGATAATAATATCAAAGACAAAGATATGCTCTTTTATTTTAAACCATAACCTGGCAATGTTTATTAGAAAAAAAAAAAGAAATCACTCTGAACTTTCGGCGTTCCAGGTGTCGTTTTGATGAAGGCGCTCCGTCTTTTTTATAGAATTTTGTATTAGTGTCTGGACTAAAAACGAAAGTATTATACTTTTTTACATTTCTTGTAATATAGTAAACACGTATATATATAATTTGTGGTACAAAAAGTGAAAAGTAAATTGCCAAAAGTACTTCAAAATCCGGAAGGCGCATTTGGGAGGTTGGGTCATAAATGTGTTATTTTTCAAATTCTCATTTATTTTTAGTGTAAAATGTAAGTAAAAATAGTTTTCTTACATATTTCAAATAACATGACGTTGTATTTATTTCAAATTCACACAAAAATATTTTAGAAATATTGTTCGAAATGTCATACAGATAAAATATTATTATTATTTTTTAATTTTTTTATATTTTGGTATGAGTAACGAATGGAAACACATAAAACATAAAAATATACATATTTCCAAACATTTTATATAAATTTCTCCAAAAACAAAAGTGTTGAATTCAAATTAGTAGTAATTTTGTCACTAAAATTGAAGTATATACTACTACTATGCTATACAGGGTAATTTATGTATTTTATTACAATTTCTAGCAACCAAAAATAATTTTATTCGATAGTTTATACATTCAACAAGAATTCCTGTAAGTTTTATCCATTATTAAAAAATTCCTAACTTACAAATTTTCCCGCCATTAAGGTCCTGAGGGAACTGGAGTATAACATGTCGCGCGCTGTCAGAGTTAAGTTACTCTTAAATGGAAACAAATTATTCTTGGAGTTGTATATTCTCCGCCTTCAGTTAACTATTTTTATGACCTTGAGTTAGCTATCATGAATATCGCATCTGAGTACGCACATCATATAATTATGGGCGACTTCAATACTGACCTTTTGCAGAACTCTTCTAGATTGCGAGAACTAAGAATGATCATGAATTCAGTAAATTTCTCTATTCTCCCACTTGGACCCACACATTCTAATATTAACACTGCTGATTCATGGTTAGATTTGATAATCGTTTCGTCTACTGAAAATGTTGTAAATCGTGGGCAGTTTCCGGCTTCTGGTTTCTCGCGCCATGATTTTCTATTCATTACCTATAGAGTCAAATCGCCTAAAGTTACCGCACCTGTTCTGCGTCTGCGTAGCCTTGCGACTATGCGACTGGATATGGAGTTGTTGAAACGGAAAGCCGCCTCAATAAATTGGTCAGATATTTTTAATACATCAGATGTAAATCATATGGTAGAGACACTGACTAATATTATCCTTCAGTTATACGATGCAGTAGCGCCGATTCGCAATGTTAAAGTCAAGCGCCCCCCAGCACCGGGGATGGACACTGACATCCGTAAAGCAATGGCAAAACGTGATCGGTCTTTTGTAAGATTTAAAAACAATGGCTGTGATGCCAATTGGAATGTATATAAGGCTACCAGAAACAGATGCAATCAGATGGTTCGAGCTGCAAAACGCCGACATATCCATAAGAATATTATAAGCTCTTCGCCAGCCGGCACTTGGAAGTTTCTTAATTCCCTTGGGTTAGGTATACTAAAGAATTGCCCTGATATGGGGTCAATATCTCTCAATGATCTTAATAAGCACTTCTTCTCGGCAACTAACGTCGATAATTCCATTAAACATAGAACTATTTCTCTTATCTCATCACTTCCCAAAATCGACGCAAACTGCTTTGCTTTTTCTCCAATAACTGATGAAGATGTTCGTAAAATTATTTTTACATTAAATCTAAAGCAACTGGCTATGATGATGTAAGTAGAAATATGATTATCCCCATACTTGAAAACATTCTTCCAATCATTACCCACATCATCAATTTTTCTTTCTCTACTGGGGTTTTTCCATCTTTTTGGCGTAAAGCATTTGTCCTTCCATTTGCCAAATTAAATAATCCCAGTTCTGTTAACCATTTTCGACCAATTTCTATACTTCTCTTTCTTTCAAAGACTTTAGAATCAGCTGCATACAAACAGTTATCCAGCTACATTTATAAAAATAATCTTTTTAGTCCCTTGCACCAGGTTTTCGTCCTGAGCATAGTACAACCACTGCTCTCCTTAAAGTTCTTGATGACGTACGAGAGGGTATGGAGGAATCAAAATTAACGGTTCCCGTATTTATTGACTTCTCCAATGCTTTCTGTACAGTTGATCATGACATTCTTCTTGCTATCTGTAAATACACGGGTTTCTCTTCGTCAGTTTTGGATTGGTTATCAACTTATCTTCGTGGTCGCCAGCAAAGAGTTAAAGTCAACCAACAGTCTTTCTCTGATTGGTCTGATCTTACTACTGGCGTTCCACAAGGCGGAATTCTTTCTCCTTTATTATTTTCTATTTTTATAAATCCCATAACTATAAATTTCAAATGATCCTACCATCTGTATGCTGACGATTTACGGCTGTACGCTCGGATTGATCCAGCAGAGATTAACTCCGCGATCGAAATTTTAAATCTAGATCTTGAGGCCATCTGTGACTGGTGCAGAAATTATGGAATTGCTGTCAATCCTGTTAAATGTCAAGCGATAATTCTCGGTAGTCCTCGCCGTATAGCTAAATTAGATTTTAATTCACTGGAGCCTATCGTTTACAATAGCACAATTATTCCTCTTAGTCAAGTAGTTAAAGACCTTGTGTTAATGATTGATGCTAATTTAAGTTGGCAATCTCAGGTGGCTGAAATAAGCCGGAGAGTGACAATCACCCTGCGTGGCCTTTATCGTTTCAAGAATTTCCTTCCAACCGAGGCTAAGGTTAATGTTGGTGCGAGTGCTTGTTTTACCACTCATTGATTGTGCTGATGTGTGTTACTCTGATGTGAGTCAACTACTTCTGTGCAAATTGGATCGTTTATTAAATAATTGCATCCGTTTTATTTTTTGCCTTCGTAAATACGATCATGTATCCATATATCGTTCTAAGCTTAAATGGCTCCCTATCCATCAGCGTATATGTATCAAAATTCTTCGCACGCTTTTTTCAATTCTATATGATCCACGCACTCCCCAATACCTGAAATGCAAGTTTCAGTATTTGGATTCTTCTCACGATCGTAAACTGCGATCCTCCGAGGGAACTACATTATATGTTTTTCCTCGCCATACCAAATTTATGTCTCAGTCTTTCGCCGCTGAGGCCATAAGGCTATGGAATAAATTAGCCCCTCATATCAGAAAACCGACTTCTGTTGCTACATTTAAGAGGATGGTGACTGATCACTACCTTTCTTCTTCCAGCAAGTAACTTTCATATTTAATTGTTTCTGCTTATATGTGACTTGACATTTTAAATTATTTAATTTGTTTTAGTTATGTTCGTATGTAAGTATACTTAAAATGTATGTATTATGTACTATATAAACATTATGTATGAAATGTATCATATATTACTCAGGTTAATTGTAGATGTGTTTATTTATTTTTGTATTTACACTTGTGGTATGTCTATTTATATATATACATTTACGTATAAATTATCCACATATTTTATGGCACCTGCTAAAGTTCTCTCCTTAGCTCATGGTTGACTGGTAGAGAATGCCTAAAGGCATTAAGTCCGCCAATTGTACATTTTAAGTGCAATAAAGTTTTTTAAATAAATAAGTAAATTATAAACTATTTCTTTACAAGTTAAAGATTATTTTAAGGTATATAGTTACAAGTCAATATTAAAGAAAAGCTTTTGTTATAAATAAAAAGAGTTTTTGGAGACATAAAAATTAAGCAATACTTTCTACATTATAGCTTCTGAAGCTTGTGATAAAAATTGAAGTATCCAACAATAAAAGCATCGACTTCAAAAGCTATTATGTATGTGCCACGCTTCATCTATATTATGATTGTATCACGAACGGGTCTTCTAAACCGGGAAAGGAACACGCTCTCATAGAATACCAGCATAAAATAGCAGCTTATTACTGCTGAGTGAGTGAGTGTAGAGCACAAGAGACCGTTTTTACTTCAAATGAGCCATTTCACCTTAGTCCTCGAAGGTGACAACGCATCAGCATTTTCATTCTTAATTGAAGGTAAATGTGCTTATGGGCTACAACATCCACTTACCATCACGTAGACTAAGTGCTCGTTTGTCACCCTTATTTTATTTAAAAAACCATAAATAAATATTTCAAAGGGAGTTTACCATTCTGTTTTCTTTACAAAATCTCTAAAAAGGAAACTATAGGCCTTAAAATACAATGTTAATATTGAATTCATTTCGTCTGCATTTATTATTACATGTAAAAGCTCTAGAAAGCTGTATTACAAATACAACTGTACTTTAATATGATGTCATAAAATTTTATTTTCGTTGATTTAAATACTTTGCCACGCTGAAAAAAATATTCATTCTTTTTTTATAAATTTCAAGCTAGTGTATGACAACGATCAAACCTGATGACAAGTGGTTATACGGTCTTCATGTTGATGAATATTACAAAAATGAAGACATCTGATATGTCAATAAGAATATATAACAAAATCCGTTTTTTATAGGTTAGGGTGAAAAACGAGTACTAAGTCCACCTGATGGTAAGTGGTTGCTGTGGCCCACAGACATTTACATCTATCCTCGATTACGAATCAAAATGCAGAAGCGTTGTCACACATGAGGACTAAGATGGAATGCCTCTTTGCCAGTAAAAACGATCTCCGGTTCTCTACACTCACCATGCGAAATACAGCAGCGTTAAGCTACTGTTCATGCTGGTATTCTGTGAGAGTGTGGTCTTTCCCCGGTCGAGTCGATGACATGACATCTGGACGTTGAACATGGCAGTCCCCACGTAACCATGGGTGATTTAAAGTGCTCGAAACGTCGGGTATATAAAAAAAGTTAATATATGCGATAAATTTCGTAAAAACTAGTATTATTTAAATAAATTTTATAGTTGTGTTTGTCATTCTGAAGATATGCAAATGTTTTACGGAGTAATTCTGGGTTTTAATTTTTAAATAATTTGATGTCCACAAAAAATGTATGGCAATTGGTTATCTAATTTATTAAAAAAATATTTCCATTACCATCTATAACAGTCTATAAAAGTCCACTGTTGAACATAAGTCTCCGCTACTGATTGTCACATTGGGGAGATATTTGCTGTCGTTGCCACGCTCGTCACCAGTTTGCAACCCCAAATTTATTATTTGAAATTGTGATGAGAAAGACGCTGAATTCATCTCCTGTTTAATTTTTCTCTATCGTTTCTTACGGTACTTACGGTATGCTATTATAATTGAATATAGTGAGATATTAATCTTTTTCTCATATAGACGATTTTTGTCACTATCCATTAATGAACGAAGTCGCGCAAAAAAAATATACTGTGTAGTAAAAAATACTATTGAAAAAATAAATAAAATCAATTCATAGAAAATATTCTAAAATAGCGAGAAAATCTGCGAAATAGACTGAAAACCTTAGCATAATATTGACGCTTCTAAAAATAACAAGATTTGGGCAACCTTTCAAGTCTACACGCGGGTTGTTAGTAGAATCAGGGATAAGGAAGATTATTTTTTATGGTTTGGAGAGAATTTTTCTTTGTTCACAATATTTACAATACTAACATGGTCATTTATTTATCTGTGTACAAAGTACGCTTCATTTTTGTGTCAAATTCCAGCATCATTTTTGTTATTTGGATAAATATTGAAATAAATATAGTGAAACAAGTAAAATTGTTTACCGAAATAACAAAAAATAAGCTTTTTATTTGTGAAATATTGAGTGAGTTTATTTGTGAAAATCTAAGTTGTTACTTTCGTACAATTGTAGAAGTCATTGCTGTCTAGTATTCGTTTGGTTAGGTACCATCGTCTTGCATATTTTTATAAAATAAGGGTCACAAGCTTCCACACAGTCCACCTGATGTTAAGTTGATGCTGTGACCCGTAGACATCTACATTTATCCTCGATTGAGTATCAAAATGAAGTTGCGTTGTCACCTCTGAGATTTAAGATGGATTGCTTCGTTTCCAATGAACAGGATTTCTGTCACAAAATATCAGTACTTGCTCTGCTGCGTTTTGGTCTTAAGGCTGTAGAGAGCCAGTATAGTTACAGGCTATATGGCATTTTATCTCAGTCCTCGAGTACTGCTAACGCAGCTGTAGCCTCGTTTGTTTGTAGTTGGCTGCAAGTGTCCACGGACTGCCGTTGCCGCTTGCCATTAGATGAATTTTAAATTCGTATTTTACTTCATCTTTTCTTCTTGCCCTTATTCTAAGGTACTTGGAGACGGCATAGGATATCTTCCCTTTCCAGTCTTCTCCATCAGCAGGAAAGATATGTTCACTCTCTCCTTAAATAAGCATATCATACCTAATACAGTTCATCCTTTTTTTCTCAGGCCTTCGTCTAATGTTATATCCACCCATTTTCATAGCTAATATTCTTTTTACCTTGCGCATACTACGCTAGCCTACCACTTCCCAACTTTTGCGTGACTACTTTGGGGCTACTTTCAAACTGCCTATGATATATTCATTTTTGACTTTATCAAATTTTGTCACCACATATCCATATTAAAATTAGCATTTTAGCAGCATGTACTTTTCTTTTAATTATCTACTTCGTTCGTCGATACAATACGACAAATTTTATGATAGTCATATAGACTTTCCCCGTGTGCTTAATGGGAACATTCTGTTTTCATTGTGTTTGTTCACTTAAGTTTTTTTATATGTAATATTGCCATTATATTTTAGCGAGTCTGTAGAGGATTAGCATGTGTTATAACTTGTGTCTATGGCACAAGTTGAACAATTTAATAAAACATTCTATTATTCGGAAGGTGCCGCTGTGGTTAGAAAATACGTAGATTGACGTTTAATAGTAGAATAATAAGTTGGTAGGTACAACCAAAATTACAATATTTTTATTATTTTGTAATGATATAACATAAGTGCATGTTAAAATGCGCCGCACGTGTAGTCAGTTAATAAATACGTAACTTTACGGGAGCCAGTATCGAGAAAATATGTTTCAGTAGGTTGTACGAAATGTGTAAAAGGTATTTAAAAATGATGAATACTACATTCAATTGTTATAAAAATATACACCATGTAAAGAATAAAATAGATTAAAATAGAATAATTTTTTATTAATTTAAACTCCTAATTAAACGAAAAAATAATACGAAATATACCACTAATTAGTTAAACAGTAAAATAGAATACACTGGATTACCTGCTGGTTTTTTCTTAAAATATGAATTATAATAGGACCAACACGATAGCATTATCTCATTCCTGTGGGTTATTTTCATCATTAATTAGTATTTAAATAGTATACAAATAATTGAAATAATCACATTTAACTTATTTTAATTTAATTTAAATTCCGATGTTTCTAGAGAATGTTATAGAATGTCATAGTTATGACATTAGAGCGTCAAACATCACAATCCCTCCGTGACCATGGTTGCTGTAAAGCATCCGAAACGTGGGAAATTAAAATATGTAAATTTAAACCTGATAAAATCCGTATCATTAGTTTTACTCTATTTATTCCAATAGGTAAAGTACTTACCAGAATATTAACTACAATGCGTAAAGAGCGATTACGAAATATCTGTTTCGTCTTAATATTGCTTGCGATATAAGATCTAAGACACATAGTTAAAGTATTCCCATATCAAAGCATTACTAGCACTAAAATATAAATTTAACAATAGGTTACTTTAGAGGAGTGGCTCGAGTGAAGTTTACATTATGTATTGCTTGTTAGACACAAAGGCGCTCTACGAGATTGATAGTAGCTTCGTCACTTTGAGATACGAGTATTATAGTAAATCTACTCAACGCCTGTCTCACGTGCTTATCTTGTCACATGTGAAATTGTTTGAACACTTTATACTAGCTTTATACACAAGACTAAGATAACCCTTTCTGTAAACTATTTACCATAATATAATATATTGTGGTGTATTATATTTATATATATTATATTTGGTGATAAGTTATACAGATCTTTCCTAGTACTAACACAGTGCACTCACAAAATAAATGTTTATACCTCAAAAAATATTATATATATGGCAATTAACTTATGAAAGCAAATAAAAATAAATAAATTCTCTTTATTTCAGGTACATTGCACCCATATAAGTTACAGAGTCACTAAATATTAAAAATTAAAAAAAAAATTAAGTATATTATAATAATATCTAAGTCTAAATGGAGGGAACGATCGTCAAATAAAGTAAACATTATCGTTATAAGGTGTAATTATATTATATATTAATATCCTCATCTGCCGAACTAGAATGGGAACGAGACAAACATTCTATCCTCCAATTATATTCACTGACAAGAGATAAAATTGTCTTATCCTTATGTCAGAGTACGGCAACAGGGGAAAGGAGATGTATTTTCTGTGTACTAAATATCGGGAATTTGTCAATAAAACAAAAAATACAAATTATTCATCTAAATTTATTTTATCGCCTTCAAAGTAGGTCCCATCGCTTGCAATACAACATCTCCAACGCTTCACCCAGTCTTCCATACATTTTTCATAGGCTATTTGCGGTATGGCCTTTAGCTCATTCTGCGAATTTTTTGTTATGGCTTCTATCGACTCAAAACGTTTTCCTCGAAGTAGTAATTTTAACTTGGGAAATAAAAAAAAGTCAGACGGAGCCATATCAGGTGAATACGGTGCTTGATCGAGAACTTTTGTTGAATTTTTCGCTAAAAACTCTTTCACTATAATGGCTGTGTGTGATGGTGCATTATCATGGTGCAACATCCATGAATTGTGCTGCCACAAATCTGGACGTTTTCGGTGGATACACTCACGCAAACGCTTCATCACGCCCAAATAATATTCTTTATTCACTGTTTCTCCCTTTGGAAGGAATTCGGAGTGAACCACACCACGGTAGTCAAAAAAAACTGTCAGCATCACCTTGATTTTGTAGCGACTTTGCCGCGGTTTTTTGGGTTTCGGCTCGTTTTCGAGACGCCACTCTGAAGACTGTTGGCTTGTTTGCATGTCGTACTCATAAACCCATGTCTCGTCGCCAGTTATTATATGTTTCATAAAGGTCGGATCCGTAAAAGCTCGGGAAACCATGTCTTCAGCGACATGCTTTCGCTGCGCTCTTTGAACAAAATTGAGCTGTTTTGGAACTAGTCGAGCGGCGACGCGTTTCATGCCTAAAATGTCAATGAGAATGTTGTGGACGGACTTAAAAGATATGTACACCTCACTAGCCAACTCTTTCAGACTCATACGTCGATTTTCGAGCACTAGCTTCTTGATTTTGTCGATGTTTTCTTTGGTCGTAGCGGTTGAAGGTCTACCAGAACGAGGCAAGTCTACTACTACTTCTCGGCCTTCTTTAAAAGCCTTATACCATTCATAAGCCCTTGTTTTCGATATATACGATTCACCGTAGGTATTTCGCAACATTTTTAGTGATTCACTACATGAAATATCATTCGAAACACAAAATTTAAGGCACAACAATATTTTCCATTGTAAAAATCGCCGAGAACTCAAAACTATGACCAACAAAAAGTGTAGTTTAAAACAAATTAAATGACAGATCCCGCTCAAACTTTGCGCGCTAAATCTAGAAAAAAATCTAAAAAAAAAAATTACAACGACCTCTTTTACGCGGGTCTTTTTATTGACATATTCCCGATACTTTTTACACAGAGTAGTATATCCCCGTTTGACATAACAAGTATACATATATACCCCGTCTGTACCATTGGCCATTTGAAAGGGACAATTTTATTCTCCTTCATTTTACGTGGGTTTAAGTTTAGCTTCAAACCATTTTAATACAAAAAAGGTATCTCGAGCCTACTTCAACTACATTTTCGTATCAGAAATTAAAAAACCAAGAAAGAAAATTACATCGGCAATCGATACGTGATTAGAATACTTATACTTAAATCATACTAATTATGTGGATGAACTACCAGTGCATCCTACAGTTAGCGTCTATTACAATCACCTTGTGCAAAAACATCGTATATTTGCAATCAATACATGTGGCTAACTTATCTTAATAATTTTTTTCTAGGTAGGTGCTTTACATCTTTCAGTTTCTTGGCAGATTAAAGTTACCAGAGAAGTACGAGTCAAGACCATGGAATGGCTGTTGTTCAAACAACAAATAATCAGCAAATTCTTGACCCAAGTCATTGAGGCCATCATTAGAATATAGGGAACATTATACTTCAATTAGCCTCTTGTGTAGGTTAATACAGGTTTCAGTGCATCTACTTCTTTCATTTAATTTTTTAACTAATATTGAAGTAAATGTTATTTCAGGGCGAATAACAAGCAAGGCAAAATATAGCTAGAGGATACCTAGCAGAGCATGGTCTGCCAGATATTCTTGGGGCTATTGACTGCACACATGTTGATAATATCCACAGCAACCCCAATTTGGAATAGTAGGTGAAATATATTTTATATTTCACCTAGCATTCCAAACTGGGTTTAGTACAAAAAAAGGACGGTCTACAAATATTTTTAAACTCGTAATAGCAAACAAGTTGTAGAGTTTTAAAAAACCTAAAGCTTTATAAACAACTTTTTTCTGAATAAAAAATAGTAGTATTATATTCATTTAATATTCAACTTTCCCCCAGAAATAACCGTAATATCTATGTACCACAATAGCCTACAGGTCCCATGAGACTATTGTCGTCCCGTTCAAAGATTCTACAACCTTTCAGATAGTAGTCACCCCGTAACTATTGAGCTACTAAGTCTCAATAGCTAAATGCCGTGATTTAATTACATAGGTTGTAGATGTTGCGTGCCCCATCATCGACATAAATGAACAATATCCAATGCGAGTCCATGATCAAGTCATATTTAACAACTCCAGAGGTAAATCACATATGAAATGTCTGTACGATACTAATATTCGTAATCGGTCTTTACATATATTTTAGGTATAATTTTGTTTAAAATAAATTTATCAAACTTGTAAAGTTATAATTCAATTCAGTGTATATAACCGTGGGATAAAATTTTTGTCTCCTGCCCATGCTCGCAGGATGGATAAAACCAGAACGAGATAAAAATTATATCCTCTCCCCGTGGATATATTGTCTCCTGCCCATGCTAGCTCAGTGGGTTCGGCTGAATAAATTACATAAAATATTCATAAAATATAGTACCATAAATAAATAAAAATTTAACAAGATGGAAAGATCAGCAGGGGAAACCAAATAGCCGAGAGTTTCCGTCTGTATCTAGGGGTACCGCCTTCACCATTTGACCCCGGAGCGGTCCGTCACGGAGACCTAGTCGCCTCAAATGAACCTAGAGGCTGACCGGGACTAGCCAGTTCACAAAAACTATTACAAGATTATTATTATTATATTGTGAAATAGTGGTAATTCCAGCGCTTTGAATTTTGCTTTCAGTGGTGGCACAAGAAAACCAACTACCTCGTGTCATCGTGTGAGTGTCGTTAGAGACGACAGAGGGAAATAAATCAATAGATAGCTTGCGGCGCTTCCTGATGACAATAATAAAAATGAAAAATCAGTTGCCAACTCGCCTGCCAAGCGTGACAACTGTGGCAAATATCCGCTCTAAAAGGAAAACTATGTCGTAGGCCTAAGTTAATCATTGAATTTTTGCCTAGCAGTTATTATTAACGAATAAAATTTTATTACCACCTTCCATGACGAGCAACCCTTGCTCGATCTTCGCTAGCGCTAGTCAAATTAGCTCATCCTTCAATTTTGTTTTGTATTATTATAATGGCAGTTTAATTGGTATTTAGATTTAATATGCTTAGTTTTTATAGTTCTGAAAATTAATTAGCGCAGATTCACGTGAAAACACAATTTAATCACAATTAACTTCAAAGATATACAATCTTCAGATATAAATATTTGAGTGTCTGTCTTTAATTTTGAAATAACCGGCTTCAGTTAAGCTCAGCGTGTAATTTGCATTCAATATGACACAAGAAACCATTTTTGAAAGTTTTCTCTGTCAATCTGTCTGACTGCCTGACTGTTCGGTTTAGTCTCTGAAATGGGTGAACCGATTGTGATAAAACTTTTCAAACAGAGAGCAATGCCAGAGGGATCTAAGCTACATTTTATGTAGAAAAATTTATATTAATTAATCCTATCCGGATGAAGACCGAATAGGATTTACATTAGTAAATCCTATTCAGTCTTCATCCGGATAAGATCTATTTTTAATCCTGGTAATATTTGATGAGTATTAGTGGCCCTGATGGGATGCATCCTATATAATTCAGAATTTTTTTATGAAAATCCAGTTTTGCTCATATAGCTTTTGAAGCAATCAGTGTTAACGCCTGTTATTAAAAAAATTAATAAAGAAAACGTAATAAATTATTGCGATATATCAAAATATGTTTCCAGCTATTCGACCACAGCTCAATTTTAATCAACATTGCTTTCAATAAACAATAAAAATTGTCAATACAAACGTACTCCTGAATATAACCTTTCAAAACTCTAAGAATAAGTTTGTTACGTGGTTTGTAAAGAACAACTTTTCCGAGTGGATGCCGTATACACTGACTTCTCAAGAGCCTTTGACAAAGTTTCACATTCGGTATTACTAAACACTAAACAAATTGAAATTCATAATATTTATTGCAAGTTAAGTATTTTATGTACTGAATAAATGTGTTAGTTATATGAATAAAACAATTCATCATTATCACAAAAAATGTTTTTATTAAATATTAAAATAAAGAATACATAACGCAATTCGATTACCTGTAGAGCATTGTAATTTTGTAGATATTCTTTAAAATTGTAAAACTGCTTTGTATTCAATATTTTTTTTAATTTCTTATTAATTAGAAACAATTTGTTTTCATTTCTAATATTCAAAGGAAATTTATTAAAAACTGCCATTATAGTATAGGCTGCAATTTAGCATTTAAATTCTTGATGTAGGGAAAAAATTGTTCAAACTTCAAACATCTGGTGTTCACGGCAATAGCTGCGCTGGTTGTTCCATTAGAATCCGTATTCAGACAGCTTATGAAAAAAGTTGTTACTCTTTTTACAAGCTTTTTATTACCACGTTTTTATTAACACGCTCGCGTTTATGTCTGCTGGCGTCGAATTTATAAATTGATTTTTAACCGATTTACCGATGTGCCAGTGACTTGCGGTTTTGCACATAACTAACAATTGGAAAATCATGTAAGAATATGATAAAAAACGGGGTATATCATTTTTTTAAATAATTTCTTATACCTTTCTGTGTCAAATGCCTGGAATTCTTGAAATTCATTATTTTATAGACAAACGAGCACATAGTCCATAAGATGTTAAGTGAATGCTGGCTCATCATTATCTCCATTTATACTCAATCAAGTATCAAAATGCAGACGTCCTGTCATCCCTGAGGACTAAGGTGAAATACGTCGTTTTCAGTAAATTCACATTTAACATACAACAACATAACATAATACACATTCACAGCAGCATTTTGTTGCTATTTTACGCTGGTATTCTGCGAGAGCGTGGTCCTTCCTCAGTCTAGCTGAGCCATACGTACTGCAACTATAATATAGCTGCAGCATGGCTCGATCTCGTAAAACATTTTTCAAACTGTCTGGGCATCTACAGAAATAAATAAAATTGAAACGTCTGTTTGTAATGTCAAAATAACAGCTTTTTACTAAACGCATGTACAAAATAAAACTAGTTTTTACGAATTTCATCGCGTATATTAATTTTTTTATATACTCGACGTTTCGAGCACTTTACAGCACCCATGGTCATTGGGGGATTGAAATGTTCAACGTCCAGATGTCATAGTTAACTTCAGGGATCAAAAATATTAAGAATAAATAGTAAAACTTATATGTGCGGTGTTCGCGTAAATATAAGATATCACTATGAATGTATAAAAGTACAAACGGCACTAATAACAAAAAAAAAATTAAAACTTTTGTCCGTCTGTTTGTCAGTCTCTCTGTCCATCTATTTACTCCAGCTAATCTCCAAAATTGTTGGACTGACTACGACGGGACTATGATGGTCAGTTAGATGATGTTATAAGGATTAATTAAAACTACTTTTATTTTAGAAAACGATATATAATTCCACGCAAGAAATATTTAAATCCATTAGGTCCAATCGTTATAAATTGGAATAATGTCGTACGCGTACGCGAGCAACATGGGTTGGATCCCCGCCGGAACTATTAAAATGGTTGATTGCAATTTTAAGTGCTGATTTATCACGTACTTAGCGGTGAAGGAAAACATCGTGAAGAAACCTGCATACCAGAGAAATAAGAATAAAAAAAACAATTTCAAAGGCATGTGAAGTTCGTTTATATACGTAAGGCCAAGGGCTGGTTGACATTTCCTTGCCACAAAATACTCTTAGAAAATAGACGAGACCTGTGCCCAGCAGCTGGGCGTATATGGGCTGTAACTAATATTTTGAACCATAGTATATTATAAATACAATAGCAATATTGCAAACACTTCAATAGCCGCATTGGGTTTGTTAAGTTCACGAAATTATAACACGATAAATCATTGATGTTTCGGCCTAACGACATTGTAAATGTTTTCCCTTATTTCCTCTTAAGGTGTCCTTTATTCAAAACATGTTTAGTTTAAACATTTAAAATATTTAAAACATTTAAATTTTACAAATTACAGTACACTATTGATAAAACAATTAATAAATAACCGAAACCTTTAGCGTCTCCTTTTAGAAGATTTTCATTTTCCCTTAAACTCTGTTTTGGTATTGTTTGAATATTTTCTTTAAACCTGTAACAGATAATATAAATCGACGAGATGTTAAGCTTCTCTTGTTTTTAAAGAAAAGGAAATCCTTTTATTTATATTCTTCACAAATATTTTAAAGTGATATCAAGAAACAGTAACGATGGTCAAAATGGACTGCGTTACCGATTTCGAACACCGCTGTTAACCAAGGCTTACCTTCAGTGTTTTATTACTAATAATCTAATCTGCGCACAATATATTATATTTGAGATTAGTTTTTGTTTTATTGTTTAAAGTATCTTCTCGCTTTCATACATCATCTGCGTGAAAAACTGCAACCTCCGCATTGTCATTCGCGGGCTTCCTAAGAAGTTCGAAACAAAACACATTCTCAGCGATCTTAAATCGCAGAACTTTCCGGTCAGGGAAGTGAACAGTATTCACTACCCAACTGACAAAGAATATACCTAGACCTTCCCTAGTCATTCTCAACCTGTCTTCGGAAGGCAAAATTTTTGACGTCCGCCGAATCTGCAAACTCACTGGGATAGCGGTATAAGTTGAATAAAACTAAATTTACGGATTTTATCGCGTTTAATTAACTACTTTTACTTATTTTTAATTCCCGACGTTTCGGATGCTATGGTAAACCTAATATAACGTATAAAGGAGCACAGTTATACAACAAACTACCTAAACTTTATTTGAGAATGAAATAGAAATTCATTATTAAATAAAAAAAACATTATTAAACTTGGACCACCGCCTTATAGTTTGAATAAACAACAAACATATTCGCTTCTTAAAAGCGACATCCAACAAAATTATTTTTAGCCGCACTAAAAATTGTTATTACTAAGTTTATATAGTTATTTTTCTCGTGTAAGTGACGATTGTCTTATTGAGAAATAAAGATCTTTAAACCGAAACGTCGGGAATTAAAAATAAGTAAAAGTAGGTAACGCGATAAAATCCGTAAATTTAGTTTTATTCAATGTGTAGTTTTTGCGTAAATTTAAAAAATCATTATTGCGGTATAAGCTCAAACAACAACAACTTTACGGCCACTGGGCCAAAAACTATTTCGATTGGCCTAGACGCGTTCAGTTTATGGGTCTCTGCGATCGCAGCACACCTGAGTGCACCCGAACGCACGAGTCGGAAGGACCTCCGAGCTGCGTTCTGTGCGGCGAATCAGAACACCCAGCGAATTATCGCGTCCTTGGCAACTGTCCCTTATTTTGCACCGATCTCTGTATCCCAAGTCGTACCATTTCAAGATATCATCAAGCCCGCCCCATTTAATTATAATTCCGGGCAAGGTCTTTGTGGAATTTAGGGCCATACGGTGACTTCAACACCTAAAATAAACGCAAGGGTCGCCCGAAACCATCTCTCAGAAGGTCAAATTTGCCCACAGTCGTCGTCAATCTTTGCTACTGACTTTTCGTTACTCTGCTGCTTCATCAGCAATATTTATGTTGCTGAAGTCACTTCTCTGGCCTGCAAAATTTTTGAGGCCAAGACCGCCCGAGATAAGCCCAATGCCACCATTAAGCATATCAATCTAATTGACGAGATTGGCCCTTTTCAATGCGCTTAAGCCAACCTCCTTAAAATCACAATAGCAGTACAAAATACAGGTTCACTTTAAGAAAAGGCATCAGAGGTCTAAAGGAAGAAATTTTACTTTATTACACTTTGGCGACTTTAGTACGTTTTTCTACCATATCTATTACACATTACATTATTTTGTACTGAATTTTGTATTGTACTACAGTTCGACATCCTTCATGTGCTCTTACGGAAGCTCTTGATCTGTGATTCATCTGATGTATAGTAGTAAAAGAGGAATACGCTTGACTGCAGGTATATTATGATTAAGCAGGAATAGTTTGACTCAAACGGAGAAGTATCACGCTCTCACAGAAATATCAGGTAATGTATATGGCTGTTATTGTTCGTATACTGATTGTATAAATAGAAACACAGCCCCTTTTTACTGAAAGCGAGGCATTCCACTTAGTCTATAACACCAGCGTAAAATACTAGCAATTTGACACCGTCTCCCACAACACTCTGGAACATATCGGCATTCATGACAAACCACTTGAATTGCTGAGGGACTATTTGCAGGGACGAACCCAGAGGGTAAAAGTTGGAGACTATCAAAGCTAAGACTTCGAAATTATTTGGCGTACAACAGGTGAGTGTCTTAGGTCCTACTCTGTTTTGTTCGTTGTTGTTGTTTTGAATTGAATATTGATGGTGGCCAAGTCTTTTCGTACGCCGATGACACTGCTATTCTGTTTACTGACAGTACTTCGAAAAGCGTATTTGAGAAGGCTGAAAAAGGTCTCTGGATGGCTTAGACATACTTTAGTAACACTAAATATTAATAAAACTAACTATATCTGCTTCACTATGGATAAAAGAACACAACCCTACACTGAAACTTTAGTAAAAATTCGTCAATGTGGTGATGCGGATTTTACGAATAGCAATTATAATAAACTTGAGTGAGTACATTACACAAAATGCCTTGGAATAATTTTTGACCGACATCGTTCATGTAATAATCAAATAGAATACGTCAGCGGCCAAATTAGTAAGCTTATTTGGATATTTAAAACACTTCGTTACGTTACAACTAATAAGTTGAAAAATTAAATTTATACATCTTTAGCTCAATCAGTTTTAGCATATTGCATTACGGAATGAAAAGGAGCGTCAAAAACTAACTTTCTTAACATAGAAAGAGGACAATGATACCTTCTTAAAGTTATATATTTTAAGCCTCTTAGATGCTATATCGAACAACTGTATAGTATATGTGCCGTTCTTACGGTTAGGCAGCATTATATTTACAGACAATTATATATTATAAAAAAATACACATTAAGGGCCTATACCACCTCAGCTCAAATTCTAAATTCGCCCCCACTTCCCCGCACTTCGTATGCTCTCCAACGACATGTTTTTAATCACTAATACCGTAAAAAAGCAGGTCGGTAGATACTTATTTCATGAGGTTTATCATATTTATGCCTGTTTTTTACGCCAAGTCAAACACTTCTTATTTTTGTTACAGTTATTTCCCATTTAAATTTTGCGAGTTCCTGTTGTGTAATGTATATAGTATTCTGATCGTAAGTGACACAGCTTTCCCGTTCGAAAGCGTGACTGAGCGAGGATATCGTGCGGCAGGACACAAGCTTCAAGGTGGCGATAGCTTAGGTAATTTCTTTTTACAGCGAAAATAATAGTAATTTAAAAAAATAAAAAACATAAGCCTTGCTTTGTAGCTAGTTCAGTAAGTATGCAAAGTTTCATGATCTAATTTAAAGTATTTGTGAATACCAGCGGTTCATTGCAAGGTTTGGAGATAACTTTTGGAATTTTTTTTCTATCAAATATTTTTAAGGAATCGTGTTTTCTTCTAACATAGTACCTAAAATTAATTCTCAACTTTACCATATATTTATTACAAAATTAATGCTTCAATATTTTAAGCATAACAGAGGGTCTTGCTAAGCCATTTGAGGTAGTAGGCCGTTAACTCGGCATATGATCAAAAAAATATCTATACGAGGGAATCAATACGTTATTAAAAAAATATGTAAAAGCTAAATTTGCTGAGAGATAGTACAGTGCGTAATTAAAATATATTTACAATTATTTAAACAAAAAATTAGGCTTTCACCGACTTTACTATTGCGAATTCAAAAAATACCTACTGATCATCCTATAAAATTAAACTACCACAACACAGAATACATTTGATTATTAAATAAAAGAACATAAATATAATAAATGGAACGCAGCAAAGCACATACAATCACACATACGCATGCATACACACACACACACACACACACACACACACACACACACACACACACACACACACACACACACACAAACTACACACACACACACACACACTCACGCACGCATGAACGCACGCACACACGACGACAGATAATATGTATTTCTTATTCTCATCACTTTCTAATTTTCGTCAAGAGGAAAGGGTGAACAAACCGTAAGTTACCTGATAGTAAGTGACCACCGCTGCAAATGAAAACCTTCAATATGTACCAGAAAAAATGCAATTGCGATGTTCCTATTTTCCGATCATATCAATCAATATTCATGCTGCAGACCTTGTCTGGCTGAAGCAACATCTACCATCAGCAACTACGTATAAAAGGAAATGTTTTTTTTACGATTTTTTTAACAAAGGCCTTTATAGTCAACTACTATGAATACGAAGAATGTGAAGGAGCCGTAGCTCAGATGGTTAGCGCTCGCTGTAAATTTCACAATACACGAGCAAACCGGGTTCGATCCCCGCCGGCACCAATGAAATTGTTAATTGCAATTTTAAGTGCAGATTTACCAAGTGCTCGGCGGTGAAGGAAAATATCGTGAAGAAACCTGCATGTCTGAGAAATAAGAAAAAAAATATATTTCGAAGACATGTGAAGTTCGCCAACACGCACTGGGGCAGCGCGGTGGACACTTCATTGCCCTAAAACCCTCTCAGAAATGGGAGGAGGCCTGTGCTCAGCAGTGGGACGTATATAGGCTGTAACTTTACTTTTCTTTACTATGAATATATCTGTTGCATCATTTATTATATAATAATGGTTTGAAGTGGGGTTTGATACATGAAAGTGATGCAATTTTGTGTATCAAGCGTCTGTGTATGTTAAATATAAAAAAAAAACTATGACACAAGTGCTTGGATGTTGATGTAAACCTCAAGTTTTTATCTTATTTATTTCTGCATACTGTTGTCATAGACTATTCGCTGGATTTACCTAACGTCAAAATCTCCCAACTTAATGCATCGGCATATTGCAAAGAATTTTTTGTATTAATATATTGTAAAGGATAGTTATTACTTGACACTATCGAAATTATAATCGTACAATTTCATAACCAAAGAGAAGATCATAATTTTGATATGTATTCGATAATATAACAATTCCTTGGCGCTTGGGTTACTGTGCCTAACTTTATCTTTGTAATAAATTCAAGGGCTTTAAGAGAGCTTGTTAAAATTCTCCCTTTGCAAGCTACCGTAATTTTCAATTCTCTAAATTGCTCATTAACATTTACTTGAATAACAAAGGGGCAAATAAATTTAGATTTCATTGCTATTGTCTTGTTTATTTGTAAATTCATTTTTATATCGGTGAAAGATTGGTGGCGTATAAGGGTACATCGCTTCACTTCATCTTGTAGAATTGTAGTTAGATTACTTATTTAAGTAATTATTTTAAAAAATTTCGTTAATTTTGTAGACATACGAGTACATTTCTCCTAAATAACGCAGTTTTTTTCCTATTGTAGTTGTTTCTTATTATAGGATCGTTTATAGTTACATTATTTCCTTACTTAGTTACTTACTTATTTTCACGCACAATCCCTAACGGGGTAGCCAGAGAGAACAGATCGCCAAGTGTCACGATCCTTACATACCTCTTTCGCATCTTTCAGGGTCATTAACTTCTTCATACATGCACGTCTAGGTATCCGAGTACTCTTGACCCTCCCCTCTTCGAGCAATTTGCTCACATGGTCTTCGAAAGTAAGTCTCGGTCTACCTCGACACCTTTTAATATTTACTTTCGCTCTATATATTTTCTTCACCATTCTGTCTTCACTCATTCGTTCAACGTGCCCAAACCATTGGAGTACGCCCCTATCAATTTTTGTGATAAGATCATCTTTCAATCCTGCTATATTGCGAATCTCTTCGTTTCGCTTTCGGTCGGCTATGCTAACGCCACACATTTTACGAAGAGATCGCATCTCCACTGCATTCAACTTGCTTTTATGCTTCTTCTGGCATACCCAGGTTTCGCTGCCATATAACAAAGTCGGTACCAACACTGCGTTATGTATTGCAAGGCGTGCACTCTTCACCACGCCTTGCCTTATGACTAATGCATTCAGGGCACCATTGAGTTTGTTTCCGGCAGCGTCACGCCTATCCACATCTAAATCACATCTTCCACCCCGGCTGAAAGCATTCCCCAAGTATACAATTTCATTTACCTGTTCTAGACATTACATACATTATTTCCAATTCCTAAAAAATTGATCACGACGGCGTGGCACAGTGGCTTAGCAATCAATCGCAGTAATTAGGGCCGCGGTTTCGAATCCCGCACAGAAAAAATATTTGTATTGCCTACGAAAAATTGTTTGGGGTCTGGATGTTTGTCCTTGTAAAATTTATGTATGTAAACTGCCTCTATGATACAGGGGAAAATCCTTTTGTGGAGGTAACGTATTTGGAAAAAAGAAAAACATCATTATTATCGTAACATCAAGTCACAAGTCCATAACTAAACGAAGTCTTTTCACAAGATAGCCACAAACCATGGCCTTATCTTAAATTTAAATTGTAGCCTGTAGCTTTTTTAGTCGAGCGTATACTTTGGTCATATCTGTGGTGAGAGGTAGTTAGGAGTACTATACGGGAAAGGTTTTTTTTATAGTATAAGGGGAACAAACGAGCACACGGTCCACCTAAAGGTAACTGGATATAGTTGTTCATAAACTACCTTTAAATAATAATTGTAGAGTGTGATTCCCACACTTGATGATAGATGATTTAAACGATGATGAATGAGTTTGCTATGATATAATATATATATATATATATATATATATAATATGATTTTCAAGTCTTCGTTTTTACAGCGAATTTATGAAAAAAATGTGGAAAATATCTCACCTGAAGATTTCGTATAGTTTTATGACTTTAAATGTGATCGTAAACGTACTTCTTCAAAAATAATCGTTCGTAACATTTTGCAAAGCATTAAACAAAGTGTACAATTTTTTTATTTTGTTAATCTACACATGAAAGAAGATTTCAAAAAAAATACTTAATGTTAACAATAAAAATAGGTTAAACTTACAAAACAATAAATGTGACAATCGAGCACACAGTCCACCTAATGGTAAGTGGATATTGTGGCCTGTTGACATTTAGTTCTATACTTGATTTAGTATAAAAATGCAGTTGCGTTGTCAAACCTGAGGAATAAGATAGAGTGCCTTACAAAGAGTTGAAACACAGCAGCATTAAGCTCTCCTTTTACACTGGTATTTTGTGAGAGCGAGGTTTTTTCCCGGTCGAGCCGACCAATTCGTGATACGCCTACGATACGAGTATAGCTGCAGCAGCTCTACCAAGTCAAATTCGTGCTTAAATCTCTTCATCAACTTTTAGGCAATTATTTTCGCTCTATCATTTTTGAAATGTACGAAATTAAGCGATGCCCGTCCGTGTCACGTGTTACAGGATACGCTTGTCAGTGCGACCACAGATCCCTTCAGTAATTGTGAGCACTCGGCGAGCGCACAGTCGCTGTCTGCGTGTGACGAGGGTCGGCATACAGCGATGTGGCTGGATCTACAAAACTGTTGCAAAGTTATATGTTCAGTTAAGAGTTTAATACCGTTTATTAGTGAACATGGAACAACTAGATACTAGCATAAAATTTAAGCTTTCTTAGCGAGGATACATGCCATAGTTACTACGCTTTGCAAACGGATTGGCAATGCATTTTATGTCCTTGTTCAGTTTTCCTTTGTCCGAAAAACCGAAAAAAGGTGTTTTGAGTGGCATTGTTGTACTGGAACAGCTCACAGCGCTGTGAATAAATGCTAAGCCACTCCGTTACGGAGCCGTCGAATTTATTCACTTCTCATTATTATTTAGCGTCATTAGTTATTTCAAATATAAGAATTATTGAAAATTAGTTTCATTTCATGTTTTAGAATTTTATTGTAGTATATTTAAAATTTTTAACCACATATTCACACCATTTCACCACATATTCCGTGGGTGTTGTAAGAGTCATTTTTTTATAGGATAGGGTGACAAACGAGCACACAGTCCACCTGATGGTAAGTGGTTGCTGTGGCCAATAGACATCTACATCTATCCTCGATTACTAATCAAAATGCAGATGCGTTGTCACCCGTGAGGACTAAGATGGCATGCCTCGTTTCCCGTAAAAAGGGTCTCCGGTTCTCTACACTCACTATACGAAACACAGCAGCATTAAGGTACATACGGTACGGTACGGTATTTTACGCTGGTATTTTGTGAGAGCGTGGTCCTTCCCCGGTCGAGCCGACACATTCGTGCTACAACTATAATACTAATATAACTGTAGCATGGCTCTACTACGTAAAGAATCTTCTTGATAACATCTCAAATTGAAAAAATATAGCAAATATACTCACAATGAGGCTTTCTATAAAATAGGCTTATTTTTTCATATAATAATGTTATCAAGCAAGCACACAATCCACCTGATTGTAAGTGAATACTGTGCCCCATTAACATCTACATCTATCCTTGATTAGAAATAAAATTGCAGATACGTTTTCACCTATAGAATAACTAATTTCCAGTAAAAAGGGTCTCCCGTTCTTTATTATTACACTCTCACACAGCACTGAATATTGATACGGTGTAATCGATGTTTTTTTTTAACCTAAGATTTTCACACTTTGTATTTTATATTCTACGGACAAACGAACTAACGGCAGAGAATGAACATTCATTAGCATAACATTATAGTTAAGCTCTCGGGTGCCGTGCTTTCATAACTTTACAAAAATTTTAATGTTTATCACGATAGTCCGGTTAAATCGGATATTGAAATCAATT
Source organism: Parnassius smintheus behrii (assembly GCA_036936625.1). Lineage (NCBI taxonomy): Eukaryota > Metazoa > Arthropoda > Insecta > Lepidoptera > Papilionidae > Parnassius > Parnassius smintheus. Next base: position 38,002,786 of record JAUPFT010000030.1, on the reverse strand, counting down.
GTTTCCTAGCAACAAAGCATTAAGCAGGCAACGGTTGTGTTATAGAATAAGGGTGACAAACGAGCACACGGTCCAGCTGATGGACTGTGTGCTCGTTTGTCACCCTGTGTGTAGCTGCTGTGGATCCTAAATATCTAAATCCATGCTCGATTGAGAATTTAAACGCAAATAAGTTGTCACCCCTGAGGACTAAAATTTGATACCTCATATACAGTAAACAAGGATCTTCGGTTCTCTGCACTCACCATACAAAGCGCGGAAGCAGTAAGCTGCTATTTTATGCTGGTATTCCTTTTATGTTATCTTTCGAGAAACTATTTCGTAAAACGTTGTGCCATCGTCAAAGCTTTGTTAATTAAACGCAATGTTAAGGATAAATGTTAAATGTTAGTTAAACTAAAGATACTTATTAGTTAGTGGTTAAGCAGATAAAAAGAAATAAATAAAACTTAAAATTATGATCAAAAATTACTTCTGAATGTATTTTTATATTTCGGAATATATATATATAAATATATATACTATATACATTATATACATTCAGAAGATATGGACGACACGATATAGGATAAAATCCTACTTAATTGGTAACGTTATTTTAATAAAAGAAAAGATTTAGGTTTGTGAAGTTGAAGCTAGAACAATGATGTCTTATATTTACGCGAACACATGAAGTAAACTGTAGGGCGACCCCCCACTAGATGGAGTGACGACCTGGTAAGATATGCAGGAAGTCGATGGATGCAGGTGGCTCAGGACCGTGCTTTGTGGCATTACTTGGGGGAGGCCTATGTTCAGCAGTAGACTTGTGAAGGGCTATAATGATGATGATGACAATGGAGTAAACTAGTTTTATGGATTTTTTGTTAATTTGTTTGATATTCCCGGTGTTTCAAGTATTTGACAGTACCCACGACCATGAGGAGTCTGATTTTTTTGATGTTCTAGTGTCAGAGTTAACTACCGTGAATTTAGTTTTTTTTTAAATTTTTGATCCGATCTGAGTAGATAGAGCTTAGAGCATCTTGAAGTCTCGCAATTCTCTGTTTGGGTTCAGTCTGGCTATCTTTTGTATTGAAATAAGGTTTATTTTACTTTATTTCATATTTCTCGCGAATGATCCTTGGAAGGATATTGAATTGATGTTCTTTTGTGAGTATTTGCGATCTGTTAAATCTGATGTAGCGGCGGGTTGATAAAACGCAATAAAATTCATAAAACTAGTTTCATTAAAATAGCTAGAATATTCTATTAATATAAAATGTTGATGAAACAAACATCAGCATTCTAAGCAAAATGCTAGCAGTCTCAAATCAAATACTTATAAGAGTTTATAAATGTAAAAAAGTACGTTGAGGGTGAACTCAGAAACCTTTTTATCCATTCTCACGTCGAGATTGTGTCCGGAATAATAATAACTAGAAAAAGATGTTTCCACTCAATAAACTATTGCTCGGGACACTGACTACACAATGTTATATATCTGTGTAGCAGCTGGGCCAGCAAACGTTGTTCTACCTTTTTTCAAAAGACAGCTCGATACGTTTCATCGCGGAATTATTACAGTGTAAATATAATTCTATATACTGAAAGGTCACTCTTATATTAAATTCACCACTTTTTCGGGAAATACCTTAGTTTCGTGTAAAAATCAACAAGAACCTCAGTTTAAATGTATTCATAAACCTTTATTTTGGCACTAAGTCAACATATTTTATTGCGAAAATGAATCCTTTTAGTCTTCAAGATGTCTCAATTTTTTTAAATATATGTGTGAATATGACCTCAACCTTAAAATACATGTGTGAATATGACCTCAAACTTTAAATATATGTGTGAATATGACCTCAACCTTTAAATAAAACTAATTTTACGGATTTTATGGCATTTAATTTTAACTTTTGAATTCTCGACGATTCGGGTGCTTAATAGCATTAATGATCACGGGGGACTACACACCTATTTAGAAATGATATGGTAATCATCGAACCAATAACAGTATACAGGTAAGCTTAATGAACTGCACATTAGCATGATTTGCGGCTTCAGTTCTTGCCGCATAAAAATTAATTTCAGTAAAGGAAAGAAGATGGCATCCCACTAGAAAAAGTGAATAACTTGTATGACACACGGAAAGTTGATGGATGCAGGTTGCTAAGGACCTTTTGTGGAATTCCTTAGGGGTGAGGTCTTTGTTCAGCAGTGGATTTATTAAGGATAGTAATGTATGAAATGAAATATAAACGTATTTTTGCAGAAGCATATCGTTTTAGATTTGCTTTTAAAATATTTATGAGGTAACAATTTGCTTTAGAAATATCTGAAGTGTTTTTATAAATCTCACAACACTGTTGTAGCACAAAATATGTTGATAATTCAACTGTGCTTGTCATCCGCATTGTTACATTCGCGCAATGCTTTTACAATAAATTGAGAAGCTTTTCTCTGCAGAAGTGTAAAGTAGGTCACTTATGTCAAATTTTTCCAAATAATTGAGATGGAGCGTTTCTTACAAATGTAACAGTATAGAAAATTCTTAAAAATAAATAATATCTTAGACAATCGCTGAACATTTATGAAAATTGTCAAACAGCACGTGGTTATTTGTTTGAACACTAATATATCTTATCTATTTACGGAGACGTGGACGCTTTAGGAAAAAAAAATGTTCAGTAATGTGTTGTTACAGAAGAAAGCTTAAATACACATGAATGAAAATTCATACAAAAATATATTGCCTACGAATTTAAGAAAGAGAGCATTGTATTAAAATTTATCAATATAATAAACTAAAAGTAAGCCATATTTTATTGTTCACCGATTTTATCTCGACGGTATAAAAGAAATAACCTAGCACAATCGTTAGCAAATTCTTTAGACACCCAGTGAAATGGGCCATAGGCTATCACTGCGTATTCCTTAGAAAAAAAAACAAATTCTTCAAAACCAGATACACGAAGACATTTTATAGACAAAGAAAGTTATCGCTTTAAACATGCAATTTTATTTTATTTTTTTACCTCTAATTAGGAGCTAAGTTGATAAAAATAAAGATGTTCGTGTTTTGGTGGTATGGTGACTTTCCCAAAGCAGTCGTAGTAGCGATGTCGTTTACGGTGTCCTTACAGTTTAAGCACTTTTAATCAAGGATGAACGTACGTGTTCGTTGTAGAAGTAAGTGGTTGCAATACATCCCTTTGCATATTCTATTGAATCTATTATGGGGAGTACTCACAGTATTTTTTCACACTAATTCCAGCAGCCAAATTTCGCGAAACCGTCCATACAATCTGAATGATTGGTGGTCCGCCATTGTATAATTTACAGAAAGTTTTATTATCCGCACAAATTCTTTGTTGAATCAACTTCAAGCTTTCTTTAGTTTAAAACTTTCAAGAAAAGACCATACTCTTTTTAAAGGCAGACAACTTCTAGTGATACTTATCACCTGGTGAACCGCACGCTCGTTTTGTTGTGTAAAATTCTAATGTAAATAACTTACCATAAATTAACTTACCGTAAATTTTGTGTTTTGTTTTCTCCATCACTTGTATGTAAAAAGAAACACTCGTGTCATGAACCAATCAAATCAAATCGTCATTGGGCGGCTGTTTATACTCGTAGTCGTTGGGCGAATACTACAATGCAGTTGCATTTCCACTCCTCAGTATTAAGATGGAATACCCTGTTTTCGGTAAAAAATTTATTCGGTTTTCTACACTCATCATACGAAACACAGGAACATTAAGCTGCTGTTTTACGCTGGTATTCCGTGAGCTCGTGGTGCTACCCTGGTCGAGCTGACCCATTCGCGCTACAACCATAATATAGTAGGCTTTAAGTAAAAAAGCAAGTTTAAAGAAAGCAAGAAAAACGTTCTACAACATTATTCTCAAGAACCCTGTACAAAGCCAACTGTCTATTATGCGGCCATTGTCGCTGCACTCCGACCGAAAGAAGAAAATTAATTTTTCTGTGGAGAATGGGCCCACTACAAATTTTAAAGATTGTCAATGAAATGCATGTCGATTTATTCCTTATAATCCATAGATTACAATAAAATTATTCGTTTTACTGCATCTAAACGGAGTCCTGAGAAATTAACAAATAAAATGTGAATCTAACAATAACCTAAAAACAATCTGAAAGCGATTTTCTAGTAGTATTCATCGGTATTATAAGTTAAAATAGTGCGCACTTGAATAATTATACATATAAAACTAAGCTGTAGTTATATTCAGCATTTATAAATATTTTAAAATCGATGCAAAACTTTTCACTAGTTCCGGCAAAACATAGTGCCTGTCTATGCACAAATGTCGTACGGATTCTATTTTTGACATGCATTGATTGATTGTGAGTGTAATTCTAAATACCAAGATGGCTAAAGGATAATGTCTATTTATATTTATGATATTACCAATACACAGTAAGAAATGTTTTAAACTGATTGTATTACAAAAAACAAAATATAATGTAGGTTACTCTATTTATTATTGTAAATCATAATTTATTTAAGTATTCTATTAACAGTAGTAGGGTACAGAAACAGAAACCTTTTATTCAATTTAAATTATAAATAATACTTATTGAAAGTCACTTTTTTAATTTACCACTGGTCCGAAAAAAACCTGTGACTTGAAGAGAACCAGCAAAATACCCAGTGGGTCTTTAAAAAAAACCAGCTTACAATCATGTATGTTATAATTAACAACACAGAACAAATTAGAAATAGCTTCGTAGCAATCACCTTACCCACGGATTATTGTCAACCATAAATTCCTTTATACTATAATAACCCCTTTTATACTAACTTAATTTAATAAATTTTTTGAACTTTGATGATTGGCTGACCTATATAGACAGAAATGCTGTCAAGACATTGTTTTAATATGTTTTGGTTGATTAGTAAGTAGTATACATCATAATAAAATGACTGGGAATTAACATGCCTTATCTATGTTATTACACAATGATAAGATGTTTTAAACTGTTTGTGTAAGGATTACAAAAACACAGGCTTAATTTAAATGTATTTATTACTAGCGATGCGCCTCAGCTGCAGCACTGGTGATTTATGGATCTCGACAACAGTGCCATCTACCGGGTCCAAATGTAAATATAAACCATCTACGGATCCATCCAAACACACACAAACATTTTCATTGAAATTGGTTGGATGGTTTCTTATGTTTTGTCTATAACGGACATAGGTAGAAACATGTGTTAAATATATCTCTGAGGGTTTTTTGAAAATAACTTGATGGTAACATGTACATTTATGATATTGTAAGCAATCAGAAGGCATTTTCAATTATAAGAGATATGATATAAGACTGTTGTCTTCAATATCCATACACTTTTTGTCTCTGCAAACTTTCAGCCTACAAGGCATACAGATTTGTCCTAAGCGATCCACCTGAAAAGATGTTAATGACAATTGTAAAGGTGTCTTAACTAAATAATAATTCTTATCAATGTATTATTTTTTTCTTTATTATATAGGAATTAAAAGGACATTTTGTATAATAAGAGATATGAGATAAGACTGTTGTCTTCAATATCCATACACTTTTTGTCTTTGCAAGTTTTCAGCCTGCAAGGCATATAGATTTGTTCTAAGCGATCCACCTGAAAAGAAGTTAATGACAATTGTAATGGTGTCTTAACTAAATAATAGTTCTTATCAATATATTGTTTTTTTCTTTATTATATAGGAATTAAAAGGACATTTTTAATAATAAGAGATATGAGATAAGACTATGCCTTGAATGTCAATAAACTGTATTTACATATTTCTGTGAGCATTTTCTTAGATCTGCCTTTTCATACGTTAAACAATAAAGAAATTATTATAAATTATACAGCATTAATCAGCTCCAGCTGATCAAATATAGAAGCAGAAATTATTGATTAACATCAATGACATTCAACCATATAAAAGTTATTTTACAATTTATTTTTATCGGTTTCATGTACATAGGAGACAAAGATATTATTTAAATTTACCTGATTCTCGATGACAAAAAAATATTCCTTTCTGCACAGTAAACAACACAGCTGTCGAAACATAATAGAAACAACCATTACACTTTTTTATGGAAACTATTATTATTAAACTTTATATTTGCTTTTAGTACAAATAATTACTACATTTTTTACACATAAATATATGTAACATTTATATTGCCTATCTACTATGGCTGGTATAAATCCAGGATCTGTGTCTGGCTTAACAAAAAAGCCATTTAGTATTAAGCAACTTGCTGAATACATAAGGTTACCTATTTGTACACAAATGCAGTTATATGAATTGCTCTTCAAAACACTCTTTTAAGTCCCTCGACCCAAAGATTCTAATTTTCTTTTAACATTATAATAACTTCTTTTGTGCATTTGTTCTATTTATTATTTAATTTAGATTTTACTAATAAAATAAACTAAATACTTTGTCACTTTTAACAAACTAATAAGGTTCTAAGAACTGTTTGTTATTTGATTTGTTTTAGGTAAAATATACAAACTTAATAATAGATTTTCACAACATAGAATAGGTGTAAATTAATAAACTCTTATATTCTATTTGCGAATTTTACCACAAAAAATAAAAAGAGAAAAACATACATACTTGTGTCAATTAATATTTGGCTAACCTTCCTGATAATCGATAGAAAATAAATTTTACCGAGTTACCGAGTTAACTAGGCGCATCGTATAGATTGAGAGGGTGCTATATAGATATTACTTCACTAATTTACTTGTATATATTATAAGTCGCTGCGGATGACATCACAAGTTGCATCCAAATTCAAACTTGCATCTGGCATGTTGTAAACAAACCTGAACTTAGTTTGATTTATGATATTGATTTATAGTTTTAATTTCACGTTGCTACATATTACTTATTTATAAGGGTACATATTTAAAAATGGTTTAACTAAAGTAATCGCTACTCTCAACTCTAGTGATAAACGTTTCTGTAAATATTTGATTTACTCAAAAACTAGTGTAAAACTAGAATGACATACATACATACTCGTAAATTAACCCGAGTGGCTCGAGTCACAAAACTCTACTCGAATCGCATCTTTATCTTAGGCCAATGCAGTGTTTGTCTACAATTTAGTGATGAAATCGACTTACTAATTCGAGCAATTTATTGATATATTATATAATAAATAAATTGATATTAGGTAATATGTTTATAATGTTGTGTCAATTTATGTTATATATAATATAAATTGATTATATATACTTTGGATAGTCAAATTATTAATAACATTAAGACTTATGTCATAACGTTAGAGTGATATTATTTTATGAAGATTGTCGATACGCATACCAAAAATAATATATAACTACCTATTAAGTGTATTAATAGTAATTGTGTTGTATGGAAGAACAATTATAAAAATAATTTGTGAGATATTAATACAGCTTCATTCATCTAATTTGAATTGCGTAACTCGAGCTAAAAATCGAATTACCTGAATTTCAACTCGAGTCGATTTTTTCCGAGTTGTCACGGCACATCTCTAAGACAATAATTTTTTAAATATTACATTACCTTAGCCAACACGAATACCAAAACAACTTTTTTTTTCAGATTTCTTGTTTCCGTTTACATTTTCGAAAAATATGTAGGCCATTTACTATTATAATTTGGTGTCTTTTTTGGTGTAAATACTGGTAACGCCAGTTAACAATCTACTTTATCAACATTACATTACATATCGCATTGAGTTCGTCCTAAGTTATATCTACTTTATCAACATGACTAGTGCATATTTTTTGTTTCCTTCCTTCCTTCGGCGCGCGTCATTATACTAAGTGGTATTACGCCATCCGCAACGCACGGCCACCCGTCGCGTCTTATGTACATTAACCGCAAACCGCGCAGGACGAACATTGAGTTCTCCTGTTTATGTTTAATATTCACCGCATCAGACATTGTGTCTTTGTAACTCATAAAAGTGTGAGACGCCCCCGTAAGGGCAAAGGTGGAGAGTGTGGGACTTCACGAGACTGTTCCGAGAGTGCGTGTGCGCCGAACCACGTGGCGAGCTCGCTATATAGCAGACACTCCAGGAGGAAGGCGCGGCAGCCCTCATCAGGTCAGTGCGTGCTATCCCACCTATTTATTTTCTCCTTTGCCGTATGCACCAAAATTACAGTCCACTAAATCTTTATCGAAGATACCTTAAGTTGCTGGCGTCTCCATTTTTAATGGTCACTTCTCGCTGGATTGTCCTTGACTTTCCGCCCTTATTAGATCGTTATCGTAATAAGCGTTTATATAATTAATTATTTATATTTTAATCCGACTTCGGATTAACCCCGCGCTTATTAGAACACTAGAATAGGTCCTAATAGGTGACATTCATTAATTTTAAAACTATATTCATAGAATGAATAAGCATATAATTATCTATATAAATTATTTGTTGTATGTTCACATCACGTCATCAACTTTTAACTACATCTATAGATTATACTGTTAAATTACATTTATTGTTTGCACATATATTTAAGCATTATATTCGTTATAAATAACTTCATATTTATTATAAAAGTTAACAATTAAAGTTCATCGTTAACAAAACTAATATTTAATAATTCAACCGCGTAGCGAGGTCGCTTACAGACTACCCGCTTATAATTATATTATTTTTGCCGCATAACTTAAGTTGTAATGCCGCCTAAAAAACAAATAGCATCGAATAATAGCGATTCCTCGGATAATGAGGGCACACCTGATGCTGAGTTGGTTTTATTGTTAGCTAAACGAGATGCTTTATTTGAAATAGTGCAAAAAATATATGATATGTCCTCGGACATCCTCACAAACACTTCCACGATGGAGCGTTTTCTTGATGGAAGTTCTAATATTAATGCTTTACGTATTGAGTTTAAACAGGTCTTAGATAATTATAATTCACATTTATTAAAAATAAACCCTATTGCTAAACCTGATTATAACAGCCTCATTGCGTTTGATTCTCTTTGCGGTAGAATAAATAGGCTTTATTTACAATATTCGCAATCTAATTCACAAAGTACTAGTACACCATCTAAAGCCAGATTCACACTTCCGCCTATCGAACTTATGCCATTTTCGGGTGACATTCGCTCATGGCCTTTATTTTATGCTAGCTTTAAATCAACCGTCCATGACAACACATCGCTTACCGACGCTGAAAAGTTATACTATTTGCTAGGTAAACTAACGGGCAAAGCCCTATCTGTATGCTCAGGTATAACTCCTTGCGCTGAAAATTATAAAATTTTATTGCAAGCACTCGTTAACAAATATGAAGACCGGCGTATGCTAGCATCTACATATATTAATCAGATGTTCGAATTTAAGCCATTGCAATCGGCCACCGCAAATAATTTTGATTTATTTACTGCTAACTTTATAAGTGCAGTGCGCGCTTTACAAAACTTAAAGTTAGATAATCTCGCGGACTTAATTGTTCTTCATATCGCGCTTAAGAAGCTGGACCCGGATACCATTCGCTCTTTCGAATATGGTCATAACTCGATGGTACCTACCTTTGATGATTTAGTAAATTTTATTAAGACCCGCTCCAAAGTTTTGCAACGCACCGATTCTAGTACAAATTCTAATAGCGCACCAAAAAATCGACGAGGTAACGGTAATAATCGTCGCTGTAATAATACTTCGTCGCCGAAGTATCAGGCGTTCGTAAGCACGACGACTAGTTGCTCAAAGTGTCAGTGCGATAATATTGTGCATCAACACCTATTTAAGTGTGCAGACTTTAATAAAATGACGCCGCAGGAACGATTTAAATGCGTAAAGAGTAACAATGCATGTGTGAATTGTCTCAGTTTAAGTCATCGAGTGTCTAGTTGCTCTTCAAATTATAGTTGTCGAGTTTGTAAATTTAAACATCACACATTGTTGCACTTCCACCGCAGAAGCGATAATGCTTCCCCTGCGCTGGCGCGTTCTCAACCGCTTCAGCCAGTTACACTGAAGTCTACAACCCCCGCGCCCGCACACTCGCCACCCCTCACCGCAGGTGCGCGTTCAGACGTCGCGCTGTGTACTTCGTTCAAGAATGTTTCTCAACGTTCACCGCCTCCCGCGCGCGCAAGTCGTTCGCAGAGAACTGTTTTATTATCAACCGCTCAAGTATTTGCTTACGATGCTAAGGGAGAGAAACAAATTATTCGTATATTATTAGACTCCGCGGCTCAAAGCCATTTTATGACTAAAGAGTGCTGTCATCGTTTAGGCGTTCAACAACACGATACCGAATGTACTGTAGTAAAGGGATTCGGTGGAGTTGAAAACATTGTAAAATCGAAATCGATTGATATTAAAATTTTCTCACGATTCGACTCGAATATTAACTTCAATATTTCAACGCTAGTTGTTGATCAAATCACCGACCTTTTGCCCACCGCTGTGGTAGACACATCTGTCTTATCACACTTCCATGGCATAAGACTCGCTGATGAATGTTATAGCATGCCTAATAAAATTGATGTTTTGATAGGCGCATCCCTTTTCCCGCACTTACTATGTCCAGACGTAATTTATTCATCTAACGACTTGTCCGGGCCCTCGGCTTTGAATACGGTATTTGGTTACGTTATTATGGGCTCAGTGCCGACACTTCAGGTAAATCATTCTTTAACGTGCTGCTCAGTTCTAGAGTCTCCTATCGTTGACAAATTAGTGCAACGATTTTGGGAGCTTGAACAGCCACCCTCCGCACCGCCCATTCAGTGTCCTTCAGACATTGAATGTGAAGAGTTTTGTAAATCTACGACATCCCGCGATCCTTTTACTGGTAGATATATTGTTGACCTGCCATTTAAAGATGACGTTTACTCTCTCGGAGATTCTTATGAAACCTCTCGACGACGATTCATGTGCTTGGAGAGGAAACTTCAAGCCTCGCCTACATTAAGGTTAGCATATGATGACGTCATAAAGGAATACTTAGCTAAAAATTATATATCCCCCGCACCGCCGTATGACTCTCATGAACCCGCTCCAATATATGTCATACCGCATCATGGAGTCTTACGCGAAGATAAGAAGTCAACGCGTCTGCGCATCGTCCTGGATGCTAGCAGTAAGACTAGCACTGGGCGATCATTAAATGATATTCTTCATTCAGGACCAAATTTGCAAGGCGACTTGTTCAATATAATTTTAACTTTCCGCTTACATCCAATCGCTATGACAGCCGACTGTCGCCAACAATTTCTGCAAATAGTTGTTCGCGATTCTGATCGTCGTTACCAATGCTTCCTATACCGCTTCCGTCCACAAGACCCACTTGTGTTATACCACTTCAATCGCGTGTGCTTCGGTTTAACTTCGAGTCCATACCATGCATTGCGCACGGTAAGACAGCTCATTGATGACGACGGCGCAAAGTATCCACTTGCGAGTCGTATCGCATTTACTTCGCTATATATGGACGACATCGCGTTTTCTATGCCCAGTGAATCCGAGGCCAGTGAGACCTCTCGGCAGCTGATAGACTTATTCAAGGGTGCCCAATGGGACCTGATAAAATGGCATAGCAACCGTCGATCTGTTTTAGATGACCTCCCTACTTCCCATAAAATTACAGGAGAAGTAGAGTTCGATAAATCAATGCCACATAAAATATTAGGCTTGCATTGGTCTACCGATAGTGACGCCTTTTATTTTAAGATATCTGTTCCCGCTGATGTGACGTGCACTAAGCGCGCCATCTTATCTACTGTCGCTCGCCTGTGGGACATAATGGGTTTCGTTGCTCCCACAGTCGCGTACGCCAAATTGTTAATAAAGCAGCTTTGGCAACTTAATTTAGATTGGGACGACATACCACCACCGCCAATTATTAAGATGTGGAGGCAATTCTGTGCTGAATTACCAGCTCTTAATTATTTACGTATCCCGCGACATGTTGGTGTATCCAAAACTGTACTGCGTCACTCCTGGGGTTTTCCGACGCCAGCGAGCACGCATACGGTGCCGTACTCTACATACATGTAAAGAGCGTCAATGGTAACACCGTCCAGTTGATTTGTGCAAAGACTAAAGTCGCACCGACGAAACCACTATCTATTGCACGCCTTGAGCTTTTTGGAGCGGTTTTACTCTCAAAATTGCTTCGCAGAGTACTCGACAATTATTCTCTTGACCTTGCAATATCAGTCTATGCCTTTGTAGATTCAAAAGTAGCTCTGTACTGGATAAAGAGTTCGCCACACAAGTGGCAGACCTTTGTTGCAAACCGCGTTGTTCAGATTACCGACAATATTCGCGCTGATAACTTTTATCATGTCGCAGGTACTGAGAATCCCGCTGACATACTTTCACGTGGCGTTACGCCAAATAAATTAGTTTCAAACCCCCTGTGGCTCCATGGGCCTCAGTGGACTTCGTTAGATCCATCTCAATGGCCTCTTCGTACTTTAGACAATGAGGTTATTGCAAATATGCCTGAGAAGAAGATTTTGTCGCACACTGTGTGCACATCCGTCTGTAATTCTGCGATTTATGAGCTCGCATTCCGCATCTCTTCTTGGAGTAAACTTCTACGTATAATTGCGTACGTGTGTAAGTTTGCTAAATTATTGCCCCGCCGCAGCACTACTGTAGTGACTGCTGATGATCTCAGTTTCTCTGAGGTTATAATCCTCCGCGCCCTGGAAAAACAGCATTTTGCAGTGGAATATTTAAATATTGAAGGTAACAAACCTTGCTCGCCCGCTTTCAATCGTTTAAGGCCTTTTATTGAGAATGGTTTAATCCGCATTGGTGGTCGTCTTTCGAACTCCGCATTAGATTACACGCAAAAACATCCAATTATACTCACGCGCAGTGATCATGTAGTGAACATGATCATTGACTATTATCAAAAATTTTGGATACTTTCCGCACGCCGCACTGTGAGAAGCAGAGTCTACAAATGTAATATATGTTTCCGGCTTAGACCCCGTCCAACTTACCCTTTGATGGCTGATCTTCCCCATAGTCGTGTAAGACAAGCTATTAAGGCATTTACACACACGGGCTGCGATTATGCCGGTCCTATCGCATACACTCCTGTACGTCGTCGTGGTGTACGCATCGAGAAGGCGTACTTATGTGTTTTCACATGCCTCACGACTCGAGCTGTACATATAGAAATCGCTACAGATCTTAGTAGTTCTAGTTTCATCGCTGCGCTTAAACGTTTCCTCTCTAGACGAGGGCCGATTCAGTTTTTATATTCGGATAATGGAACGAATTTTAAAGGTGCCGCTTCGTATCTTCGCGATCTCTATAAATTTATAAACGTTGAATACCGCCCAAAGCTTGAGCAAGAGTGTGCTGAGAATCGTATAACATGGAAGTTCATCTGTCCCAACTCTCCTCATTTTGGAGGCGCCTGGGAGAGTATGATCAAAGTCGTAAAAACGCATCTGTTCCGAGTTATCGGACATCAGTTACTTTCATACGAAGAGCTTAATACTGTTCTTGCACAAATTGAGTGCTTGCTAAACTCGCGGCCCTTGACAGTATTAAGTTCTGATCCTGCAGAGCCTTCAGCTCTTACTCCGAGTCATTTTTTGAATACCGCACCTTTATTGTCATTACCCGCACCCAAAGTCAAATCTGACTCTACCAGTCTGTTACACAGGCATTCTTTACTAGATAAATTAGTTCAGTAGTTTTGGGACCTGTGGAGGACGGAATACCTTCACGGATTACAAGTTCGTCAGAAGTGGAACACCCCGTCTACGGCTATCGTACCAGGCATGGTTGTAATTGTGATAAATGATAATGAACCGCCCCTTGCTTGGCCATTAGCGATTGTCGAGTCTGTTCATCCTTCGAAGGATGGCGTAGTTCGAGTAGTGACCGTGAGAACTACTAAGGGAACATATCTCCGTCCTGTTGCTCGTATTTGCCCTCTCCCAAGACAATAAATCATGATTATTTTGATTATAATTATTTATCTAAATTAGGAATTAAGTTTATATTTATATATATTAAAAAAGTATTAAACCGCAATATTATATTTATGTATACATTTTCTCGCTTACCAAGTAAGGTTAGTAGATGAGACATGCGCATTGAGCGCATCCTCTCACTTTATATACCGCTTATTTATTTGTTTTCCTTTTACTTTTTATATTACGGTTGTCTTTTAAAGGTGACCCTTTAAGGGCGGGAGGAAATGGTAACGCCAGTTAACAATCTACTTTATCAACATTACATTACATATCACATTGAGTTCGTCCTAAGTTATATCTACTTTATCAACATGACAAGTGCATATTTTTTGTTTCCTTCCTTCCTTCCCTTTCCTACCGCACGCGCTGCCGCCGAGGTGAAAAAGAGGATCTCGGCGCGCGTCATTATACTAAGTGATATTACGCCATCCGCAACGCACGGCCACCCGTCGCGTCTTATGTACATTAACCGCAAACCGCGCAGGACGAACATTGAGTTCTCCTGTTTATGTTTAATATTCACCGCATCAGACATTGTGTCTTTGTAACTCATAAAAGTGTGAGACGCCCCCGTAAGGGCAAAGGTGGAGAGTGTGGGACTTCACGAGACTGTTCCGAGAGTGCGTGTGCGCCGAACCACGTGGCGAGCTCGCTATATAGCAGACACTCCAGGAGGAAGGCGCGGCAGCCCTCATCAAGTCAGTGCGTGCTATCCCACCTATTTATTTTCCCCTTTGCCGTATGCACCAAAATTACAGTCCACTAAATCTTTATCGAAGATACCTTAAGTTGCTGGCGTCTCCAAATACCATTAAACGACGTTAATATTTCTAGTGGGCCCAAAAATGACTGTCTCCTTTACTGCTAGTTTCAGTTTAGCGAGTCGGGACAGTAAGACAGACTAATGAACAAATATTTTAATAAAAACATTTTCAAAAAAAAATTAAACCGCCGAAAAAATGAAAATCAAAAATTAATAAAACCTTTTTCTTTTACCTTAATGACTTCGTTCTTAAACAAATGTAAGTGTGCCTAAGTATATATTTTTGTAATTATTTTGAGTTTTTAGTAAACCTTAATAACTAAGCTTTTAAACTAATGTAAGTACACCTACGTAATTTTGAGTCGGCGCCAAGCAATCAAGTTTGTATGATTAATGAAGTACGTATGTCACGTGTTTTCTTCGTCAATTGTAAACCGATGCTGATGATTCTTTATAAATTAAATAGGTAATTATTCCCGCATAAATCGAATCTTAAGGGTGGCCAATTAGGTTAACCAAATATTTATAACTTACTTTTCTCAAAAACAACGATATTTATTTTAAAGATTTTTTTGCCTACAGACCCGATGCTACTGTGACAGCTAGTCAGGTTTGAATCCCAGGTCGTACCGATATCATTTATTGGGTTTTTCTGTAAAGAAATTTCCAATGGCATCCCGAAGTCAGGAATTTGGCGGTCTTTCATTCAACCCTGCATCCCGAAATGCACGTTTAGCCGTTGGTCTTGCGCTAGATCTCTCTCCCCAGTCTTGTCAAATTAGCGTCCCCTCGGACCATAGCAGTGAGGGAATATAGCATCTTTGCTTGCGCATACACTTGGACATATACTTGGACACTATAGTCCCGTCCTACGCAGATGGCTAGTCTTCGATGAAGATTAGCTAACGCGACCGAAATTCAGTCTGTAAGACTATGTTGAGGAAGGTTGTGCAGCGCCTCGCACTCGACTGGCGGTTCGCAAGCTGGCGACCTCTAGACAAGGGCGCTTATTCCTTCTGATTTCCATCATCCATTTAGTGGGCGTCAATCAACGGGAGACGGCCATACCTGGCACCATTTCATGGTGAGATTATTATTATATTAGCTCATTGGATTCGGAATTACCTCTAGAAAAAGTGCTTCTAAGGGCTCATTAGCATGGACAAAATTGCAATTGTTATCAATAAGATGAAAAAAATAACAGTTTCCACTTTTTATTAATAACTCTAAAACTATTAATATTTAAGTAATTTTGAAGAAAGATTCATAAATAAGATGAAATTTCAAATAAATATATACGCGCGTCGCCGCTAGAGATTTATTTACATCCAACTTATATCTAACATTACAGGTTTCTACCCAATGCGATATTTTACTCCTAAATCCCTGACTTGCATTACCCTAGACATAGGTGTTCTGTCAATGTAATATGTATACCCTATGGGCTTATGTTTGCGCGTGAAAGATATTTTTGAGCATTTAGTGATATTAAATTGTAATTTGTTATCTTTGTTCCATTCAACAACTCTATTTATATCGTCTTGGAGACTGTCACAGTCCTCCAAACTACCTATATCCATCGTTAACTTAAGGTCGTCCGCAAATAACAAACATCTGGATTTCTTCACAACGTTGGGTAAGTCATTTATCATGATTAAAAACTCCAAAGGACCTAGATTCGACCCCTGACTCACACCAGACCATGTAAAATATGGTTTTGTCTTATGACCCTCATATTTTACATACTGTTGCCTATATGTCATGTAGCTAGCGAAAAAACTCAATAAGTGTAGGGTAAAACCAAATTTTGCCATTTTTTTTAGTAATATGTCATTATTAACCAAATCAAATGCTTTTTTGAAATCAAAATTAGCGGTGTCAGCTTGTCCCCCACTATCTACTACCGGTATTATATCGGTCACAAGCGCTAGA
Organism: Parnassius smintheus behrii; assembly: GCA_036936625.1. Classification (NCBI taxonomy): domain Eukaryota; kingdom Metazoa; phylum Arthropoda; class Insecta; order Lepidoptera; family Papilionidae; genus Parnassius; species Parnassius smintheus. The sequence continues at coordinate 37,986,111 of JAUPFT010000030.1, read as the reverse complement.
AGGTTACTTGCGCTCCGAGCAGGTCTAAACCCGTGCTGCGCTTCCAACAGCTGTGTGTTTATCTGCTGATATAAGCTTTTGTATATATATATATATATATATATATATATATATATATATATATATATATATATATATATATATATATATATATATATATATATATATATATATATATATATATATATATATGTATTTGTAAATATATGTACATATATAGCCGACTCAAATACCTCGGCTGGAGATGATAGGACTGCTACCGGTCTAAAGTCCTCTACACTGGTCCCTGTGATTCTTTTTGGAACGGGAACCACCTTCGTTATTTTCCATTTTTCCGGAAATCTAGCTTGGTTTAAACAGTTATTGTAAATATGAAGTAGTGGTTTTGCTAGCACAGAATGGCAATCTTTAATGATAAAAGGTGGTATTCCATCTAGTACTGCAGATTTCTTTGGCTTAAGTTGTTTAAGCGCGTTCAGTATGTCCTTAAGTTGCAACTGGCTCAAGTGAATTCGCGCTGCCCCGTTATCCCCTTCGGCGTCAATGATAGTCTTACTCACATTTAAGTTTGCTCTCTGTGTAGTATACACCGAATGAAAGTATTTTGCAAACTCAACAGCACAATGTTCGTTGGTTAAAACCTCCCCATTTTTTAAAATTTTTTTGGATTTCGATTACCTCTTTTCGAATTAACAAAATTCCAAAAGGATTTAGGGTCTCTTTGGAGATTATTTAGCACGCAGTGCTTTTTTTTGTTGTATAGGGTGACAAACTAAGCACACAGTCCACCTGATGGTAAGTGGTTGCTGTGGCCCATAGACATCTGTCCTCGATTACGAATCAAGATGCAGATGCGTTGCCACCCGTGAGGACCAAAATGGAATGCCTCGTTTCCAGTAAAAAGGGTCTCCGGTTCTCTACACTCACCATACGAAACACAGTAGCCTAAAGCTACTATTTGACGCTGGTATTCAGCTTATGCTGGTTATATGCATTTGCTAGCATATTTTTTAGTTTAGTTCGCAACTCAGCGAATTTTATATAGTCCGTGGCTAACCGTGTCTTCTTATATTTTTATGGGCCGTAGCTTTATACATAAACACTCATGCCTGTCACCCAGAGGGGTAAGCAGAGACTACAGACTTCCATTTGGCACGATCCTGACACACCTCTCTTGCCTCCTTCACATCCATACACCTACGCATACATGCTCGTCGGTTAAGGGTACTCCTAATTTGGCCTGTTTCCAATAAATCGCCAATTTAGTCGATAAATTTTCGCCTAGGACGTCCCTTTCCGACTCTGCCATTCACTTCTGCAACATAAATTTTCTTTGTCACTCTTTCCTCATTCATTCTTTCCACATGACCAAACCACCGAAGCATTCCTTTCTTAATCCTGGTCACCACATCATCCTGCAAACCACACTCTTCTCTTATTATACAATTCCTTACCCTGTCATTCAGATTCAGCCCTAACATACCCCTTTACGACCGCATTTCTACTGCGTTTATTCTACTCTCGTGATTCTTCTGCCACACGCAACTTTCACTACCATACGTTAAAGTAGGGACCAACACAGCATTGTGAATTGCCATACGTGCCTTTTTCGACACATTTTGACTCTTCACAATAGAGTGCAAGGCCCCATTTACTCTATTTCCCGCATTCACTCGTCGTTCTATATCTGTAAAAATATAGCTTTGTAAAAATTCCATATTAAGGTACCTGCATTATTACCGGGGGGTGTAGGTGTCCGTGGCGGATTCCCGATGGCTGCCGAGGACACCGTCATTGTCACTTTCAGTGGGGGGTGATACTTATCCACCCTCACAAGACTGGTTTCTGAAGCTTGAACCCTCTCCCAATCTTCATCCTCAAACGAACTCAATACCAAGTCCAACAATCGATTGTCACATTACGCAATTTGTTACTCTGAACGAATCCACAGAATGATATAAAATATTCAAAATAATTTTTTACATTTGACGAACATGAATTAAGATTAAAGTCACCTATCACTATTATTTTACTACAACCAGCACATAGATTTTCTACTATTCTGAACATTACCATATACTCAGTATCTTTACTACAAGGTGGAATATAAACCACACACAATAAAAACAAAAAACGATTTTTTAAGTAAACAGATGCACAGACCAATTCAAAGACGTGATCGTCTATGTTCACATCACTCGGACCTAGAACTCGCCGTAGTTCGAGTTGCGGTGTGGCCACGAGACACGCACCTCCCTGCTTGCGGCCATCCGCTCGATCACAGCGAAGAATAGTAAAGCTTTATGTTTTTATAACATATAATGTTATCTTAAAAATAAGAAAAATCTGGCATCGTTTGGCACTTGCGAAAATAAATCCTCATGGAAAAAATTATCTCGATTTTTCAAAAAATTAAAGCATTGTTGAATATTATTTGAATATTCTGTCAGCAGTAAAAACGTAGTTTTATTCTTTAAGCAGACTTAAAGAATACATCAAGTAATACAATATTTCCAGCATTGGAATATCTGTTATTGAAAAGTGCACATATTTATAAGAATACGTCTACATTACAAGCGGGTATATCATAGGTTACGTATTTCTTAAAGAGCGATGTACTACTACTTCGGTTTTCCCAATGAATAATAGAATGTCTGCCAGTGCAAATAATTTTTCAATATTCTAGATGATTTTCAATCCCAGTATAATATGAATATCACATTGTAAAGTTGCCATGCCGCGGCAGTATTTTATAAAGTAATGTAGTCACATTACTTTAGTTCCATTACGGTTTAAAAATTAAATTAGTTAATTAACTTTATATACCTGCTCGAAAGCGAGTATAAAAGCTATCAGATTCAATTACTTTTCTACATTATCATTTCATGGAGCATTTCGTGTCATCATTTATTGGAGATGGCTTGTCTAACGTATAATTAGCTACACAAACAATCCTAAAAAAACTCAAACGTGTTGTTAGTTTTGTGCAACGTCTGCTAACGAGCTTCGCAAAATGCTGGATAACAAATTCCTGTTAGTATATTCGCATTACCGTAAGTGTATTTCTGTACCAGTTAATGTCATGCGCAGACAAATAACTTAGAATGCTAACACACAGAAGGTATACAACAATCTGCAACACAATAATGCATTAAAAATTTTGATGTGGTTGCCGCGGGCTTATTTGCAGAAGCACATGTTTATTGGTTCGAAGCCATAATGCGTAAATACTTGTCCCATGTTGAGTCGCATGTGGTGGAAGTGTCCTATCATATAAACTGTACATAAAAATCATTAAAAACTTGAATAATTATTTGTAGATCAAAAAAAAACCTGTTATATACTGGGTTAAATTTAAGCACGCGACTTATCAACATCGAAGCCAACCATAGCATTTATGTTTGAAAGAAATTTGAGATAATATAAAAATACGAACCCGAATATAAACAAAGGAAAAATCTAATAAATTTTGTACAACTTCCATTTGCCGACTTTTACGTTGAATAAATATAAAAATAAATGAAACGAAAATGTTCACGTTGACGACATCAAGACCGTGTTAAGAAAATGTGTCCGTAGGTAAGTGCGTAGGTCCGTAGGTAAGTACCCAGTAGTAATGAGGATAGCAAGCGATGAAGAAAATTAATAACCTTAAAACTGGAGAATCGCTTATAGCATGCTTTTTTAATTTATATTTATGCCTACAAAAATCCTGAATACTATAGAAATTACATTAATTAACCCACTGATAAAATTTTAGTTAAATTAATCTAGTATTTAATATTTTAGGTAAAGTAAAGTAAAGTAAGGTTACAACCTATATACGTCCCACTGCTGGGCACAGGCCTCCCCTCATTTTTAGAGGGTTTTAGGGCAATGAAGTGTCCGCCGCGCTGCCCCAATGCGTGTTGGCGAACTTCATATGTCTGCGAAACATTTTTTTCCTTATTGATTTCCATTCAGGTTTCCTCACGATGTTCCCCTTCACCGCCGAGCACGTGGTAAATCAGCACTTAAAGTTGCAATTAAAAATTTCATTGGTGCGGGTGGGAATCGAACCCGGGTTACTCACGTTCTGTTATATTTACAGCGAGTGTTTACCATCTGAGCTACCACGGCTCTATTTTTAACACGGCGATGTTTTAGGTAATTCAATCTTATTATATAAGTGACAGACAATACATAAACAACTTTTATTATATTTTATAACTCTAGGAATATCGTATTGGTATAAGTCACGATTTGTTTTTCTGTACAAACATGCATACTTCATAGATATAAAGTAATAGTGGTAGCAAGTCAAGTTTGTGAAACACCGGTTGACACGTTTCCTTCGGTTTCAGCCCACATATCGCTCTAATGCATTTGTTTTGCGCGTCAGATGCTTAATTTTCACCAGTGCTTTTGCTTCACATTAAAAGACAATAATAATTAATTAAATTAATAATAATAGTAATAATCAAATCAGAGTGATCAGAAGAGGCTTTACAAATCATTGGAGCGACCAATAGTAAGTGGAACGGGCCCAGCACCAAATCAGGCCGACACGGTCGCATTTTGGTGCAGCCTGTGGTCAGAGCCCGTAAACCACAACGAGGGTCCTTGGACGGAAGTTGTGGTGAGTCAGTGTGCGGGTATTACGCCCATGGATCCCGTCACCATAACGCCGGATGACGTAGCTGAGGCGGTCCGTAGGGCCCCGAACTGGAAAAGTCCGGGGCTTGACGGGCTGCATCACTACTGGCTGAAGGGGTTCATGATGTGTCACGCTGTGCTCGCCTGACAGTTTCAAGAGGCTCTCAGCCAGAAGTCGCTCCCAAGCTTCTTCACTACTGGGATCACTCATTTGGTTCCTAAATATCAGGGTGCCACAGACCCGAGCAAATACCGCCCCATCACGTGTCTACCGACTATATACAAGACAATAACATCCATTTTCACCTGGACTCAAATCAGGTGATGTCGCGCGCTCAAAATGGATGTCGGGGCGGCGGTCGTGGAACCAAGGAACCACTCCTCATTGACGCGGTCATTGGCAAAGTGGTGAAACGCAACCATCGGAACTTCTCCGCCGCTTGGATAGATTACAGAAAGGCATTTGACTCGGTGCCCCATACATGGCTAAAGAAGGTCCTCGAGCTGCACAAGATTGACTGTACAGTTCGAGACTTCCTCGAGCAGTGTATGGGGCAGTGGAGTACGATCCTCTGTCATCTGGGCGAGAGGATGACGGCTGCGGAAAGCCACATAAGGATAAGAAGGGGTATATTCCAGGGCGACTGTCTGAGTCCAATCTGGTTCTGCCTCTCTTTGAACCCTCTCAGTACTTTACTGGAGGGCTCCGGGTCAGGTTTCAGCTTCGGAAGGGAGGTACAAAAGTGACCCACCTTTTCTATATGGATGACCTCAAATTATTCGCCTCCAGTCGCTCCCATCTTGTGGAATTGCTAAACATCACTTGTGAATTTAGCAATTCTATTGGAATGGAGCTGGGGACGGATAAGTGTGCGGTCCTCCATGTTGAAAGGGGAAGAGTTGCTAACTCTGAAACATACCGATACCTGGGTATGTCACAGAACATCGGTATCGATGAGGCTGGTATGAAACAGTCAGTTTGCTACGTGTTTTATGCACGCTTGACCAATGTGCTTAACAGCCTTTTGTCCGGTGTGAATAAGACACATGCATATAACGGTTGGGTCATGCCTGTCCTCATGTATACCTTTGGCATACTCAGGTGGAGTCAGACTAAATTTAACGCCCTGGATAGAAAAGTCCGCACTACAATGACGTCCCATATGATGCATCATCCGAAATCGTCGGTAATGAGGCTGTACTTGCCGCGAAAGCATGGTGGGCGTGGCTTCTTGAGCGCGCTCACCATGCATAATCGCGAAGTGTGCAGCCTCCGTCATTACTTCCTGGCGAGATCGGATGATCCATTCTATAATGACGTCATTTCTAGTGATAAAGGACTTACCCCTCTATCCTCAGCCAACGAGCAATGGCAAGACCCGGCAGTACAGAGCATTTCCGACCGGGAGACCGTATGCAAGGAGAAGGAGCTCCATGGGAGGTACTACAGGGCTCTACATGAGCCTCACGTAGATACAGGCGCCTCCCTCAACTGGCTACGTTTCGGTGACCTCTTCGGGGAAACCGAGGGTTTTGTCTGTGCAATACAGGATCGGGTTATTAAGAGATACATCCTAAAGGATGGCACTGTCGACGTCTGTCGAGCTTGTCGCCATCCCGGGGAGTCACTTAGGCATGTCATCTCCGGTTGTTCGGCGCTTTCTAACTCTGAGTACTTGCACAGGCACAACTTAGTAGCCAGAATTCAACACCAGGAGCTCGCTCTGAAATACGGTCTCGTGGACCGGAAATTGCCGTATTACAAGTACTTGCTGGAAGCCGTGCTCGAAAATGACCGCGCCAGGCTCTACTGGGACCGGGCCATCATCACAGACAGGACTATTCTTGCGAATAAGCCTGATATTGTGCTGATGGACCGGGCACAGTCAAGGATATTTTTGATCGACATTAGCATTCCGTATGACGAGAACCTCGTGAAAGCCGAAACAGATAAACGAACAAAATATCTGGACCTGGCACACGAGGTGACCGACATCTGGGGTGGTGTGTCGACCGAAATTATTCCTGTAGTCGTCTCTGCGAATGGGCTAATCCCAGTTAGCCTCTCTGGTCATCTGAGGCGACTGGGACTCCGTGACGGACCGCTCCGGGCTCAAATGCAGAAGGCGGTGCTCCTCGATACCGCCCGCATCGTCCGCCGGTTTCTTTCCCTTTCCCCCTAACCCTTGGCCGTCTGGTCTCCCCTGCCGAGGGCTCCCATCTAGTTGGATCTTATTTATTTATGTAGTTTTTGTATTTATTTTATTTTATTGATATTTATGTACATTTATCTTTTCATTTTAATTTATAATTATATATTTATAGAACCCAACCAGGTGAGAAAATTATATAGTAATAATCATATAAGAATAAGAATAAAAATGGATGATGAAATTCTATAGAACGCGCAAAGGGCCGCTGCCTGGGGTCGCCAGGGCGTGTGGAACTGGCGCTGGACGCAACAGCATGCGAACCGCCAGCCGAGCGCGAGGTGCTGCTCGACCACCTAGTAGCCCCTCGCATCCATCATCCCCACCAGCGGGCTTGGTTTCGACAGGGTCTTCGCGGGCTTAGCAATCGGCACCCTCCTTTGGTAGAATGCGCCGCATGTGTTGGACAATCTCGATGAACAGCAACGCATTGCGGGCGTATTTTATAGCGAAAGTGAAAGGGGAGGTTTTACGTATCTGGCAAAGATGCATCGACTTTTTTCCATAAATCCTCGCAAAAGAACACCGATAGCTACCAAGGATGATACGCGAGGCTATTGAAATTAAAAAAACATCCTAATTTCAATAGAGCAGATGGATAGGTGCTGCCATCTGCTTGGGATCGTATAATTAACAAAATTAAACCCAAACTGAAGAATACCACTAGAAGACTTCATGATACTATAAGCTCGTTTTGCGTAAATTGGACCAAAAATTAATATTCAAAAACTGAAGTTGGCCGGAATAACTATGACATTGGGACTTCAAATATCTCAGTTCCCACCGTGGCCATGGGCACTATAAAGGACTCGAAACGTTGGTATAATAAAAATAAGTTAAAGTAGTAATTAAACGCGATAAAATCCGTAAATAATAGTTTTATTCAATTGGTTAGACTTCTAATCTTTCTTATAGTATATGCTGCAGAACTAAGTCTGCCTGCTAATTTAGATATATGGGGGCCCCATTGAAGTTTCGCGTCAATAGTAATACCGAGAAAAACAGTGGTATCTACAAGACTCAACTCTTTTCCATTTAAGAGCACATTGGTATTTGAATGTTTAACATTAGATATTGTAAATTTAATAAACTTTGTCTTTGTCTTGTTGCCATTTAAGAGCAAATTATTAGCGTTAAAGCAATGTAGTAGTTTCGATAGAGTATTATTGATATTATCAAATTTAATTGACTGTCATTGAAATAATACTAGTTTTAACGGAATTTATCGCGTATATTTAACTTTTTACCCGACGTTTCGAGAGCTTTACAGCACCCATGGTTGCGGGAAGGACTGAGATGTTCAACGTCCAGCTGTCATAGTTAACCGCGGTTACCATAGATTAAAATTTTAACTTTTGTTCCGATCTACACAGTATGAGCTTATGGTATCATGGAGTCTTGCAGTTGTATGCTTGGGTTGGGATTTAATTTTATTTATTATAGGATCCCAAGCAGATGGTAGCACCCAGCCATCTTCTCTATTGAAATTAGGATGTTTTTTGATTTCATTAGCCTCGCGAATCATCCTTGGAAGGAATGGGTGTTCTTTAGCGAGGATTTGTGGTCTATCAAATCTGATGTAGTGACGGGGGCGATCTTGTACATGTTCACAAACTGCAGACTTCCCGGAGCGTCGATTCTTCACATCAGCTATATGTTCTTTGACGCGGGTTTTAATTGATCTTTTAGTTTGTCCTATGTAGGAGAGACCACATTCACAATCAAGCTTGTACACTCCTGCATCTTGCAGAGGGACGTTACACTTGACTGATGGTAAAAACTGACCAATCTTCTTCGGCGGCTTGAAGTATGTTTTGATGGAAGCGCGCTTCAAGATGTAGCCAATCTTGTCAGTGACTCCTCTAACATATGGCAGTACAGCAGGTACACGCTCGACTGTGGCCGGCTTCACTCGTTCTCTGTGACGTAGGCGTGGGACCCGAAGCTTGTTGTCATGCAAAACTTGCTTGACATGTTGGTGCTCGGCAGCCAGGTGTTTACTGTCACAGATCCCTCGTGCTCTCGAAACGTCGGGTAAAAAAGTTAAATATACGCGATAAATTCCGTTAAAACTAGTATTATTTCAATGTGTAGTGTTCGCGTAAATATAAGAAATCATTATGACTGTCATTGAGTTTGAAAATCAAAGAAGTATCATCAGGAAATAATACTATATCCTGATTGTCTCCTACAAGATAAAGTAAGTCATTAATATAGACTAAGAACAGGCATGGGCCAAGAATCGAACCCTGCGGAACGTCCATTGATACTACTTATCCGAAGGAACCTTTACCATTGATAACGACTTTTTTAGTTCTGTAATTTAATTATGAAATAATAAGTATAGTTGCAATATTTTTGACACTGTAATGTTGTAGTTTTCTGATTAATATCTCATAATGAACACAATTTAAAGCCTTGGAAAGATCACAAAAAATACGTTAGACATCTAGTGAACTCTCCCATGCATTAAAATATATATTTTATAAGCTCGACACCTGTGTCATTCGTCGAGCGACCTCTTGTGAAACCAAATTTTATTTTATTAAAAAAAAAAACAATTTATCTAAAATTATCTTTTCAAAATTTTACTGAGAGTTGGTAGTACAGAAATGGGTCTAAAATTAGCGGGGTCCAATGTACTACCAGATTTAAATAAAGGTTATACTTTACTGTGTTTAATAAATCAGGAAACGTACCAGATTCGATACAAATATTAAAAATAATAGCAAGATGAGGTGAAATTAAATTCGAACGTCAAACGCTATCAAAGTCAAAGTTCTAAAATTTTATATAAATATTTTATCAAATTAATATAAAAATATAATTTTGTCTGTTAATTTAGTCGATTTACTAACATTTTAAATATGCAGATTTTGTAAAATATTTTTTTGCAGATTTTGTATATAAAAATAATTACAAGTAAAACTGTGAAGTTCTCGAACTGTAACATCGTTATTAATGAAGTTTTAGCTTTTATTCAAAACAAAGCGGATTTTATAGACGAGGAAAGCTTATCTGCTATATGCCGAAGCTCGTTCTCTGAGAATTAATTATTATATGCGAAAAAGTTACTGTTCGACTCCGGGGCAAGTAAGACTCAGAAAATACGTCAAGAAAAGGAGCTGGCAAATCAAAGCGTGATATAGATGATGACATCATCGGTTTTATTAAGCAGGTGGATCCAGAAAAGATTCCAGTTTTTTGTGGCTTGTGAAATTCATAAGTTACCACCGATTTCCTTCGATCATATTGACGTGACAAACTTATTGAAAAAGCTATTAATTTTAGAAAGTGATTTGTTAAAAATTAAAGAAATTTACATTGATACAAAGCAGTATAATGAACTGAAACGAGAGGTTACAGATATGCATCTATTGTTAATAATTTTGAATACACCAACATTAACACGAAACGGGATGCCTATTTATCAGATTCACACTGTGATAGTGGTACCATTGGCTTACCACACATTACATTATCCCCCGAAAATAGCGTCCAGTTAGATTTGTGCGACATTAACAGTCAGCTAAGTCAGGTGCCTCTAAAACACGCTAAGCTCACTTACTCCACCTCAAGAGCAAAGCGGACACGTGGAGGCTAATACTGCGGTTTCGCACACTCCTAATATTGCGAATCACCTGCTGCCCGCCAGCAGCAACGACGAGACAGCAGATAGCAGCCTTCGCACTGCGGTTTCGGAACCTAGTGACGTATGTCAATAAGCCCGCTAGGGACCCGATCACTTTGACACCTACTAATGTAAACAAGCGGTTATATGGTAATATGTTGATACGGTTAAAGTAAGTGAACGCAATATATTGAAACCAGACGAGGAATGGACAATTGTGCAAAGAAGAAGATTGAAGAATAGGTTTATAGGGATGAAAGGAAAAGCAAGTACAGAGAATACAGATGATTTTAAGGCAGCCGACATTAAGATCCCATTATTTATCAATAATGTTGACAAAGAAACATCAGCGGATGATATAATAAACTATATATTTAGGAGAACAAAACTTAAAGTATTTTTAGTAGAGATTAAAATGAAGTATGAGCGTTAATATAATGCTTTTAAGGTTTATGCGCCAAGATATAAAATTGATATATTTCTTGATAGTAGTCTATGGCCTGAGGGAGTATCATTTCGCAAATATATTAACTTCAGAAAATGTACAGCAGGTAAAAACCACAGTAATTATTTTGTATCACCTAAATAATAGATAGATATACAGATATATATATATATATATATATATATATATATATATATATATATATATATATATATATATATATATATATAGATAGATAAATACTTGAAAATTATATCCTTCAATTGTAAATCAGTTACAAGATCAGTCGAGGGCATATGAGAGCTATGTAAATCTGCGGATATCATAGCATTGCAGGAGGCATGCCTGTTACCGTATGATGCAGCCTACATCACGGGAATCCATCCAGAATTTGACTGTTGCAGTAAGTCTGCGGTTAGCACCGGTGACGGATTGTCTAGAGGTCGACCGTACGGTGGTGTCCCCATTATGTGGCGTAAATCTTTGTTTACATCAGTGTCTATTGTGCAGTGTAACTTATTGCGTTTGGCCGCGATTAAAACTGTTGTGGACGACAGTACTACGTTATTCATCACCGTATATATGCCCTGTGACTCGTGGGACAATTTAATAGAATTTACAAGCTGTCTGAATGTAATAATGTAGATTCTGTATTTATATTAGGAGATTTTAATGCGCATCCTGGCGAATTGTTTTTTAAAGAAATGAGTAATTTTTTAAATGTAGTGGACTATGACTATTTAAAAAATATGATATGTTTACGTATATAAGTAATATAAATGGTTCTATCTCTGGCTGGATCATTGCATTACAACTAAGTCAGCCATGAAATCTGTTGTAAATATAATAATAAATAAAGTTCGTTATGATGTTTTTTGGTTTGACGATTTTCCACTTGAAGTAACTATTGATATGGGAAAATAAGTTAAAAAGTACAAGAAAGTAATCTTAAATCTGATAAAGCTGTATAGTGAAAAGCTTAGATATATAGATTTTCCTGAAGAGTTTATGTCTTGTGCTAATCAACACTGTACTATTTTGGAACATAAATTAATAACCGATAAAATGTATGGCAGCATTATATGAGAGGGGCAGCAATAGCGACTCATGAGTATAGGAAATGTAAAAATAATTGTGTTTTGGGTCGGAATAAATAATTATGTTAAACCGTTTCACAGTGACGCGCGAATTTGCTTTCATATATTGGTATTATATGGAAAACTGAATTTATTACGAAAAAATGAAAGAAAGTAGAATGCTGTTTAAATCAAAAATAAAATGGTGTCAGAATAACGAACAAAAAATAAAAATGCAAATTTTGACCACACATATTTAAACCAAATTTTTTTCTAAATTTTGGAAACAAACCAACAAAATGAATCCAAGGCTGAGAGTCCCTGCGTGTATAGATGGTGAAAGTGATGAGAGCAAGGTGGCAAATATTTTTAAAAATCACTTTAAGTGTACCAATCAAAAATCATCGCAGAATTTCGATACAGGTATCCGGGATGGAGATGAAACCACGTGCTTTACGGCTAAACATGTTAAAGAGGTAATTAAAAAAATGACACGCGGTAAATCTCCAGGTCATGACAGTATCAGTATCGAACACCTGCAATATGCTGGTGTCCACGGCTGGAACTAGAGCAAATGAGGAGAACATTGGAGGAGGCGATTGTGGAAACGCGCAGTACGACTCTCGAAAATCGACCGCTACTTCCCCGCTTAGCCCTAAGCAAGCGGAATCGGGCTGTCGTGAGGGCTCTGAACCCAATGCTGGTGACCTATTTGGAAGCCAGCCAGGACCTTTGCGAGACGGACTCAATTCTTTTTGGCGCCGCACTGGCAGTCTGCCGTATTATAGGCGCCAAACTTTCCACGGCTGGACGTGCTACTGGACAAAGTAGTGCTATCCCAGCCTGGAGAATAAGAATTGAAGAACGTATCGCAAAAGCTAGGGCCCTCATCACAGGTTTTCAGCTTCGGAAAAGAGGTACAAAAGTGACCCACCTTTTTGTATGGATGACCTCAAGTTATTCGCCTCCAGTCGCTCCCATCTTATGGAATTGCTAAACATCACTTGTCAATTTAGCAATTCTATTGGAATGGAGCTGGGGACTGATAAATGTGCGGTCCTCCATGTTGAAAGGGGAAGGGTTGCTACCTCTGAGGGCATAGACTTACCTATGCCCATCGGTTTAAGGACCCGAGACTGAAACATACCGATAACAGGATGTATCACAGAACATCGTTATCGATGAGGCTGGTATGAAACAGTCAGTTTGCGACGTGTTTTATGCACGCGTGACCAAAATGCTCAACAGCCTTTTGTCTGGTGTGAATAACACACACGTATATAACGGTTGGGTCATGCCTGTCCTCATGTATACCTTTGGCATACTCAGGTGAACTCAGACTGAACTTAACGCCCTGGATAGAAAAAAAAGAAGAGTCCGCACTACTATGACGTCCCATGGGATCATCATTCGAGATCGTCGGTAATGAGGCTGTACTTACCGCGAAAGCATGGTGGGCGTGGCTTTTTAAGCGTGCTCATCATGCATAATCGCGAAGTGTGTAGCCTCCTTAATTACTTCCTGGTGAGATCGGATGATCCATTCTATAAGGACGTCATTTCTTGTGATAAAGCACTTACCCCTCTATCCTTAGCCAAAGAGCAATGGCAAGACCCGGCAGTGCAGAGCATTTCCGACCAGGAGACCGTATGGAAGGAGAAGGAGCTCCACGGGAGGTTCTACAAGGCTCTACATGAGCCTTTCGTAGACACAGTAGCCTCCCTCTACTGGCTATGCTTTGGTGAGCTCTTCGGGGAAACCGAGGGTTTTGTCTGTGCAATACAGGACCGGGTTATTAAGACCAAAACCTTTGGGGGTTACATCCTAAAGGATGGAACCGTCGACATCAGTCGAGCTTGTCGTCATCCCGGCGAATCACTTAGGCATGTCATTTCCGGTTATTCGGCGCTTTCTAACTCTTAATACTTGCACAGGCACAACCTAGTAGCCAGAATTCTTCACCAGGAGCTCGCTCTGAAATACGGTCTCGTGTCTCGGAAATTGCCGTATTACAAGTACTTGCCGGAAGCCGTGCTCGAAAATGATCGCGCCAGGATCTACTGGGACCGGGCCATTATCACACACAGGACTATTCTTGCAAATAAGCCTGATATTGTGCTGATGGACCGGGCACAGTCAAGGATATTTTTGGTCGACATTACCATTCCGTATGACGAGAACCTCGTGAAAGCCGAAACAGATAAACGAACAAAATATCTCGACCTGGCTCACGAGGTGACCGACATTTCCCCACTTTCAGTCTTAAACAGTCCTGCTAAAGGTCCAAAACTTACTGCACAGCATCGCAGAGATCGCCTAGAGTTTGCTCGCAATCATTGCGAGTGGACTCTAGAACAGTGGTGGACCGTACTCTTCTATGATGAGACTGTCTGTCTCTTCTGCAATGACAGACGTAGAAGGGTCTACAGAAGACAGGGGGAGAGGTTCACACAACCCTGCTTCGAAGAATCCGTCGAATACGGGGGTGGCTCGTGTATGTTTGGGGCGGCATTTCCGTCGACGGGAAAACGGAACTTGTGTGCGTTTCCCGGACTCGGGGTGGCCGTGGGCAAGGGTCATTAAATGCTGGTCGGTACATTACTGAAATCCTGGAGGAACATGTGGTCCCGTATGCTGGTTATGTCGGTGATGGATTCATGTTAATGCATGATAATGCTCGTTGCCACACCGCGGCTATTGTACGGGATTATTTACAGGAGGTCGATATCCCTGTTATGCATTGGCCAGCACGATTTCCAGATCTTAACCCAATAGAACATCTCTGGGATGACCTAAAACGGCGCGTGCGAGCTCGAGATCCAGCTCCAACCACTCTTCAAGAGCTCCCAAGATGCGGTACTTGAAGAGTGGGAACAAATACCCCAAGAGGCTGCTGCGACCCTTGTAAGGTCCATGAAAGATCGCATGGAAGCCGTTATCAAGGCAAGGGGGGTAACTAAACTTCTGCAAACAGGTCCTCTCGGGTCATCTGAGGAGGCTGGGTCTCCGTGACGGACCGCTCCAAGCTCAAATGCAGAAGGCGGTGCTCCTCGATACCACCCGCATCGTCCGCCGGTTTTTCTCCATTTTCCCCTAACCCTCGGCCATTTGATCTCCCCTGCCAAGGGCCTCCATCTGGTTGGGCTTTTATTTATTTATGTATTACTTATTTATTTGTGCTGGTATATGAAATATATATTTATGTATAATTCTCATTTCCTTTTATATATTCATTCAGCCCAACCAGATGAGAATACACTACTAATACCACATAATAATAAATATTTTAGGTCCCAATAACTGTTACAAAAGTCCCCCATAATTCTGCGGATTTTTTAACTTGGAACGTTTTGAAATATTTTACAATAATTTGTGGTAATACTTTTTCGAATTTAAATGCTTCCAAAAAGGTATTAGCATTCTTTATGAATAATGAATCGGCGATATTTGGTGGTATTCAATGACTTTGTTGTCAAAATAGAAATTACAGTGAAATAATTCTCAAACACCCCTGCAACTTCTTGATTAGATCTAATCAATTCATTAATAATTTTCAATTGACGGCTCTGTGGCGCAGTGGCTTAGCTATGAGTTACAGCGCTAAGGGCCACGGGCCCGCACGGAACAAGTATTTGTATGGCCTACAAGTAAATGTTCCGGGTCTAGACGTTTGTCATTGTGAAAGGGGGATGCCCATATTAGGCCATGGAACGCCCAACAATGTGCATTTGTTAAAAAAAATATATCTTTATTTATGGTTATAAATCGCGGTATTCATTTATCCTAAAACAATGGGAATATTTTTGCACAAATTAAAAGTACCGAAAAGATAAAAATAAAATTAGGTAAATACGTAATTCATTAGTCTGTGAATAAAATAAAAAATGTTGCCAATCACAAAAATCATTAAAAAAATCGATTCCCCTTTTCGATCGATTACTTATGGTGTCATTATTACAATGCTTATATAATTTTTCGATAATTATTACGATGTTATGATATAGGTTTAAAATAACCGTTGACAATGGATATTTATCCAAAGCAGTCGATACGCAACCGTTATTAACCAATTGTTTATCCGACTACAGATGAAAAAGGATGGTTATGTTTTTACTGTGTGTGCGGGTTAGGCTATGTTGAATCGTTTTTTGCTATGGTGCTTAAAATGTAGGATGCATTTTATTATTGAGGGCGCTACTATAAAAGAATATTTTATTCGCTAAAATCGTAAAGTACTTGACCAACTTTGAGAATTCTTTCACCAATAAATTGTTATGTATAATTTTAGATATCCAATATAGGGTTAATTTTATTATAGAGGGCGCTACTTTCAATGAATACATTTTTTGGCTAATCTACAAAATTACTAGACCGATTTTGAAAATTCTTTCACCATTACATTGCTAATGAGGGCGTTAGCTGTGTGATAAATTTATATTATTACAATAAATGATTGTGAGCTTAATATTTTCTAAATAAATAAAACTAAATACCTACCTAAGATGTTCAAATTCAATTATTATTTATACAATTTAAGAATCGTATTTACACACTTTACTTACTCAGATTGATTATTATAGATAAAGAGGTAATAAATCTAAAGTAAAAGAGCTCCACTTAAACGAAAACACTATTTATTAGAATAAAACTAAATGTTGAAAAAAAGTGGTTCAGTGCGAGTCGGACACGCAGGCCCATGAAGAGTTCAGTAGTAACAAGCATATATTTTAAATCGAGTCAAAATACCACTATCATTATCGCCAGCAACAAATTATTTTGTTTTTCATAGTGTTTGTATAAATAACAAAGTTATTTTTGCGGTTCTTTAAAATGTGCTACTTGTAACTAAAAAAAAGGACTATAATACATTATGGGGGTTTCTGTGGTTTATTCATTACCAAAGAGAAAAAACTTATTGCGCAAAATAGGTTTTTATCCATTTCAAGTCATCAAAAGCGGCAGTCAACCATTAAAAACTAAAACAACCGTTGTTATAGGCTCGGTTGAATTCATTGGCAACCTTCACATTTATAGTTATGATAATTAAACAAGCGAATTACTAGCTGATTTACCAAGAATTCTTTAGAGTATAACAAAACGCTACTGCACAAGTTAACTGTTATTCTTATCTGTTTTTAACATAACATTTAAAATGGAATCATGTTATGATAATTCAAGAAGTTAATTTCTAGCTGATTTACCACGAATTCTCTAAAAATATATATAATATATAATAAACATAACAAAACAATACAGCACAAGCTAACTGTTCTTAAAAATACATTTAAAATAGAGTTTCAATAAATAAAGGAAATTATATTTTAAAAAGCGTGCAGAACTTAAAACGCGTCAAAGATTATTCTTTTTATGATATTATTAATCGAATAAAAATCGATATCATTTCATAGATTTTATGACAGTTAAGTGGCAACATCGAATCTGACATGTAGGCCGCTGTCACTGTTATGTCACAAGAATTCAATTGCGTGTTGTGTTATTTTTTGTTGGAAAATGCAATTGTTGATCTCTCAACAATTGGTTCGAACACAGCAGGTAAATAGTTGGTACATATCACGATGTGGCATGTCTTCCTCTAAGAAATGCTTTATAACTGAGTTTACTTGATTAATATCAATATAATAATTGTAGCTTCTTTATCAGGTACAAGTTTCGAGTACAGTGAACGTGTAGTGTGGCACTCGCAAAATGCACCAATAGTTCGTCTTGAACATGTATACATCAGCTGTGGCACTGACACTTATGAGAATAAGATCACACACATTGTTTGGGTTCGATTTTCCACGTGAGGAATTATTTGCGCTACGTGAGGTAAGTGTTTAACATTTTTCAATTTATTAAATGTGATCCATATATCTGATAATTATACATGTTTTTACACTGATTGTATATCAACTCAAGAACTTGTTTTATTTTTTCACATCTGCCCTAGCTATATCTGACAAACATACTAGCTTATTTATGAGATTGACCAGTTTTATCAACTACCAAGAAAGGAGACAGTTGATTTTTCATTGTTTTTGGACTGCTGGTAGTCTGTCAGGCCTTAATTATTAAATAATATAGGGCATTAAATCCGTCCTTGTGCAGTAACATTTAACTTGATAAATATTTTATTTATATTTGAGTTTGAAATAAACAAATCTATTTTATTTTTATTTTTTCACTTTGACTTCATTTTTTGTATTTTACATTATTTCAGTTGTCATGCCGTGTATATCATAATTGCTGGCAATGAACTGATAGAATAACATCATGTTCAACTGCAGAACGGGAACCATCTGAATCATCTAGTCCGTCCTCGTTGCAATCTGAAGTGAGTAATGTATTGCACCCAGAACAACAACGCTTAGATCATACATCACACAGTGTACTGCTTACTAATTATTTAAAAGCACAATGTTTTTTACCTGGTTGTAACAGTTTCATCAGCATTGCGAGTATGTCTCTTTTGTGATTAACTACATTTTGCGATAACAAACATACATAGTGACAATTACTATGTATGTGTGTTATACTTGGTAGAGCCATGCTGCAGTTATATTAGAAGTATAGTTGTAGCATGAATGGGTCGGCTCGACCGGGGAAGGACCACCCTCTCACAGAATACCAGCTTGAAATAGTAGCTTAATGCTGCTGTGTTTTGTATAGTGAGTGTAGAGAACCGGAGACCATTTTTACTGGAAATGAGAAAATGATCTTAGTCCTCACGGGTGACAACGCATCTGCATTTTGATTTGTAATCGAGGATAGATGTGGATGTCTAAGGGTCGCAGCAATGTCTCCAGCAGATGGTGAATCTCAGTTAATGACAAGAAATGCTAATAAATCCAGAGCCGTGACTATGTGTCGATATGGGTAGTGGAGGTGGTGAATGGCATTTTTAAAACTGAATTTAAAATATTTCATCAAAATTACTTTAACAGGACTTCTACACATTTGATGATAGACTTCTGTGGCTTCTGCTATAGTTAATAAATTCCACACAAAAATAAGGAACAGGGATGATGCGGCTCAAATACTTGTAATAGTTCATCAAAATATGGAGACAAATAATGATTTTTCTGAGTATGCTAGGGAAAACAATCTAAATAGAGCTAGGGCAGGCAGACTTTAGAAATATAAATGAAGACTTTAAAATGTTAGGGAATTTCCTGTTTTAACTTACAGCGACTTAATATTAATTGCTTGTGTCACATACCAATTAAAGCAAGCTCGCTACTATTATGGTGAGCATATAAGATTTAATGGTTGCTACCGGATAGAACTCTGTAATAACCAGAGGAGCAGCATTATGGAAGGAATAAAGTTAAGCCCTAGCTGATCTTTACTTAGGGCTAGAATTACAAGTCATCACTATTAGTCGTAAAGTGTATTTTATTATATAAATTCTATATAATATCTAATATATAAATTCTTTTTTCAATAGAGAAGGAGGCTTGGTACTACCACCTGCTTAGGACCCTGTAATTAATGAAATTAAAATTAAACCCAAGCATACCACTGCAAGACTTCAAGACACAGTAAGTTCATTCTGTAGATCGGACCATAAATAAAAATTAAAAATCTGAAGGTACTCCGGGTTAACACTGACATTGGGACGTCGGTCATCTCAGTCTGCCGTAACCATGGGTGCTGGAAAGCACCCGAAACGTCTGGAATTAAAAATCAAAGAAATAAAACGCGATAAAATCGATAAAAATAGTTGTTAAAAAAACTGCATTTGTGAAAATAAAAACTTCAAATATTTTCAAAACCCCGACTTATTTAAAGCATCTATGAAGAGTGGGCATTTCCCTTTGTGTTTGTAAACTGCCCCCACGATACAGGAGAAAATCCTTGTGTGGAGGTAACGTTTAAAAAATCATAATCATAATCATAATCAATTAAAAATTTGTGTAACGAAGTTTTTCTTTACTGGTTTCGCTATTGATTATATTCCACGTCATTTTAATTTTATTTTTATCGGTATTAATTTTATTGCTTATATGTAAGGACTTGGCTGTCGAGCACACTCTTTAAAACATTTAAGAATAATTTTTGACATATTCTCTAAAATTATCGGAAAGATAATATGATCTAGAAATCTAGCAGAAGATATATAGCTTTCTGACCGTGAGTAGATCACTAAACCTGTAAAGTTCTACTGTAGAATGTATAGTACCTTACTTTTAGGAGCTACCGCTAAGCTCGTTGTTAATCAAAAAATTTGATTTTTGTGGCGCCTCTCCATACCGGTATACAGCATATTATGAAAGATTGTGCCAGAGGAATATATATCTTTCTTAATAGTTGAGCTGGCATAATGTAACGTAGATTTTTGAAAATCCAAATGAGTTTTCTGACTCAAGTCATGATTATTACAATGTGGGAGTGCCACGACAATCTGTGGTCCACTGTTACTCCTATATGCAATATACTACTATATTGAGGATTTGACTCGCTCTGTGCTCTGACAGTCATAGCTACCAAAAAAACGATTAGCTTCATGAAATACTATGAATCCTGATCCCAAAGTCATCCCCAGTTGTGATCCCTCTGTTGGGCTAAAACAGATAATGTTCGTTTTAGATGTATTGAGGGTTAGAGAGTTTGCGATATTAGGTGTCTAGGACAATCAAAATATTTAATTAACTAAATCAAGCTAAGCGCCTCTAAAAGAGCGCTATGTTTAAGCCCTTTAAGTTTAACAAGATCAATAATTAATATTTTAAAAAACACGCATACCATTCATCGCGGTAGAAATGAAATATACAAATAAAATGAAATATTAAAATTAAAATATTTCAGGACAAATTATTTATTTAATATGATAATTCTCAACTACAAGCAAGGTACAAAGTGAATTTATTTAATGGAACAAAATTTATTGATTCTCAAGATAGTACGTAAAATAGACATTAGATGGCCTTTAACACTTTTTAACAGTGTACCGTTTTTTTTCTTCGTCAGTGTACAGGGATAAGAGTATACATTAACAGTATTGCAAAAAAGTTTGCCTTTGGTTCGTTTTGTTCTTGCTACCGGAAAATACGATTGGATAGTGTAATCTTCAAGCCTTGCCTACTGTCTATATAAATTGCAAAATCTGCTCATTAGCCTCACTTAACTGCAACTGCAATGCAGCAATCAATCTGAGGGATTCCTCATATTCTTTGCTGCATCGGTCAAACTCATCGACTGTTTCCTGAAGCTGATCCCTTTCTTTTAAAACATTTGTGTAGTCTTTATGCAACTTAACCATATCACTTTTTAGTTGACTATTTTTGGCAATTATATTTATTATTTCCTTTTCGTTGTCATCCCTTTCTTTAAGCAACAGATCACACTGCTCTTTTGACGCCTTAAGTTCTAGAAGCGCCATTTGAATTTGGTTCTCCATTTGGCGCGTTTTGGCGTTGCGTGTATTCATTTTACTATTATGTGTAAATAGCAAAAGAAAACAAAGAAAGAAAACCGAAGAAACAGAGTAAGCTAATATCTAGATCTATGGGTCTACTTACAGATCACAAATTAAATTATCAGGTAAATAATTCAAATTGAAATCCGAAACTGCACTAATTTAAAAGGTAAATCTTAAAATATTAAAGGGATAACAAGAAAATTACAATAATTATAAATACATACATATATATGCGGTATAAAATTGGATAATATTTTCAAACGTTTTGCCTAATTTTTCATAAAAATATTGTTACTAAAGTAAATAATTATTTTATTTATTATTTCATATAAATAAATAATGAAAAAATGTAAGAAGATGATTAAAAAGAATTAGGCGTTACTTTACGTAAATCCACTGTAATATGTTTAAAATTAATAAGCTAGATCCACGTAATTAAACAAAATTATGTATTTTACCTGGTTTAAGGAACACTTCCTTCGCACCATCCCTCTATTACGTGCAGTATTCCCGTCATCATTAATACTAACACTACTACTCCCAACACCACTACACTAGGAAAGACACACGACCGTCGATAATATTAATGTTATAACCTTCAGTCCGAAACAAATCAATTGACCGCGTAGTGGTGGCGTAAGAACATTCACTACCCATATCTCCCCCGGGGGTGTCCCGCGGCCGATAAAGAGAAATAAACCAGTAAATGGACAACAACGTCCTCCTTATAAAAATAAAAAAAAAAATAAAAACTGCACTTGCTAAACGTACCAAGCGTGTCAACTAGAATAGATTAGAATTTCCTTTTCAAAAAGAAACATTTTCTTTCTTAGACTTACTTAATAATGTCAAAAGTTAAAATTAAAAAGTTACAGCCTATATAATGTCCCACTACTGGGCACAGGCCTCCCCTCATTTCTGAGGGGTTTTTTGGGGCAAGGATGTGTCCGCCGCGCTGCCCCAATGCGTGTTGGCGAATTTCACATGTCTTGGAAATATTTTTTTTCTTATTTCTCAGACATGCAGGTTTCCTCACGATGTTTTCCTTTACCGCCGAGCACGTGGTAAATCAGCACTTAAAATTGCAATTAACAAATTCATCGGTGCCGGCGGCTAGAGCTAGAGCTACCACGGCTCTACTTATGTCAACATCTAGTTTAATATTGTATTTAATGTACAGAAGTTAATCTCGCCATAAGCTTTTATACCATTTAAATGTTTTAATGTAATAAATGGATGGGTTTTATTTAATTAAAGGTTTACATTCTTCTTTTAAGAGCATTTAAATAAAATTGTTTCTTTAATTTACCCTAACACTATACATTGAATAAAACTAAATTTACGAATTCTATCGCGTTTAATTAATTACTAGATATTACACTTGACGGATGGTAAAAATTGACTAATCTTCTTCGGCGGCTTGTAGTTTGTTTTAATGGAAGTTCGCTTCAAGATGTAGCCAACCTTGTCTGTGACTTCTCTGACATATGGTAGTACAGCAGGCACACGCTCGACTGTGGCCGGATTCACTAAGTCACTGTGACGTAGGCGCGGGACCCAAAGCTTGCTGTCTTGCAACACTTGCTTGACATGCTGAAGCTCGGCAGCCAGATGTTTTCTGTCACAGATCCCTCGTGCTCTCTGAAACAAAGATTTACCCACGATAGCTAACTGTGAAGGATGATGGTGAGATTCATCTATTAAAATATCGGTTGGTATGGGTCTTTTTTCTATACACAGTGTGAACAATAGTGTTATCAGGATTTTGAATGACTAAAACATCTAGGAAAGCTAAGGAATTATTTGCTTCTAACTCCATTGTGAATTGTATTTTAGAGTTTAGAGAGTTAAGGTGGTCTAAAAATGCAGTTACTTTGTCAAATGGTAAAATTGTGAAAGTGTCGTCTACGTAGCGCTTGTAGAATCTTGGATTTACAGAAGCAGTAAGAAGGGCTTTCTCCTCGAAGTCCTCCATGAATATGTCGGCGACTATGGGAGATACAGGTGAGCTCATCGCCACAACATCTACTTGCTTGTAGAACTCTTCCTTCCATAATAGGTAGCCAGATGTGAGGCAATGTTTGAGTAATACTGCATATTCAGCAGGCATTTTGTTATCTTCTAGATTCCTAGTTACAATTGAGATGCAGTCTTTAATAGGTAGGCATGCGAATAGTGACTGAACATCAAAATTGACCATAGTTAGATTGTCAGCGAGATGTAGGTCTTTTATATCGCTAACGAAATGGTATGAATCCTTTGTGTGTGCTCTGGTATGTCCTCTCAGTGGTGCCAGTATTTTTGCCAAGTGTTGTGCTAGCTTATAAGTTGGTGAATCGATCTGGCTTACTATAGAACTTAGTGGAGCGTTTGGTTTGTGTATCTTCAGCAACCCATACAACCTCGGTGGTTTGGTTCATGATGGTATTAGCGAATTCACGTCGAGGTTTAATTTTTCGAGATTTCTTTACTAAATCGCTAGTTGCTTTAAGCGTGTTAGTTGTGGGGTCTGTTTTGACCTTTTTGTATGTAATTTCGTCTGATAAAAGCTGTAATATTTTAAAAATTTACTCTGACGTGTCCATTTTTACCGTAGCGTTTCCTTTATCCGCGCGGAGAATCGTTAGCTCTGGTCTGTTACGTAAGTTAATCAACGCCGTAAATTCGTCTTTAGGAATGTTTGGTTCCGGCACTGCACTACGACGTAACAAGGACGAAATATCTTGACGTATAGCCTCCAAATCTTCCTCACCGATATTATTCTTAAACAGACAATCCTCAACACTGCAGATAATTTCTTCGTACGGGATTGTTCGCGGTGTTAATGCGAAGTTCATTCCCTTCGCTAATAGGTACCTTTATTGTTGGTTCGTCCAGTGTATGTTTTGACAGATTATGGACCGTGCGTTGTTTGTTGTTTGCGTCTGTGGTCAACGGTTGTATTTCGTTCTGACGTTGACTTAGATAGTTGATATTTGATTTGATCGTTATTTTTGATATTTTTCTATTTGTTTATTTTTGCATTCATTGTATTTTGATTTTTCTCGTTTGTTTAAAGTTTCAATGTAATTATTAAAATCAAATGTCGTTAAAACTGTTTTTAGTTCACTGGACAAATTGTCTATGGTGTTGTTTATGAAATGTAAATCGAACCGTTTCTGCTGAATCACCGTTCGTAACACTTTTTTACTTACCTGATTTAGGATCTTAGCGCTTCCTCGAATGCCTTTTTTGTTGATATTTTGACAAACGTAAGAATGAGATTATGGTCTCTGCATCTTTTCAAGAAATTTATAGATGTTATGTATCTTGCGCGCTTGGTTTTAAGACTTTCTAATCGGCGAATTTTATTTGCTATTACCAGTCCGTACTGGTTCACATAATGATTTCTTAAATTTACGCGAACTCTACACATTGAATAAAACTAAATTTACGGATTCTATCGCGTTTAATTAATTACTTTTATTATCTTAATTCCCGACGTTTCGGGTGCTTTAAGCACCCATGGTCACGGGGGGGGGGGACTGAGATGTTTGACGTCTCAATCTCTTTGTATTTTATTGTCATTGTATTATTTTTTGTCATAATTCGTAAATATTACTCTATTTTTTAAGCCATCGTTATCACTAAAAAGTCACTCAAATATTTACATTTTCAATACTCGTATAGCTATTATAGTGTATTCCTCTTAACAAAATATGTTAAAACATTACATATATTATGCAATTGTATAACACATATACACAAACCAATAATACTTATAAAACTAATTTATAAATCAACACATAATTTTTTACACATCCAGCCAAACATGCCTACATATTTCTTCACAGTGTGCCATATGCCTACTACGTATATTATAGTAATTGGTATTTTTAAATACGTTAATGATATCTATATGCTACATCACCCATATATTAACGTCATAATTTTTTACTTAATAACCCTAAGAATCAATGAGATCGCATTTGCAGAAAACAATGTTTTAATTTAATTCTATAGAAGATTAAATTAGCGTTTAGAGGACACGAGGCATCTTCAGGTTATGTTGACTCCACGGCAGCTGACCGCAAAATATAACAACTATCTATTAATGATTTCTTATATTTACGCGAACACTACACCTTGATTAAAACTACTTTTACGGATCTTATCGCGTTTGCCGTGCCTCCTTACTGCACCTGTTACACCAAGGATCTACAAGCGGTACGTATACGATACTTTCACAATTTTACCATCAGACAAAGTAACTGCATTTTTAGAACATCTTAATTCCATAAACTCTAAAATTCAATTTACTATGAAGTTAGAGGCAAATAATTCCTTACCTTTCCTAGATGTGTTAGTCATCCGAAATCCTATCAACACCATTGGTCATACTGTGTATAGGAAAACGACCCATACAAACCGATATTTAAACGGTGAATCTCACCACCATCCTTCACAGTTAGCTACCGTGGAAAATCTTTGTTACAGAGAGCACTAGGGATCTGTGACAGCAAACATCTGGCCGCCGAACTTCAGCATGTCAAGCAAGTTCTGCACGACAACAAGCTTCGGGTCCCGCGCCTACGTCACAGTCACTTGGTCAGTGAAGCCAGCCACAGTCGAGCGTGTGCCTGATGTACTACCATATGTCAGAGGTGTCACAGACAAGATTGGCTACATCTTGAAGCGAGCTACTATTAGAACATTCTACAAAGCGCCGAAGAAGATTTGTCAGTCCCTACCATCAGTCAAGTGTCATATTCCTCTACAAGATGCAGGAGTTTACAAGCTTGATTGAGAATGTGGTCTCTCTTATATAGGACAAACAAAAAGATCAATTAGAACCCGCGTAATAGAACATATAGCTGATGTGAAGCATCAACGTTCCGGAAAGTCTGCAGTTTGCTATCATATCCTAGACGGCCCCAACCATTACATCAGATTTGATAGATCACAAATCCTCGCAAAAGAACACCGATTCCTACCAAGGATGATACGTGAGGCTATTGAAATTAAAAAAACATCCTAATTTCAATAGAGAAGGAGGCTGGGTACTACCACCTGCTTGGGATCCTATAATCAATAAAGTTAAAACTAAACCCAAGCATACCACTGCAAGGCCTCAGGACATAGTCAGTTCATTTTGCATAAATCGGACCATAAACAATAATTAAAAAAGCTGAAGGTACTCCGGGTTTAACAATGACATCGGGACGTCAGTCATCTCAGTCCCCCGTGACCATGGGTGCTGGAAAGCGCCTGAAACGTCGGGAATGAAAAATAAAAGTAATTAAAAGTAAAATAAACGCGATAAGATCCGTAAAAGTAGTTTTAATCAATGTGTAGTGTTCGCGTAAATAAAAGAAATCATTATGTAAACCAGTACGGACTGGAAATAGCAAATAAAATACGCCGATTAGAAGATTTAAAAACCAAGCACGCAAGATATATAACAGCTTTGAATTTCTTGAAGAGATGCAGAGATCATAATCTCATTCCTACGTGTGTCAAGATATCCACTAAAAAAGACATTCGAGGAAGCGCTAAGATCTTAAATCAGGCTAGTAAAAAATTGTTAATAACGGTGATTCAGCAAAAAACGTACCGATCTATACTTCATAAACAAAACCATAGACAATTCGTCCAGTGAATTAAAGACAGTTTTATCGGCATTTAATTATAAAAATTGCATGGAAACTTTAGATAAACGCGAAACGACTAAATACAATGAATGCAAAAATAAACATATTGATAAATACCATAAATTAACAACTAAATCAAATGTCCAACATACAAAATCGTTAACCACAGACACGAATCATAACAAACGCGCTGTCTACAACTTATCAAAACAAACACTGGACGACGCCACAATAAAAGTTTTAGATAAAGGCATGAATTTCACAATAACACCGCGAAATATCGTATGAGGACATTATATGTAGTGTTGAGGACTGTCTGTATAAAAATAACATTGGTAATGAAGATTTAGAGGCCATACGTCAAGACATTTCGTCTATGTTACGTCGAAGTTCAGCGCCGAAATTAAATCTTCCCAAAAATGAATTTAACGCGTTGAAAAATTTACGCAACAGACCAGAGCTTACGATTCTCCGCGCAGATAAAGGCAACGCTACGGTTATATGGATACGTCAGATTACAATTTTAAAATACAACAACTTTTGTCGGATGAAACTACATACCGAAAGGTCAAAACAGACCCTACAACTAATACGCTTAAAACAACTAGCGATCTCATTAAGAAATACTCTGACAAATTGAATCTGGACGTTAATTCGATAATACTTTCATGTGCCAAACCACCGAAGTTGTATGGGTTACCGAAAATACACAAACCGAACGCTCCATTACGTCCAATAGTGAGTCAGATTGATTCGCCAACTTACAGATTGGCTCAATACTTACCTAAAATATTATCACCACTCAGAGGACACACAAGAGCACACACTAAGGATTCATACCATTTTGTCACTGAGATAAAAGACCTACGTCTTACTGACAACGAAACCATGGTCAGTTTTGATGTTCAGTCTCTATTTACATGCCTACCTGTTGAAGACTGCATCTCAATTATAACTAGGAAACTAGAGGAAAATAACATGCCAGCAGAACATGCAGTATTACTCAGATATTGCCTTACATCTGGCTATCTATTATGGAAAGAAGAGTTTTACAAGAAAGTAGATGGTGTTGCGATGGGCTCACCTATATCTCCCATTGTTGCCGATATATTTATGGAAGACTTTGAGGAGAAAGCCCTCCTTACTGCACCTGTTACACCAAGGATCTACAAGCGTTACGTAGACGATACTTTCATAATTTTACCATCAGACAAAGTAACTGCATTTTAAGAACATCTTAATTCCATAAACTCCAAAATTCAATTTACTATGGAGTTAGAGGCAAATAATTCCTTGCCTTTCCTAGATGTGTTAGTCATCCGAAATCCTAACAACACCATTGGTCACACTGTGTATAGGAAAAAGACCCATACAAACCGATATTTAAACGGTGAATCTCACCACCATCCTTCACAGTTAGCTACCATGGGCAAATCTTTGTTACAGAGAGCACTAGGGATCTGTGACAGCAAACATCTGGCCGCCGAACTTCAGCATGTCAAGCAAGTTCTGCACGACAACAAGCTTCGGGTCCCGCGCCTACGTCACAGTGACCAAGTGAAGCCGGCCACAGTCGAGCGTGTGCCTGATGTACTACCATATGTCAGAGGTGTCACAGACAAGATTGGCTACATCTTGAAGCGAGCTACTATTAGAACATTCTACAAAGCGCCGAAGGAGATTAGTCAGTCCCTACCATCAGTCAAGTGTCATATTCCTCTACAAGATGCAGGAGTTTACAAGCTTGATCGAGAATGTGGTCTCTCTTATATAGGACAAACAAAAAGATCAATTAGAACCCGCGTAATAGAACATATAGCTGATGTGAAGCATCAACGGTTCCGGAAAGTCTACAGTTTGCGATCATATCCTAGACGGCCCCAACCCTTACATCAGATTTGATAGATCACAAATCCTCGCAAAAGAACACCGATTCCTACCAAGGATGATACGTGAGGCTATTGAAATTAAAAAACATCCTAATTTCAATAGAGAAGGAGGCTGAGTACTACCACCTGCTTGGGATCCTATAATCAATAAAATTAAAACTAAACCCAAGCATACCACTGCAAGACCTCAGGACATAGTCAGTTCATTTTGCATAGATCGGACCATAAACAATAATTAAAAAAGCTGAAGGTACTCCGGGTTTAACAATGACATCGGGTCCCTCTTGGCCATGGGTGCTGGAAAGAGCCCGAAACGTCGGGAATTAAAAATAAAAGTAATTAAAAGTAAAATAAACGCGATAAAATCCGTAAAAGTAGTTTTAATCAACTATCTATTAAACTATTAATAGCACAAATACTGCCATGACCATTCCGTGTAGCTGGGTACTGGGCCATAGTCTTATTAACTTTTTACGTGGTACAGAGCTATGCAGTAGCTACATAATCTCTCGGCTGTCCAAAACCTTTTATAGGTCGCTATTAAAGTAGTACGCGTCTGTCCACAAGCAATAAATCACTCGTTTAGGGTTGGACAGTTGCGCCAAAGCGACCATTTGAGCCGGGACAGTTGAGAGGATAAGATATAGCACGAATGGATTGGAACAAGCGTAAAATAGCAGCGTAAGGCTGTGTTTCGTATGGTGAGTGTAGACAACCGGAGACTTTTTTTTTCACTGGAAACGTGGCATTCTATTTTAGTCCTCAGGGGTGATAAGGCATCTGCATTTTGAGTTTTAATCGAGGATTAATGTCTATAGGCTACAGCATTCACTTACCATCAGGTGGACTGTATGCTCTTTTGTCACCCTTATACTAAAAAAAAATCTCAACAAATATGTTTTCAAACTTAGGAAATTGAATTAATCTAACAAAGTATCCTGTGATCTTCCACTATCATGTATTACCATTTTTAAATTTATAAAATTTTCACTTACTTAGTGTTAACGCTCTTAAAAAAATTGTATTTCATAACTTTAAATTAACACGGAACAAAAAGCCGCTAACGAAACAATTTTTTCTGATAAAAGGTTTTCGTTTCAATTACTCGCAACATTGCGCGTTAAAATATAATTTTAATAAAAAGAGTTTTTCATGGAGCAGTAAGCAGCAAGTGAAATAAAGTGAAATATGTATTTTAATTGAATCTTTATTTATGGAATAAAACATTTTTATATCATTTGAGCTTCCATCGATCTAAATGTTCTTACAATTTTACTTAAACCCCTTGAATGAAGTGATTCATAAGGGTTTTGATATTTTTAATACTATGACTGATAGTAAGTGTATACTATCAATAAAAATAGATGACTGCGAAGCCTTCAAGCTGACGGCAACAAACAGGCGTTGTAAAGAAAATTAAATCGGATAGTTAAAGGCAAGCATGTTGTGTGTACGTTGTGGAATTGACTATCTCCAGCGATTTTTCCGGACCGATATGGCCTCTGAAAGGACCTACTCTTATTTAAAAGGCCAACAACGCACCTAATAGGGCTAGGGGTAGTCATTTACCATAAGGGTAGTCGCATACTCGTTCACTTTTATATATGTCCCAGCCATATTGTAGAATTGATCATTTCATAAAGTACCCGATCATTTCATGAAATGGTTGTATTTCACGAAATGGAAAATATCCTCTGACCACATTATGATATGGTTTGGCCAGATCAATAAATAATCAGAGTTTGACGATATAAACAGCTAATCGCACGACTATTTCATGATAATATGATCAAATACTTGTGATCATATCGTGAAATAGTGACATTGGACGCCGTTAGAGGCGCTGATTTTGTTGATAAAAAATGTTTGACAATTATGTTGATAAAAAATGCACGCAAACGCCAGTGTCCGCAAAGTGATTCAATTCAAAGTTCAAAATATGACTTCATGGAAATTATGGGTGAAAATATTTTTAATTTTAAAAAGAAAAGGGTTGACGATCCCACAATTCACGCAGTACCTTTTATGTACTACGTGAATTGTGTTACTACATACGTGGGGAAATCTTCATGGATACCTCCCTGTCGCTAAAATCACAGAAAAATTATGCTGGATACCTACCAGCTAAAACCTCACGGTTTTCATCTCTTCACCATCAGTCGGGGCTACGGGAACGCTTTCGCATACTTCCACAGTGCCGATGACTGAAAATTGGGATAACAGCCGTCCTTTCTCTCGCCCCATCCGTAGCCTCCTTCCACAACATAACTTATTATCAGAAGATAACGCAGGCACTCCACGTCCGCTCACATCCAAACCTAACCTAATAACCTATTTTACATGGGGAAATGCCTACGCATATCCGCCTCTCGAGGGCAAGGACTGGTTATGGTGAACTCATACCGACTAAAACCCATGATGTTCCGCCTTCGTCGCATATTGGTAAGGCCACGGGAACGCTTTCATATCCGCGGACCCACCAGTGCTGACCGCCCCATAGCAGCCCCTCCTCGGGAAAGGACTATTTCTCCTCCATCTTCTCATCGCACCAGAACACATGGCGCTCACTCCTCCGCGGCCTCCAACTTCCCATGCGCAGCAGACGCCCTCGTGTCCGATGCGCGAAAGCCATGGGACCAGGAAAACGAGCACTCAGAAGCACTAGCCTTCCGACCCCAGCTGCGGATCTGGTCTATGGCTCCGCCACCAATCAAGATTCGGTTGCGGAGGGTAGGGAGTGCGGCACCTTGCAATACCGACACTCCTTTCCTCCCGCAGCCCAACCACCACCGCATCAATTAAAAGATTTCCATTGCCCAAAAAATTTCTCTCGTAAGGGGTTCTGCCATAGTTGCCAAGCTAGGCAGGCGGATTGGCAACCGCAGTTTTTTATTTTTAATCGTTATTATGAAGACGCTGCTACTCAAAATCAGGAGATCCTGATTTGTTTCCACTGTCAACTACTATATCATCCACAGGACGATATGAGTTAGAGGATATTCTTTTACCGATACTACTACACAGTGATTAACACTACTTTTACAAATTTTAACGCGGTTAATTCACGTGATTTTTATTACGCGACGTTTCGGTTGCTTTCCAGCGACAACGGTCAAGAGGACTGAGATGACTGATTGCCGATATCAGTGTTATCCCGGGGTACCTTCAGATTTTTAATTTTTACTAATGTTCCTAATTATTATTCCTACCAAAGATGATACGCGAGGCTATTGAAATTAAAAAAAAAACATCCTAAATTCAATAGAGAAATAGGCTGGGTACTACCACCTGCTTGGGACCCTGTAATTAATAAAATTAAAACTAAACCGAAGCATACCACTGCAAGACTTAAAGACACAGTAAATTCATTCTGCGTAGATCGGACCATAAATAATAATTAAGCTAAAGATACTCCGGGATTACACTGACATCAGGACGTCAGTTACCTCAGTCCCCCATCAGCATGGGTGCTGGTAAGCACCCGAAACGTCAGGAATAAAAAATCATATAAGTTAAATGCTACAAAATCCCTTACATTAAGTATCAGTCCGTATACGTTAAGTAGTTTTGATCAAGACCTTAATATTAGTAGATGGCGGTACAACCATCTCTTTAAAAAAACCATTAAAAACTAAACAGTTACTTGTAGGTCATTCAAACGTATATTCTCAGCAAATTTTGAACCCATGGCTCAATAGCATAGAAGCCAAACGCAGACGGTTAATATATTAATGTTAAAAAGAAATTTCAGATAAAAAATACGAATTTGAATTTTCGAATTTTAACACAACGGAAATTTCTAATAAATTTTGTACACCTGCTATTTGCCGACTCTCACGTTGAATAAACATAAAAACAAATGAGTTCAAAATATTCACGTTGGCGACATGGAATAGACGGTGTTAAGGAAATGTGTTCTTAAAACAAGAGACTCGCTAATATACTCGTAATATTACAAAACTAAATATAGCACATAGAAACAAAAAAGCACAATAAACTGGCTCAAATCTGTAACTTGCGATTCCACATAAAGTTTCACTACAAATCACACACAAAATATAATATCTTTAAAAAATTATTTTTTATTTCATATAGCTGTTTGTAATGAGAAAATAAATATATTATATTATATTCTATTCTATTCTAAAACCATGTGCGAGATCATGTGTTCACTCTTCACTCGAAGTTTTTGACGGTCATATCTCAGACGTCCTGGGCCATTACATCTGATTTGATAGACAATAAATCCTTGCGTAAGAACATCTATTCCTGACAAGGAGGATACGTCAGGCTATTGAAATTAAAAATTATCCTAATTTCAATGGATAGGGAGGCTGGGTACCACCACCTGCTTGGGATCCTGTAAATAATAAAATTAAGACTAAAACAAGACATACCACTGCAAGACTTCAAGACACAGTAAGTTCATTGTGAATAGATCGGACCATAAGTAATAATTAAAACGCATAAAGTATACCGTGTTAACACTAACATTGGGGCATCAATCACCCCAGTCCCTCCATCACCGTGGGTGCTAGAAAGCTCCTGAAACGAAGGGAGTTTAAACCAATTAAATTAAACGCGACAAAATCAGTAAAAGTAATTTTAATCAATGGATAGTGTTCGCGTAAATATAATACATATAATTTATTATAATGTGTTTAACCCTGTCTGAAATAAATTGTTTTTTTTTTATATAAGAAATTATTAAGTTTATATACCTACAATTTTTCATTCATTCTGAGTTGTTCGTGTACGTTTCTTTATTTGTTTGAAGTGGTTTCCAAATGACCTCGGTGTGTACTGGAGTAGCCACTTACTATCTGGTGGACTGTTAAGTCGTTTTTTACTTTCTCTGTGTTCTTACATTTTAGTTGCAACGTCTGTCTACCACCAACGTGGTGACATTATTTTTTTTGTATTGTATTATTATCAAGACTCCTTTTCATCACAGACTTGTAATTATGTCATAAGATTTCACATTATAATCCTGGCAGAGTCGACTGAATGAGGTGACTAGCGGAGTTCTCTACGAATACTGATGAATACGTTATTAGCCTGAAGAGCGTTTATGATTGATTATAAAATTGAACCAATAAAATTTAATTCAATATTAACAATGTAACTATCACCTAAACCTTTTTGCAACGTATTTCGGCGTTGCCTATTAACGAAAATTGCAAAATGCTTGCTGCTAAGGTCAGGTAAACACCACAGTTTTTTCATCCCCTATAATTCTGTCACACACCTGAACAAATTCAATAAGCGTTAAAACGCCATATTTATTTTGTCATTATCTTTTTTATAACGACGGCTCCGTGGCGCAGTCGCTTAGCATTAAGTTTCGGCGATGACGTCGCGGGTTCAAATCCCGCGCGAACCAACTACTGGCCTATAAATAATTGTTGTTGGTCTGAATCTTTGTCCTTGTTTTATTTATGTTTTTAATTTTCCTCTACGATACAAGGAAAAAATTCTATTGCAAGGATAACGTATAAAAAAAACTTTAGCATATGCACAGATTTTAAAACAAAACATTTATCGAAAGTTTACGATAGTTGCTCTATGAATAAAGGAAGAGTTTTCTTGATCTCTAGATATTCGTCGCAGCGCGCGTGAAAGTTTCTTACAGACAATTTGGCGCCGGTGCTTGCCTGGCAAATTGTTGTAACCGCATTGTATACATAATACTTGTCCATTGTCTGAAATGTATTTATATTAACTTTATGCATATTAATGTAATTTTATTGCTTAATATATATATATATATATATATATATATATATATATATATATATATATATATATATATATATATATATATATATATATATATATATATATATATATATATGTATATATATATATTTAAGACTATTTTTGATGCCCCTTTATATTGAATTTAATTATTAATAATAGTATTGGGCCGTCACAACACGAAGATGGCTATACAGCCCTTCAAAGTTTTGACCCCGATTCCTTTGTTAAGTTTGATCTCCACATGCCCACTGAACTGAAGAAGACTGAAAAAGTCTCTAAAGAAACACAGAGCATCAGTCTTCCGGTCAGAAGGCATATCCTATCGCTAATTAAAAGATGGGTGTTGAGATTTATGAATAGAGATGCTTTGATTGAAGCCCTATTGTCTAATTGTAGCTGTCCCCACCAAATGGGCTTGTAGAGGTTGAAATGGAGGCATCTTGGTTTCGAGATACGTCTGTGATGAAAGCACGCCCCACGCCAGACACCCACCACCTAGGCACCAGGTGTACTGGTAGTCTGTAGAGGTAGCAGTTCTGCGCCCTAACTATGTGAAAACGAGGCGCCAGTACACCAGGTATCGCAGAAAACGGCTCCGTAACGATATTGTAGATTAGCTATACGAAAAGTATAAAGAATGCCGGAAAGTTCTGCAGCTGTCCATTCGCGAGGCTAAGACTCGCTCAAGAGAGGAGCGCTTAGAGACCCTCAACCGAGATCCATGGGGGCCCGTATAAGATGGATGGACCACAAAAATGTGTCGAATCAGGTGCAGCACACCCGCAGATCCATCACAAGATGCAATATCGCAAGTAGCAGTAAGCATCAATGCAACTATCATACGGGTGACGCCCCCTCACAACACACCCACATAATCCCTATCGATTTTGGTAACAAAGTTTATATTGTTGTCAACTAAAAAATATAACCAACGTATCATAGTAGCACGCTACTAAGACGCCAGGGAACTAAACTCCACGTATCATAGCGCTAATGCACTAAGACATGAAGTTGAGTATGCCTGTTACATTTAAAAGTGCTATCAAACACACTTATCATCCCAATCCGAAAGATATACGATGCATCGCTATGTGCTACGATATTGCCCACAAACGGTATGGATGTGCGATGTCCACGGGAAAGCCGTATTGCTACAACAAACCCGCTTACCACCGGCACTAAGCTGTTAATTGTATACCTCCATCGACCGAACCACAAGAATGCGTCGAATCAGGCGTAGCACACCCGCAGATCCATCACAAGACGCAATACCGCAAGTAGCAGTAAGCATCAATGCAACTATCATACAGGTGGCGCCCCCTCCCAACACACCCACATGATCCCTATCGGCTTTGGTAACAAAGTTTGTATTGTTGTTAACTAAAAAAATATCACCAACTTATCATAGTAGCACGCTACTAGGACGCCAGTGAACAAAACTCCACGTATTATAGCGCTAATGCACTAAGACATGAAGTCGAGCATGCCTGTTACACTTAAAAGTGCTACCAAACACACTCATCCCAATCCGAAAAATAGACGACGCATCGCTATGCGCTACGACGCCGCCCACAAACGGTATGGGTGTGCAATCATTGCGCGTGCGCATACCCCGCGTACGGACGTGTGTTATCGATTCGTTTAATTATATATGTGTATCTACTGTCTTTGAGCTAAGTTGTGACAAGATGGTTCAGTGCAAAAAGTGTAAGCTATTTTTATCAATAGCAAAGGATGAAGTTATCAAGTGCAAAGGTAACTGTGAAGGAATCTTTCATAAAAAGTGCATAAATATTAAGCAGTTCCAACAGAGAAATGATCTTTGCGATGGGTGTTTCAAGGCTGAAAACAGTCCAAAAATGCAACAGTCCAAGATAAACATACAAGATGTAAGTAAAGCTACGGCAGAATCTGTATTAACAGAAGTTAACAATAAATTAGAAATAATCTATCAGATGAAAAATCAAATACAAGAGCTGACCGAGGCTGTCAATTTTTATGCCGAACAGTACCAAAACATGTTGCAATTCAAGGAAATCGCCGAAAAAAAGATAAAAGATTTAGAAAACAAAAATGTTTATCTGCAAAAAATCAATGAAGCACTAGAGGAAAGGGTAGCTTATATGGAGTTAAAAGAAGTTGAAAAAAACATAGAAATAATAGGATTAGAGAATAAAAAAGATGAAGACACAAATCAGATTGTGCGTTTAATTGCTAAAAAATTAAATTTAAATCCTGATTATATTGAAGAGGCGCGGAGGGTAGGTCGTGAAAAACAACATGATAATCACCCGCGACCAATTATCGTGACGTTCCGTGCGAAAGCAAACAGAAACGAATGGATTACGCGAAAAAAACATCAATTGTGTAACAATGATATACTACAAAATAATGGCAGTAAACGTGTGTATATAAATGAATGTTTGACCAAACAGATGAAGCAGTTGTTTTGGAATACCAAAACATTATTAAAGGGAAAATATAAGTATATATGGGTGCAGAACCTTCGAATTTTGGTTAAAAAGGAGGATAACGCAAAAATTGTAAATGTACGATCTGATGCAGACATACAAAAGCTAAATAATGCCTGTAGCGAGGAATAACAATAACACAAATATTTAATATCGCGTGACTAAAATACGTGATTTTTATAACTTAACTAAAATTCAACGATATATTATCCTGTTTCGAAAGTAATATAGAATACAAAAAATTTACGGACATATATAAATGGAGTACGTATATGAAGAAAACAATAAACGAATTGCGAATAGTACATTTAAATATTAGGTCATTAAGAAAGAACTATAGCGAATTGTTAATACTTTCAGGAAGCTGTGAATATAAGATAGATATTATTATATTAAGTGAAATCAATGTTAAACGAGAAGAAATAGCGCTTTACCAAATAAGCGAATATGAGATGTTTGTATATACTAGAGAAAAATGTCGAGGTGGTGGATTGTTAATATACAGTAAAAATGAATTAAATATAGAAAAATGTAATTATGTACCAGCGCGTGCTGCAGAAATATTACACTGCCTAATAAAAACATCAACAAAATTCTTAAGTTGCAAATTAGATTAATAAAATTGTTTATTGATGAAAAAATATAACATAGACGGAAATTATAATAATTTATTTAAAAATTTTAGAATATTACCTGTGCATGTAAAAGTTAAGTACTTAATTGCAATAGATCAATTTAAATCTCTAGAGTTTAAAACATTTCGAACGTTTAACAAAAATATTAGAATTACTTCGCGAAAGAAATGAGCATGGAGTTAATAATTATTACGGCAAGAGGACGAGAAAATATCTAGTACCACGTATTTTCAATGAGATATTTTCTGAAAACGAATGCGGTAATAAAGAAATATTTAAAAAGAAGTTAAAAGCGTGGTTGCTGGATAATTATATGTATAATAATTAATATTGTCTTAAAGTTATAGTTCTAAATTAATTTGTTATTTTTAATGTGTTTAATTTAAAAGATTTAAAATAATTTTTAATTATTTTAAATCTTTTAAAATAGTGTAAATTTAATTTTCCCACTTTTAAGTTTTTAAGGATTACATTTGAAATTACACTTTATGTGTATTTTAGATTCTTAAGGACAGTAGGTACATAAAATGTAAGAGGGTGATGTATTCGCCAACAAACTGCCCTGCAGTTTGGCGAAAGTTGTATAAAGAATAACCGACTGTATTTTTGTGTAATAAATAAAAAAAAAAATGTCCACGGGAAAGCCGTATTGCTACAACAAACCCGCTTACCACCGGTGCTAAGATTTTAATTGTTTACCTCCATCGACCAGAACCACAAGAATGCCTCAAATCAGGTGCAGCACACCCGCAGATCCATCACAAGACGCAATACCGCAAGTAGCAGTAAGCATCAATGCAACTATCATACGAGTGGCACCCCCTCACAACACACCTACATGATCCCTATCGACTTTGGTAAGAAAGTTTGTATTGTTGTTAACTAAAAAAATCACCGACGTATCATAGTACCACGCTACTAAGACGCCAGTGAACAAAACTCGCGTATCGTAGCACTAATGCGCTAAGACATGAAGTTGAGTATGCCTGTTACACTTAAAAGTGCTACGAAACACACTCA
This sequence comes from Parnassius smintheus behrii, assembly GCA_036936625.1. Taxonomy (NCBI): domain Eukaryota; kingdom Metazoa; phylum Arthropoda; class Insecta; order Lepidoptera; family Papilionidae; genus Parnassius; species Parnassius smintheus. Next base: position 37,947,288 of record JAUPFT010000030.1, on the reverse strand, counting down.
TCCCAATCTGAAAGACAGACGACGCATCGCTATGCGCTACGACGCCGCTCACAAACGGTATGGGTGTGTGATGTCCACGGGAAAGCCGTATTGCTACAACAAACCCGCTTACCTACGGCACTAAGATGATATGTCTAGGACACATCGGTTAGCGAGTCCAAGTTTACCTCGGACCAATTGCTCGTGAAGCAGCACACACGCCACCATAATAATCATTTTTCAAGTCCCTAATAAGGACTAGTGATTTTGCTACAATACTAAGAGCAGTCGGTCACCCGACCACCCCATATAATGCCTATGCATCAAGGACCCCTTCTATAATAATGCTTTTGTATCATAGACCTTACTTTCATAAGTCATTCATATATAGGACTCGAACCCACGACCCTATTATTGTAATGCGAATTCATCATAGAGACCTTCTATAGTATTGCTTTTGTATCATTGAGTTCATTATCATAAGTCCCTAATATAGGACTAGTCATTGTGCTACTGTACTTCAAGCAGTCGGGCTCCCGACCACCCCATAAATATGTACAATTGCAGACATGTATCTCCGGCAGCTCCTCCATACATGACATCTATACATGAACTCCTTCCAAGACTTGACAATTTTTAACAAATTTTCTAATTATCTTATAAATATTATTTATTTTTATTTTTATGATATTTTCGACTTGTATTTCTATTATTTATCATATTTTAAATATTTTTACAAGTTTTTGAATAAATTTATTTATTCTGAAAGACAATATCTTGCCTTAAATTTACTATAACAAGTAAACATGCTTCTGTTTTCTACGTACCGAATAAATATTTTATTTTTGAGAGAATATAAGTGACAAAGAAACACACAGTCCCCCTGATGGTAAGTTGATGCTGTACAAGTACATTTCTCCTCAATAAAGAATAAAAATGCAGATGCAGAATATGCAGTTAAATTATTTAAAATATTTCAAATTTGTTCTTCAATGATGTTTGTCCGTGTGCAGTTCATACATTTTTTACGTGGTACAGTCATCCTGCAGTTATTTTAGTAGTATAGTTGTAGCACGAATGGGTCGGCTCGACCGGGGAAGGACCACGCTCTCACAGAACACCAGCGTCAAATAGTAGCTTAATGGAGCCTTGTTGCGTATGGTGAGTGTAGAGAACCGGAGACCCTTTTTACTGGAGACGAGGCATTCCACCTAATTCCTCACGAAGGACAATGCATCTGCATTTTGATTCGTAATCGAGGATAGATGTAGATGCCTATGGGCCACAGCAACCGCTTACCATCAGGTGGACTGTGTGTTCGTTTGTCATCCTATCCTTGAAAAAAATACGTTCTATATATATATATATATATATATATATATATATATATATATATATATATATATATAGGTATTAACCTAGCAGTATCAGTTGCTCGACTCCACCGAGTCAGTAATTCTTTTTTGGGCCGATGTATACGCTTTTACATTAAAACCACAGGAAATATACAAAATTTCACCTGCTCAAAGTTCACAAAACATTAGTTAATAAACTTTGTATGAAAGGGGTTATTGTAATAATAATCAATTTATGGGTGATGATTATCATAATCATCATCATTACAGCCCTTCACAAGTCCACTGCTGAACATAGGCCTTCCCCAAGTAATGCCACAAAGCACGGTCCTGAGCCACATGCATCCATCGACTTCCTGTATATCTTACCATGTGGTCACTCCATCTAGTGGAGGGTTGCCCTACACTACGCCTACCGGTACGAGGCTGCCACTCGAGAACCTTTCTTCCCCATTGGTTATCGGTTCTTTGAGCTATATAGCCGGCCCATTGCCACTTCAGCTTACTAATCCGTTGGGCTATGTCGGTCACTCTGGTTTTACTGCGGATGTCCTCATTTCTGAGTCTGTAACGCAGAGAAACTCCGAGCATAGCCCTTTCCATAGCTCGCTGAGCGACTTTGAGCGTCTTCATACAGCCTACAGTGAGGGACCACGTCTCAGTTCCATATGTCATCACTGGCAACACGTACTGGTTTTACAACTTAGTTTTCAGGTTTTGAGGTATACTTGACGAGAAGATGCGTTATAATTTCCCCAACGCTGCCCAGCCGAGTTGAATCCGTCGATTGACCTCTCGGTCGAAATTGGACTTACCTAGCCGGACTATTTGTCCCAGGTAAACGTACTCGTCAACAACTTAGAGCATAGTGCTCCCAACAACTACCGGCTTAGATTATAAATAATACTTATTGAATGTCACGCTTTTGTATAATTTAACACTGGGAAGAAATAACAAGAAACCCAGAGGTACTATTAAAAAAAGGTAAAAATCATATCCTATACTATTAAACGAGCAATTCTTATATATATATATATATATATATATATATATATATATATATATATATATATATATATATATATATATATATATATATATATATATAATCGGGATCTCGGCTCCAACGATTTTCATAAAATTTAGTGTCCAGGGAGTTTCGGGGATAATAAATCGATCTAGCTAGGATTTATTTTTAGAAAATGTCTTTTTGTCCGTGTTTATAGGCAACGAAAAACGACTTCAATATCGTTAGAATAAGAAGATAAATTTTGACGGATTGTTAGTGATTATAAATAGCTTAATTGGTATTATGGTCGGACACAGAATCTTTAAACCCCGATTCCGAGCGAAAAATACCGAGCAAATCTCGGTCAACTGGGTACTAACAATTAACAAAACAAAACAAATTTGAAATAACTTCCTAGCGATCACCTCATTCGCAGGGGTTATTATCACGGGGGGGTTGTCTTGGCGGTGTCTCTCGACATCGCCAACGCCTTCAACTCCATGCCCTGGAGCTGCATTAGGGAGGCACTCCGGTATCACCGGGTGCCGACCTATCTCCGTCGTATAGTCGGGGACTATCTGACGGACAGGGCCGTAATCTACCCCGGTCGCTACGGTGAGTGGAACCGGCGAAAGATGTCGTGCGGTGTCCCACAGGGTTCGGTTGTGGGGCCACCTCTGTGGAACATCGGTTACGACTGGGTGCTGCGCGCCGGCATCCCTACCGGCGTCAGCGTAGTTTGCTACGCTGACAATACGCTGGTACTGGCACAAAGGGGGTCGTAAGAGGCGGCGGAAACTATGACACGCGGGGTTGCGATAGTCGTTGAAAGGATTCGGCAACTGGGTCTCGAGGTGGCTCTGCACAAGTCCGAGGCCATGCACTTCCATGGTCCTCGGAACAGGCCACCACCGGGATCCTCAGTGATGGTAGGAGGAGTATCCATCGGCGTCGAGTCGACGCTTAAGTACCTAGGACTCGTACTCGACGGCCGATGGATCTTCGTTGAGCACTTCCGACGTTTGGCTCCCAAACTGGAACGGACCGGGGCTGCCTTCAGGCGGCTCCTTCCGAACCTGGGGGGGCCAAACGCCTCCTGCCGGAGGCTCTACGCGGGGATCGTGCGATCCATGGCCCTTTACGGGGCCCCTGTGTGAGCGCGTGGTTTGGCGCGGCTTGCCGTCCACCACCTGAACGCGCCCCAAAGGGTGGTTGCCGTGAAAATGGTTCGCGGCTACCACACGATCTCCCGCGCGGCGGTGAGCCTCCTTGCCGGATTGCCGCCATGGGATCTGGAAGCGGTAGTCCTCGCACGCCTGCACGAATGGCGCGCGGAGGCACTATGCCGGGGGGAAACCCCGCTGCCGTGGCAAGTTGTCGCGCAGCGGACAGACTTCCGGCACGATCTCATGGCAACATGAAGAGAGCGGCTGTCGCAACCCCGTGCTGGGCACGCCACTATAGCGGCGATAAGACCCCTCTTTGAGGAGTGGCTTGAGAGACGCCACGGCATCCTCACCTTCCGCCTGACGCAGGTCCTCACCGGACACGGTGTGTTCGGGAGGTTCCTGCACCGAATCGGGCGGAAGGAAACGCCCGGGTGCTCCCACTGCGAGGATGGACCGGAGGACACGGTGGAACACACCGTGGAGGTGTGCCCTGCTTGGGCGGAGCACCGCCGTGTCCTCGTAGCGGCGATAGGCGGCGGCGACCTCTCGCGTCCGGCCCTGGTCGAAGCCATGGTCCGGAGCGAGACGGAATGGGAGGTCGTCATCACCTTCTGCGAAGCAGTGATGCTAGCGAAGGAGGTGGCGGAGCGGGAGAAGGAGAGAGCAGCAGCTTTCCTCCCCGGCCGCCGCGGGAGACGCCCCGGGCATCGGGGACTACGTCGTGGCCCCCGGCCACCGTAGGCGCGGGCCTGTGGACGGCGAGCAATGGGTAGCTCGCCATCCGTCCGTCTAACGACGACAGGCCGTGTCGACGGCGCGTTTTGTTCCACGCGCGCCTCAAAGAGCTGTCAGCAGCGTGAAGGGGCCCGCAAGGGCCGACGCCTGCCGGGGCTGCGGGCTGTTCGAAAGAGATACCGCGGCTCCGGAACGTAAGGGCACTGAAGGAACACGGATGGTTTTTAGCCAGTAGAAGTCTGACACTCCCTTACGCTCCACCCAGAGCGAAAGGCGTCATTAGATGATTTTCCATCCGCAAAAAAAAAGGGGTTATTATCACCCATTGCCGTTCCACTACCCCATATCTTCCCGTGGGTGTCGTATGAGGCGACAGAGGCAGACAGGCGGGAGATGAGCAACAGCATCTTCCTGATAACAACAGTTATATAATAAAAAAGCTGCGGTTGCCAACCCGCTCGCTAGGCGTGGCAACTATAGCAAATATACCCTCATGAATAACGACGCAAACAAACGGCCCCCAGTCCCCGGCGGCCCCGCTATTCCTGGCTACGGTGGCGACTATGGTAACGGCGGGGCAGGGGGTGCTAAGAATCTCCGGTGGAGGTTCGGTTGCCACCTACGACGACTTGACCTGGCAAAATATAAGGCACGAACCCTGAGGACTGACGAGAAGATACTGGAGCTGGAAAAAGAGGTAGACAATTTGGGCTGGCATATTATTGGATTATCCGAGGTCCGAAGAAAGGGGGAGGACACGGTAATCTTCGAGTCCGACAACTTGTTCTATCACCGGGAGGGCGACCATCTGTACCAAGGAGGTATCGGATTTATCGTCCACAAGTCTCTCGTCAATAACGTTGTAATGATAGGGAGTGTGTAGACGAGGGTCGCGTACCTGATACTCAGAATCACCAAACGGTATTCGCTGAAGGTCATAAAGGTTTACGCAACAACCTCGGCACATCGCGATGAGGAGGTGGAGGAAATGTATGAGGATATTTCCAGAGCCGTATATTGCCAGAAAGAGCCAACTGTCAAAGCTGAAGACTGAATGTGGCAGCATCGTTTCCGGAACACCTGAGATTTTGAGTGAGATTGAAGGTTCTATGGGCAGATGTACACATCATTGTTGGAGCCACATGCAAGTGTGAGTAACGATCCAAGAGCAAGTCTTATGCGCCACTATTCCGATGACATCCCTGACGTCAGTCTGAGCGAGATTAGAATGGCTCTCCAGCACCTTAAAAACGGCAGAGCCCCAGGCGAGGGTGGAATTACAGTGAAGCCTGTGAAAGCAGGTGGAAAACTGGTACTTAAAGTCCTTCATAAGCTTTTCAAACTTGTCTCATGGTGGCATTACTCCGGGGGCGTGGAGCGGAAGTGGTCTTGTTCTTCAAGAAATTTGTTTGAGTTGAGTTGATTCTCCTTCTGAGCCGCATCTACGTGCTGTTTTCGCAAGTCATTACAAATTGTCTCGTATGAAGACTTCACGATTTCAAGCCTTCTGAAAAAGCCGGTTTCTGGAAAGGTTTCAGTACCATAGATCACATACATACTCTTCGACAAATTTACAGAAAACTAAGGAGTACCATCTGCTATTATGTCTTGCTATGAGGATACTTTTGATTATTTTGAAACTCAAGCGGTGCTGCAGTCACTTCAGAGGTTACAAGTTAAAGTTACAGTCTATATACGACCCACTGCTAGGCACAGACCTCCTCTCATTTCATGGGGGGTTTTACGGCAAGGAAGTATGTTAGAGAACTTTCTTCGAAATATTTTTTTATTTCTCAGACATGCAGGTTTCCTCACGATGTTTTTCCTGATCGCCAAGCCCGTGGTAAATCAGCACTGAAAATTGCAATTAACAATTTCATTGGTGCCAGCATCAAACCCTAGTTGCACGCGTATTATGACTTTACAGAGAGTGCTAACCATCTGTGCTAATCAACTACCACGGCTCCGGTGCAAAGTACCAAGTTAACTGACGGTATATCATAGTGCTGAAATATTTGTACAGTAGGACTACGATGGCTTGAATGGATTTGGGAGCAATACGCTCAAAGTTCTTGACAAATATGCTTAGTCTTAGTTTACCTTTTTTTTCGTGCTGAAATACTCATTTATACATTTCGTTTCTGCTTCGGTTCTGCTCAATTGCTTATTTAATATGAGTTGTATTGAAGTTGCGTAAGTCTCGCCGTATTTATTTGGAGATCTGTTTATTCAATTGTCTGTATGCTGTCAAATCTGCTGAAGACTGCAGCTTCATTTCCCGTCTAACCGCCTTGAGATTAAGAGTGTGATCGAAGAGTTTTCGTGTTCTGCTGCGGCGGGTCTTGCAGAACTTAGCTCCCACCTAAACGTTCTCCATGAAAAATGTAATTATTGTTACTGAAGCAAATATATCATCATCTCACAGCTCCTTGTACCAATTGGAAGGGTATGCTGTGTACACAGAGTTGCGAAATAATCTTAAAGGAGGAGGTATTATAAGTTAAAAGAACACGTTACTTTGAATGCATTTTAGGCCAAATAACCACTCCAAATAAATATTCGGCAACTCTGTTTGCGATATACCGCCCACCTTCTTTTAGTAAACACTTGTTTAGAAGTGAATTACACTGCACACTTAAAACTGTACATAAAAATTTCGACTTATTTCTATTAGGTGATGTAAACATAGATCTTAAGATAAGTAGTCCTATAAAACATAAATATAATACTGCATTGTACAACTGTGGTCTAATGTGCGGGATCTCGCAATATACAAGAATTGAAATCGCTAACAGCAAATTAACTAAGACCTGTATCGATCATATCTACGAGAGATTCCAAACACAAGACGTGTATACAGCGACTCTCGGTACTCAACTAGCTGACCACCGTGCAATAGTTTTCGCATGCATCCGAACTGGCAAAGTGCATACAAAGAATGTTCAAACTTTTAAGGTAAAATATGATAATAAAGTACTTTTATCGCAATTACAGGATATAGACTGGCTAAATATTAAACATATTTTTTTGTCCTTTGAAACTGTATTCTTTGATATTAAAAAACATTAAGGCATGTTATGATAAATCGCAAATACAAATTAAAATTAAAAAGGTTTACAAACGGCATAACAATAATTGGATGAACACGGAACATACATAGATATTGACAAGTCAGTTTTTTTTACCATCTTTGTTTTTAAAATCATGTAGGTACCATTTGGTAGGATAGTAGTTAGAATTTGGACAGTAATATCCGCTCAATCCCCTAGCGGTCTCATGATATCGCGGCCGTATTCCGTCAAATCCCTAGCGGTCTCATGAGACCGCACCCACCCACAGCACTATAACCCATAAAAACTTATTACTATTTAAAGACTACTTTTCTGTGAAGAAGTTTTATTTGGCATTATAGGATTAATATGAAATTTACTACTCTTTAGTTGAATTAAAATTCAGTTAGTCTATAGATATTCATATCTACATTCAAAGCTGCTGCGTTGATTTTTGGATTTTTCTAAAAACAGTTTTTTGTATTATAAAATTGTTATGAAAGTTTCGGATGAATATAATTTATCTTTTAACGTAAATAATTTCAAGTAATATATAGAAATAATAGTAATTTTCAATTTATCGACATCCGCTTGGAATGTAGTTATAAAAATACAATAAAGTATCATTGTAATGATTAATCCATTGAATAACTGACATTTGTTTAAACCATAGAATAGAGAATTTTGTATTGATTCTACAATGCCAAACTTCTTTATAGAAAAGTAGTCTATAAATATAAGTTTTAATGGCTTAAAGTGCTGTCGGTGGGTGCGGTCGCAAGCAACCGCTTGGGATTTGACGGACGCATGCGACTGCATGGGAATTATAGGAGGATTGAGGGGATAAAGAAAAAAGTAAATGCAAGATATTGTAATTCAAAAAAAAATTTGTGTCTGGTGTCCATGTAATTTTCTTTGAGAAATTAAAATTAAATTTTAAGAAATGGTGTAAAAATCGCCTATCGGCTACACGAACAAAATAAGCGCGGCGGATAATTCCTAGCTTTACAACGCTCTTATAAATGATGATGATTATATGACCAGCATTGAAATTCATGTAGGCCATTAATTTACGTTTTTTATTATGAATGTGATTCTAAGCTGAATCTTAGTTTACAGGTGCATTTTAATTCATAATCAAAGGGATATTCAGTTTTCTGTGGGCCTCGGAATCCACTAACTCGCTCAAATTAGCTCTTTAACACGTAACGGATGATTTTTTAATCACTTTGCGTTCTTTAGTTTATCCACTAAATATGATAAACGTCAATTTTTTTTCTTTATATATTAAAAAGAAAATATGGCAACTTTTGAATGATAAATCTCAGAAATATTATAGCAAGTTTTTCAACAAAAGACTCTTTTATTTTCCAATAACAACACCGACTTGAAAGGATGCCCAAAGCTTGTTATTTGAAGTAGCGTCAATATTATGCTAACGTTACCTGAATCTGTTAGCAACACTATTTTTCTTTGATCGGTCGAGCTGTAAAATTATATAACAAAAATTTAAAATGGCAATTCATAATCCTTCCCTATAATTCCGGGTGAAGGGTATGAGTGTTTATGTGTATATTATGTATGTGCATGTAGCGTCAATATTATGCTAACTTTGCCTGAATCTGTTAGCAACACTATTTTTCTTTGATCGATCGAGCTGTAAAATTATATAACAAAAATTTTAAATGGCAGTTCATAATCCTTCCCTATAATTCCGGGTGACAGGTATGAGTGTTTATGTGTATATTATGTATGTGCACGTAGCGTCAATATTATGCTAACGTTGCCTGAATCTGTTAGCAACACTATTTTTCTTCGATCGGTCGAGCTGTAAAGTTATAGAACAAAAATTTAAAATGGGAATTCATAATCCTTCTCTATAAGTCCGGGTGACAGGTATGAGTGATTATGTGTATATGTATGTGCGTATGCCAAACCTCCATGGCCTTAAACATTTTCTTTTGGACTAGAATCTTCATAAGGACGATTTCAGAATACGATATTTGGATTAGAAGAGAATAATCGCCTAGCTTAGATGGGAGTTTGGTGATCCCAGTACCACTCGTCTTGCAACTTTGACGTAGTTTTCCCCGGTGAGTCTGCTTACTTTATATCTATCAAAAGTTAAGATGTGATATGAGAAAACAAAAAAAAAAACTAAATAAATACCTGTATAAAAAGCATTTTATAAATAAATGTCTTAATGATTAACTTCAAATTATTTTCAATTACATGTAAAATAAAATATTATTTGCTTGGCGAGGATTGAGGAAAACCATATATTACAATATATGCTGATTTACGGAAAAAAGGAAATTTAATTAATTTGGTTTGTACTTCGAAGCATGTTAAAAAAAACTCAATACGCAGCATGAGATGTGGCGAAACCACAAGGCTGATTTTTTATAGAATAGGGGGCAAACGAGCATGCGGCTCACCTGATGTTAAGTGACTACCGCCGCCCATGATCAACCGCAACACCAGGGGAATTGCAGGTGCGTAGCCGGCCTTTTAGTAAGTAGTAAGCTCTTTTCTTGAAGGTTCCCAGATCGTATCGATCTGGAAAAATCGCCGGTGGTAAACTATTCCAGAGAGGTTGTACGCGGAAGATAACTCCTCTTGAAACGTACAGTGGTGGACCGCCAAGAATCCAGATGGTGTGGATGGTATCGAGATGTTTGCCGCTTAGTGGTTTCACGAAATTTGGCGGCTGGGATTAATCCGAACAATTGCTCAGAGCACTCTCCATGGTATATGCGAAAGAAAATGCAAAGAAGTGCAACATCTCTTCGCAGTGCCAGTGAATTAAGCCGATCGGAAAGCACTCGGTCATAGACGATTCGAGCCGCTCTGCGCTGTATGCGGTCAAGTGGAAGGAGCTGGTATTGAGGAGCCCCAGCCCAGAGATGAGAACAGTATTCCATGAGCGGCCGAACCTGCGCCTTGTAAAGTTGCAGACGGTGTGCCGGCATGAAATACTGTCCCGCGCTGCTGAGCACGCCAAGCTTTATAGAGACCATTTTGGCCTTCTCTTCCAAGTGGCCACGAAACTGCACGTCACTAGATATGTCGACGTCGAGGATTTCGATACTGGCTGAGGCAACAAGGGGAGTGTCTTGAAACTGAGGAGATACGACAAAGGGGTTATTTTTAGCGGTTAACGCGCAAACTTGTGTTTTCTGGTGGTTAAACTGGATTAGATTTAGTCGCCCCCAATCCGAGACTCTGTACAGCAAAGACTCGACTTCAGACAGAAGTTTGTCCTGGCACTCGGAGACGTTTTCCCGAGAAATGTTGGCTCGGCCGGTGTAAAGAGCATTCTCAGTGCTGTCATCTGCATAGCAATGAGTGTGACGGGTTTGCAACATATCATAGATATGCAGAAGAAACAGCGTTGGCGATAGCACGCAGCCTTGTGGAACATCAGCATTGGCTTGCAATCGGAGCATATTGGCGGTCACTAATCAGCTGGTGATCCTCAAGGTACTTCATGAGCTGGCAGTTTACAATGGAATCCATTATTTTGGAGAACAAGGAGCTGATGGCGATAGGCCGGTAGTCGGACGGATCTGAGCACACCGTAATTTAAAAGTAACCTACAATAAAAATAAACAATTATAACACAATATTAAAAATTAAGTTGAATTTTAAGCACTTATGTGGCACTTCTATTGCGCTTTGCAAGACCACTTTATATTCCCTTTTATGCAGTTATAGCTTTGTATTATTTTTTTACTGTGTCCTGTCAAACAATTAATGAAATAATAAAATAATAGATTCCAATTTTACGCACTTGATTTAAAATAACACTGTGATACATTTCGTTGATTTTTTTTCTCCAATCCAAATTTTAAAGGGTTAGAAACATTTCACTATCATTATAAGTTTTAATTCTTTTAAAGGATTAAATCTTAAATTTATTTAATAACTTATGTAAAATATAAAAAACTTTCTTTTAAATGTTTAAATAAATTAATGTATCGTTGTGTAAAGTTGATATCTCTTATAATGTGATTTTCAATTATTCTGTATACACGACATAATAAATAACATACTTTCAGTAATATTTTTCGATCTATATAAAAGTGATATAGCTTTTAACGATGTAACCATGTGGACTTCTAAATAAATAAGAAAATAAAAATATCAGTTTAAGGTACATTTTTTTTACTCGCACTCACTTATATGAGTACTACTACTTATGTAGTAACAAATTGTACACGTTAAGTTGACGTTAGGCATGATCATACGATGTGATTTTTAACGTTTATTATCAATTATATTTTTCATATTTTCTGGCTAAAATAACACTTTTTATTTCTTTTGATAGACAAGAAACTAGTTAGGTAGGTAAATATAACAAGAGTCAATCTTTACACAGTGAATATAAAAGGTCTGCTAACCATTTCTTACGAATGATACTGATATTTCTAAAAATATGATATTATAAAATATTATGCAATGAGCGTATCTTATAAAAACATAGTAACATAGATGATAAATACAAACTGAACACAGCAACATGCAACACATGAACAGGTGTAGGATAAATCACAACAACATTGTAATAGCGATAAAATAATAAGTATAGGAAAATAAATGAGTAAATTTATATTATATTATATTATAACATATTATGCATTATGCATTTATATTATAACATATTATGCAAGTTACTTAAAGTTAGGTATGAATCACCACACCTTGTGATCATAGTCCGATGTAACATAGCCTTATACGTACTTACAAATTTAAAACGAAGGTGTCACAAACCGCTTACGCGGCTGGGATTGCAAGTTGTATTTTGATTCCCGTTATTATGATAGCGATGATATTTACGTTGCATTACGTTATGTTTTTGCTCTTTTCATGTTTCAATGAAATTTAATATTATCGTCGAGTCGAGTGTTATATTCATTGAAGCTTCAAATCACATGCTTTTAACTTTTATAAGTCATTCATTACTGCAAATGTAGTAGAATATTAATGTCTAACCTATTTGTGTGGATCATGAAAGCAATAGTTAAACAAATATAAAGGTACAAATAAATTAAATATAAAGTATATACAATTATAAATACAAATGTGAATAAATATATATAAATACAGAGCAGGTACTGCTTAATATGAAATGTATTAGTTTATTATCAGTTTTATATTGTTTGAACTTTTAAATCATAACTTCTAACTAAAAGGTATTGTATATATTAAAAGAGAAACTATAGTTTATGTAATAAATCTCGAGTGAAAAAAAATATTAATAAGTATATGGTACGATAGGTGATACGTTCATGTTAACGTGCGGTTGTGACGTTGATTAATATCAAAAATACGACAGGCTTAATGTCGTACGAAATAAAAATGTTAACGAAATAAAATCGCATGCGTATCATGGATTGAGTTAATGATATAATTATGTATAACCGTGGTATAATCTGATCATGATCATGAGATTATATTTTTTTTAAAATGAAGTTAGTTTATATTTTGTTTAACTACTTTATTTTATTCCAATTAGAAATTATATACATTTAAAGCCTATGTAACATTGTATTTTATTTTAATCTTCAATATTAAAAAATTAAAAATAAATATTAAAAATTATTCAATATTAAATTTTTATTATTTTATTTAGATTCAAGAAAACTAAAATATAAAGAAAAAGTAAATAGAGAACTTTCCTTTTTTTAAAGTATCGGGGGAGGTGTAGTATAGTATAATCTAATATATAAACTTATTAATAACGTAATTACAGGCATTCTTACGTCAACACTCAATCGTTTCATTTCTCTCGTCCTTACAATCGAGAGTCGAGTTGGACGCAAAGAAAGAGACTAGAAGATTGGCTTTCTCCTTTGCGGTATGGGCCAGTGAATCGTCCTCCCTGTGCAGAGATGGAAGATATGGCTGACAGAAATTCCCCTGGACAGCCTTGGCGAGAGACCAGAATGCACGGTTTCCAGAAGAAAGGCGAACTAGTTTCTCGCCAATTCTGCCTATGTGCTCTGACTTTGCCTTGGAAATGACTCTTTTGAAGGACCTAGAGGCGGAATTATACTTCTTTTTCAGAGCGCTGGTGTTTACATCCCAGGACGCTGATGCGTCAGCCCAAACTTGGTAGCACTCCTGCTTATAGCATGATACTATTTAACAGGAGCAACCAAACCATGGCTGAGATTTGCCTCCAATAGGTACCACAGAGGAAGGAATAAAAAATTCCATACCCTGAAGTACCACATCAGCGACAGAATCCACAACAACGTTGGGATCGTCCGGCGAGAGGCAAACCAGCTCCCAAGGGTAGGATGCAAAGAAAGACCGCATCCCATCCCAATCGGCTGACCTATAGTGCCAAACACGGCGGCAGCCTGCAGAATGCAACTGCGATTTCAGCGTGAGTGGCACCACACTCCGGACAAGACAATGGTCCGAGGAGCCTAAAGGGGCTGCGACGGTCCGGGTGAGAGGTCAGCAGAAGGTCCAAAAGGGAAGGTGCATGATCCTCCACATCTGGAATCCGCTTAGGCGAAGTAACTAGTTTTGTCAGACCATATGCCAAGGCAAAATCATGAACAGATCCCCCGCATGATCGGTTAAACGTGAACCAAGCCATTCGGCGTGATAGGCGTTAAAGTCGCCGAGGATCACGATCTCTGCGGAGGGGATCTGCTGTAGCAACGAATCTGTAGCCATTTGGATGTGGTCGAAGAGTCGGTCTGTTTCGGCATTACCGCTATTGGACCTACAGAGGCACCCGTAGGCGCGCTGTCTACGCGTAGCCAAATGGATAGATAGGTCCGAACCTTCAAGTCTGCCGAGGCGTCGAGAGCAGATATCCTCTCTGACGTAAACGTAAACTCCGGCCCGAGGCACAAGGGAGTGTTCCAGTTTGTACCCTGAGTAGGAGAGATACGAGACATCGGCCGGAGAGGACACCTGCGTCTCGTTCAGAAGGGTTAGAGCCGGCCTCGCCGTCTTGAGATGGTAGTGGACGGCGTTTAGGTTAGAGTGAAGTCCCCTGATATTGCAGAAATTCACGGATAGCGTGGCAGGGGTCGCCTTGGTCTTGTTGCTCCGTTTGCTCCGAGCAGTTGTAGTCTTGAGCGGAATTTAGCCCCCCCCCAGAATACGTGGGGCAGCCTGAGCACCCACGCTTAGAAATGGAGAAACATGGTCGTGGATGCTCAGCGAGGGATTCTCCAGGAGTGCTGGTACCCTCCTGGGGTAGACTATCATCAGTTAATTTCGCTACCATGTTGATGGGGGGGGGGGGGGGGGGGGGGATTTGGGCCTCCGTCCACCTGCACTCACCAGACGAAACGCAGAAGCAGAGCTTCCACTTCACGCCGGTATTCTTTGAGGTCTTAGTACCACCCCGGTTTGAGCCGGCCTACACGTGCAACAGAAAAGCTGCCGCGTAGCTGTACCACTGTTAAAAGGCTGATTTCCTGTTATAACCAAAAAAACTAATTTCATTTCAATCACGTCTGATGAAAGTCGGTATCTCATCTCCCAACATCTCATACGTGGTAGAGCCATGCTGCAGCTTTATATCTCTACCGGCTTTAATGAGAATTATGGTTGCTGCACCATAGGTTGGCTTGATCAGGGTAGGACCATGCTCTTACAGAATACCAGCGTAAACTAGCTGCTTAATGCTGCTGTGTTTCGTATTGTGAGTAACCAATGCCTCGTTTACTTAAAATTAGGCATTTGATACTTTAGGCGGTTGATACTTTTAATCTTTTAGGTTTGAAAGTAGATTCAAACATCAATTGGAAAACGCACATTAATTATATAAAGTCTAAAATTTCAAAATTTACGTATGCTTTATTTCAAATTAAATACACCACTGATACAGCCACGGCATTGTCAGCTTACTATGCCTATGCTCATTCGTGGCTTAAGTACGGAGTTATGTTGTGGGGAAGTAGCGTCGATGTGCAGCAGCTTTTTATTACCCAGAAGAAGTGCGTTAGAATACTAGCCCAGATAGATAACACTACTAGCTGTAGACCGTATTTCAAACAACTAAATATTCTTACCTTACCCTGTATGTACATTTATGATCTATGCCTGTTTGTCAACAAAAATAATAATAGTTTTAAGAAAATTAAAGATACGCATAACTTAAATACACGTAACAAATATAAATTATACCTACCACAGTCGCGAACAAAAATGTTAAATACAAGCGCCTACTATATGGCAATAAAAGTATATAATAAATTACCACAGAAAATAAAAAATATATCAGAATTAACCAAATTTAAATCAAGACTCGGTAAATATTTAAAACAAAACCCCTTCTACTCAGTAGAAGAGTATTTAGATAAAAAATAACACTATTATATATTTTTATATCTTTTTATAGCTTTTAATTTTATTTTATTTTATGTATGTTAATAGTATATAAGCAGTGCCCTTGTCAAATTTGCAGTGCCTGAAAAGGGCGTCTAAGTTGTAAGCACATTTTTAATTTAATACCAATTATGTACACTTAGATTGCAAATAAATGATTTGATTTGATTTGCATTTAAGCAAACTTTATTATAATGCAGTTTGTTTAAACAATACGTAAACCTTATAACTGTAGTATATAATGGTATCACAGCTAGGCTAGCTACCCTGTATTATATATATATATATATATATATATATATATATATATATATATATATATATATATATATATATATATGTATATATATATATATATATATATATATATATATATATATATATATATATATATATATATGTATATGCAAACACACACATACCTACTCAAGTTTGAAAGAAAATCCATACTTCTCTAATTTTAATGCGAAATAAAATGCTATATATTGAATTATTATTGAATATTAATGCCGGCTCTATTTACTTGTTAAGTTGTGGTATTCAAGACAGAACAAGCTAGAAAAAAGCCTCTCAAGCTCCCTATTAGGTTCATATAGTAATGAAATAGTATTTCAGTATTAACTGCCGCAATTTAATTGTAAATAGTGTACAATATAGTTATTATTTCAAAGTTCTTTAATTTCGTCTTAACCCCTATTAGTTTAAAATAGCAATTATCATCAATTAAGTTATTAGTCAGACAGATGTCACAGTAATTAGTTTTCTTCTTCATAGTGGTTCAGTTTCTCCTTCAATAAAACGTATTAAATACAGTCCAATTAGCTCTCATCCCCTACAAAAACAATCCATTTAATATATTGCTTTATAAAAAATGTGTATCCGCCGATAAAACAATTTTACCAATTAAGAGTTTTCATTGCAATAACTCGCAAGAGCTCACGTTGAAATATTATGTTTTACGGATTATTTGAATATTTTTGCCGATTATTCGCATAACAGCGAGTTTTAATCATCTAAACACTACGGTTAGGTACATAGCGAAATATAATTGAAACGAGGTTAAGTAAAAAAGTTGATACTGGTTATTTTTTGAATATTTTGCTTTGTTTGAAAGATTCCAATTTAAATTAATGATAAAAAACTATACACGTTGTAATGAAATATAGATAACTGCATAATTTTTCGTATTTACGTAAAGGTTACAAAGGATATTTCTAGATTTGGTTGACTTTAATCTCATTTTGTAATATTGCACTTGTACTTAGTCCTTCTTCACATCTCTTTACTAAAATCCCCACAAAATTCCCATGCAGTCGCATGCGCCTGGCAGATGCCGATCAGTCACATGCGACCGCATCCACCCACAGCACTTAAAACCATTAAGGAAGTTTGGCATTACAAAATTTTTACAAATTTTTCTATGCTATGGTCTAAGCAAAAGTCATGTTTTACTTCAGTGATCACTGATCACTGATCGGTATTAGAGTTCATAATCGGTTACAAGGATCTAGTATTAGATTAATTACTTAAGTTTATGTTAACGATGCGTTCATCTAAATGTATATAAAAACTCTGCTACCGTTACATTATATATATACACACACACACACATATTTATATATATATATATATATATATATATATATATATATATATATATATATATATATATATATATATATATATATATATATATATATATATATATATATATATATATATATATATATATATATATATATATATATATATATATATATATATATATATATATATATATATATATATATATATATGCTCACGGCAGAACATCACACTCCTCCATAGATTTCCTCAAATGATGGATATTTGCAACAGTTGTCACTCTTGGCTGCGCGTTGGCAACCGCAGTATAATTGTTTATTTGATAATAGGACGATCCAAACTTTCCTATTTACTATTCTAAACCAAACAATCAACCAGAGATTGACTACCCCCATATTGTAATAATATGGAAAAGCAGATGCTGGCAGCTTATTCCACTCCTTTGCTGTACGCATGATGCACCATGAAGCATCTCCTGGTGAAAGCGGTCTGATTTTCCTCTCACGCCCCCTGTCCAGTATCAACCAATTATTGACCTCCTATTCACAGACTAATACCACACCACGCTGAGTTCGGGACAATGAGGTGGGCGTGACCCCAGAGGAAAACGTTTGATTTCGATCACAATCCCTAATACAAAAGTTAATTTTCATTTTTCACTATCAGACTGAGATGTTTGACGTCCCAATGTCATTGTTAGCCCGGCTATCATGGTTGCTGTAAAGCACCCGAAACGTCGGGAATTAAAAATAAGTAAAATCAGTTAAATAAACGCGATATAATCCGTAAATTTAGTTTTATTCAATGTGTAGTGTTCGCGTAAATTTAAGAAATCATTAAATAGTGACGGCATAGGACGCAATTCGGCGAGTATGTGCCAAAATTATATTATGTTTTTTTTATAGCATATAGGTGACAAACGAGCACACAGTCCACCTGAAGATAAGTAGATGCTGTAACTCATAGTCAATCTAGATCTATCTAGAATAAAGAATCAAAATGCAGATGCGTTGTAACCATCGAGGACTAAGATGGAACGCCTCATTCCTGGAACAAGAGTCTCCTGTTCTCTACACTCACCATACGAAACATTAAGTTTAAGTATTAAGTTGCTATTTTACACTAGTTATCCGCGAGAGCGTGGTTCCTCCCCAACACATTCGTGCTACAGCCATAATGTAAATGAATGAATCCATGTCCCTCAAATTAATATTTGTTTAACTATTATGTTTACATACAAGCATAGTAAACCATAATGATCTTTATTACATGCTTGATTCCGAACGTAAATCTTCAAACAGCGGAGTTAATGTTAGCCTCGTGTCGTCATCTGCATGGACTATGGGGTCCTGTAGGTCTCGGGCCTCAGGGTAAGCCCCCATTGCCCGGACTTTCCTCATGGCCCACCACTATGAGCCAGTCCTAGGAGCCTTTAATGGGCTCGGTAATCCAGTACGGATGATCCGTAGTCAGAATTTTCTTTTTCCCGTTGTCGGGTAACTAAGGGAAAAAAGGAGGTTGTCCAGTAAAAGTTGAAGTTGGCCTATCAGCGGCATTGAGTAGTTCTCTTGGAAGAGGTCGCCCGTCCGGGGGCCATGTGTGCAACGGCGCGAAGCCGTTGAGGTGTTCATGTGGACCGTTGTCGGCGCGGTCGAACATGCCGCGCGGCAGCCGGGCCACGAAGTCGGTGATGGTCTCGACTTTCAGATCGGTCGCTATGACGTCATTCCGGACGTAGCGACCTCCTCCGACGATCGTCCTTAACGTCAAATTCTGCTGGGCCTGCAGTCGCCGCCTCAGAGGGTCGCTCAGAAGCGCGTACAAGACCGAAGCAGCATAGGTGATAATGGTCCGGATATACATCTTGTATATTCGGAGCTTGGTCTTGATTGGCAGCTTGGATGCCAGGACTGGCAAGAGCGTCGCCCGCGCACATCGGGCTCTGCGGACGACGAAGTCGACATGCGCGGTCATGCGCAGCGTCCTGTCGATCCGGCACCCAAGGTAGGTCACGGCCTTCTGGTACACGATCTTCTGGCCATTGAGGATCAGTGGAGGTGGTAATTTTCTAAGACGGCGAGTGAGCAGAGCGGTCGTCTGACCAACGTTGACGACCATCCTCCACTCGTCCAGCCATGGTGGCAACAGGTCCAGCAGACGCTGTATCCTGGCAGTGGCTATGTGGGCTCTTCTGGACAAGGTGAAATAGGCGCTATCACATATACCGCATATAGCGCCAGCTCAACGTCGTCCTCCCACTCTTGCAGCCTGCCTGCCAGTGTTGAGACGTCGTTAGTATAAGCCGCGTACAGGACTGGAGACAAACAGCTGCCCTGTGGAGCGCCGGCTCTGATGGATCTTGTTGCGGACTCGGCGTCCTCTACGTAGACGTAGAGCTTCCTGTTTTCCAGAAAAGACGCCACTAGCCGCAACATAGCAAGAGGGACACTGGTCTGTTCCTGTAGCATCAATTACAAAATGTAATCAAATCTTTAACGTAGAAAACGACGTCGATTACTGCGGACCGCTTGAAAATTGCTTTATGCGTTGAAGAGAAATCGATGACGAAAAATTTCGAAAAAAAAGTGTTTTTCCCCCGAACCTTGAAGGAAAATTTTGTATTCTTTTAAAAAAAAACTCGTCGATTGCCAATCCGTTCGAAAGTTACTCGTCAAAATTTAAAAATAAAATGTTATTTTTTTTATAATTTTGAATTTTCTGTTCGGATCGTTCTTGATGTAATGAGTTAAATATTAGTTCGTAAAAATGTTTCTCGAGGGTATTGAGATTGAACATAGCGATAAGTTCTGGGGATACAGTGTCAACAGATTTTTTTTCTAACACGAGTGTTTTGTACGTTGCAAAGCCACGCTGTGATTTTATCATCGTTGCCTCGTTGATCTAGTGGTCGTAATCACGACTAGTCACGGTCAGTTATTACATTTTTTCGTTAGGAACTTCATAGCAGCTGTCAAAAAAACCTGCGTCGACTTTTCTTTGGTCGTGTCTCATAACCGTACAATCAGACTATGAAACTAAGAAAAAGAAATCTGTACTGTCGTACACTATAATCCTGTCATGTGTCCTGCGCAAATGGATTGTCTAGAGACAGGCCAGTGGGATCAAAATTCGGTCTTAAGGAAATTACTTTTATGGTTTCGGCATGAATGGGTTTTTGAATGGATGAATGGAAATTATGTTTGTAATTTTCACAAGCACTCGAAATTTAAACAGAACTAAATCTTTATAAATAAAAATATTTACATTTAAATTAAACAAGTTAGTAAATTTGCGCTTAGAACAAACTTCTTATCAAATAAACACGATAAAGAACACTATATTATAATGGGAACAGCATACCTTTTCCCTTAACAAATATGATCTTCAGGGCGCTAAGTACATAGTAAACAGAGCCCGCCATCTTCACTGAACGACTCTCAACGACTCCTTACTTGACAAATATTGTCCGGACCCTTGCTATTTACACGTAATTTCGTGCGATGTTAAAGTGAAGAAATATTTGAATAAAGGTGGCAGAGTAAAAATAAAAGTTTAAAAAATTCTTCACGATAAAAGACATAACACGTATTACATGTTACAAAATAAATAATGCTGATACTATATGACCGTCCAACTGTCCAACTTCAAGTGTTCGTGAAAATTAAAATTTATTAATTGAGTAAAGACGGTGCATGATAATTGATTATAAATTTTAAAACAGTTTAGTTAAAAAAACATATTGACGTTTATATTGTATTACTAACACTTAAAAATAAAAGTTTTTACTTCATTTTATCAAAACGTTGTTGCCACCGTCATTCTCACTGAAGCGGAACTCAGTCAAACTGTTTTACTCGGGTTCGTTATAGTTTTGTTCCTGCAGAATCACTTTCAAGCTGTGCAGTAGAATCGCTTTTAGGCTTTAAGGCAATAGTGACATTATGACAAGTTGTTAAATGAAAAAAAAATGATTAAAACTACTTTTACGGATTTCATTGCTTTTTATACCTATCATACCATCTTTACTTATCATACCATCTCAGTCCTCAGAGATTAAAACGCATCTCTATGTGCCTTTTTTATTGGAAGTTAGCTGTAGGTGTCTATGCAATATCTTAGAAACTTACCAACAGGTGAATTGTAAGGTCGTTTATAATTTCAGTTTTACAAAAACGAATTGGCATCATAATCTTATCTTATAACACAAGTCAGTAAACATCCTATTTGTAACGTCGCGATCACCCCGAGTTAAAAGACAAATATCGATAATTTTGTGAAACGAACGTTGGAAATTTTCAGCCTACGCGCAATAATGTTTTTGTTTGTATGTGACCCTAATATGATGGTCACCTCGAGAGCAATGAAAATAACATTTACGTTGTCCGCTTTCTAATCTAAAGTTAAGTTGCAATAAACGTGGTACAATCTCTATTTGTTTCCGTGTTGGATAACAAGACAGATCTTTTTAGTGCTGTTGTTTGTTAACGTAAGCCTAATGGGGTCGGTGTAGGAGATCCATATTTAGTCCTATTGGCATCTTAATAGGCGACTATGTAATAAGCGAAAAAGCTTTAATGGTTTCCGATAGATCGCAGTATAAGTGTAGCGGCGCTGTGGTCGCATTACAAGTGAAACGCACCGAAGCCTAAATCATGCTCCCAAAGTTTCGAAGTACTGCGATATATATAGAACAGCTCTGAAAAATTGAGGGTTGACCACTCCTGAAGCTAAACACATTGCCTAGCAGGAGATCTCCTCTTTTCATTTAATGGCCAAATAACTATCTTTACGCCAGGCATGATATACCCAGACTAGCGATAGGGAGAAGCGTTAAAACAGCGAGACGTCTGCTGATGCCATCGTCAATTCTTCTTCCAAGCGTAGATCTTAATGGTCTATGAAGACGAAGGTATTGCTATATACTTAACAAGAATAAGCAGACGTCGCAAATCAGATGGATATATTATATTGAAATCACTTCGAGTATATGATGAAGCAGCTTTAGTTTGCCTTAACGAAGTAAGAAGGAGCAAGCTTTCACAGACCACAAAAATGAATTAATAATATCTTAGAAATAGTGATAAATATACTAGTCGACATACTAACTACGTACGTATAGTCCGTACGGTTAAATAATAGGATTAGGAATAGCGGATCATCCAGTCTGAACCGTCAACATGCACCAAAACATGCAACAGTAGAAATAGCGAAAACCCGATATTAACGGTATATTATATATCGCTCTAACGCTATATTATTCCATTAATTGGATATTTTCTATAAATAGGAAAATTTATTTTATCCATATTTCAATTTTAATAAATTCACAATTTTTTAGATAAAATTTATTTCTTCGCGAATTTTTATAAAAATCGGTTCGGCAATTTCGAAGATTAGCTCGGACAGACAGACAAACAAACCCAAGCATACAAGTGCATGACTTCTAGATACCATAAGGTCATTCTGCGTAGATCGGAACAAAATTAATAATATCAATCTTTTTCTATAAAATAAGTATGACAAACGAGCACACAGTCCACCTGATGGTGAGTGGGTGCTATGGCCCATACACATCTACATTTATCCTCGATTATGAATCAAAATACAGATGCGTTGTTTCCAGTAAAAAGGGTCACCGGATCTCTACAATAACCATAAGAAACACAGCAGTATTAAGCTGCTATTTTACGCTGGTATTCTGTGAGAGCGTGGTCCTTCCCCGGTCGAGCCGACCCATTCGTGTTACAACCATAATATAGCTGCAATGTGGCTCTATCACGTATAAATAATGGATACATATCTGTATGTAATAACAAAATAACCTCCTTTCTCCTAAGAAATGACAATGACAAGTCACATTTTTTATTAGTATCTAAGTAACGTATATTGTACGTGGTAGAATGACGCTACGGTTGCATAAGTTGTAGTACAAATGGGTCGGATTGACCGGGGTAAGACCAAGCTCTCAGAGAATACCAGCGTAAAATATCATAGCTTCTTAAAGATGTGTGTTTCGTATGGTGAGTGTAGATATCAGAGAACCTGTTAAGTGGAAACGTGGCATTCGATATTCGTCCTCAGGGGTGACATAGCATCTACATCTTGATTCTTAATCCAGGATAAATAAAGATGTCTATGAGCCATAGTATCCCCTTACCATCAGGTAGACTGAGTGCTCGTGTGTCACCCTTATTCTATAAAAAAAAAACGTGTGAGTGTCGATTATAAGTCGAAGTTTTTTTAACCTATCAAAACTTTCATTCTTTCTTTTTTTCTTTCTTATCAAAACGTTTTGTTATAATGAAAAAACTTAACATAGTTTCCATTTTTTTCTTTCACTGAAATAGGTTTTCTCCTCTATCGTAGGGGCAGTTGACATATATACATAAAATTCACAAGGAAAAACATCCCGGAACAATTAAATGTAGGCCATCCATATACTTGTACTGTGCAGGATTCAAACTCTCGAACCTCAGCACTGCAACTTATTGCTAAGCCACTGTACCAAGGAGCTGTTGATATTGGCAACAAATCCCACCAGAGTTCATGAGAGCCATGCTGTGTGCGGTGCTATTTGCGAAGACACTATGGTGGCTTCTCATCTCAGAGACTCCTCTGAGAGGTGATAAAGAGACTATCGGTCCTTGGGGTTCACGAGCGGTGTAATTCCTAACAGAACTCTATCCGCGACTGGACGTTACTGCTGGTGGTAAGATGGCTTGTTCTTTTCTCGCTCAAAGGCTAAGTATAGCCTTTCAACGAGGAAACACAGCCAGCGTTCTTGGCACGATACCACGGAGACTAGAACTGAATGGTAATTAAGTCATTAATTTTAATTATTTTATTGCAGTTTTTAATGCTGTATATATTTCAATGTTATGTAAACAATTTTAATAGCAAAAAATTACAATTTAATATGGCATATAAATAGGATATGCGATTAAATGGACGGCAGTGTTATTATTAATCCGACAGATTCCACGTGTGGTCCTCCTGGAGTACATTATATTACTTAGCGTCAAGGACTACCACCTGTGAGTAGTACTGATAGAAGCCAAGCAATATTTTTAATAGGTAAAATTGTTGAATCAATGGCGTAGTTTTTAACCAAAAATTATTTTATCTTTAAATTTTATTTTGAATTCGTTCCTAATCCCTTTATTAGACATAAACATAGACATGCATTTATTCAGCAACTTACACTCATAGAGTTTTGATACAGAAAATAAAATAATACATAAAAACATCAAAGATAAAGTCATAAAATGATCCAATTGTATGAGTGATGTGATGCTGAAAAGGGCACTGACTCAACATAATGCTATCGCAGGATTGCGGTAGCGTTGGTTTTCAGCAATGCCCATTGAGTTTGGACTCGCCTGCGAGGATAGTATGTTCGCTTTATTTCTATTTTCGAGAAAGATGTTATTAAAGTAATAACATAAAATAATGGTAATGAAAAAGGATGGGAACTTTATTTATGCAGTAATATTACGTTCTGTTTCGTGTAAAGTTTTGTTTTATTCCATACGAAGGTACAAATCAATTAAGCCCTTTTGAAATAACGATGTAAACGCTTGAGAACTTTCCATTAATGAAGAAGAGCTGATCTGAAATCTGACCGCTAAAATGCCCCAGAAGAACCGAACTTTCTACTTGATCCTCATCGCTTTACACCGATAGAAGTAATTAAAACTAAGTTTCGGCTTAATCTTGTTTACCAATAAGAAGTTTCGCAAAACTTTGAATTCAGTAGAATCATTAATATTTTAATACGGAATGAAACATCTGTAACTCAGGGTTTAATTTTTTTTTTATTCTAAGGACTAACGAAATGGTTTCTTATCGGATCGGGTGTGCTTCGATGGCTGTCACGTTGCATTAAAATCTGTCCTAATTTTTCATTTTTAAATGCAAATTTTTATACAATTTTTGTAATTATTGTAATTCATTTAAAAAAATCTCGAGACCGAGTTGATATTTGTAAATTTTATCTCATTATCTGCTGACGTCATAGCTGTACACTGACTTACAGTTCGTGGTGGATATACGTTTTAGACGTTAGAAATAATGTATTTGATAATATGCGTAAACGAATATAACCTGTTTATTTTACAAAATTTTTAACTTTTGAGGAAAAATAAATATTACTAGTATTCGTAATCGTAAAAATCCACGGACGTAAATTTGTCTCTCCCGTTGTGGAGAGAGTTTCCCACCGTCACACTTGGTAATGATATTGGTGATTATAGATCCAGATGTGAGTTCCTTTATCGCCATCTCGTCGCCGATTCAAGTAATTTACGTCTGGCCTTAACGAGACGTTATACTACTTTCAAATAGCTGCCATTATGTTTTTGTGGCATATCCCATATGCAACACCTACGACTCTCAGCGGAAGAAGTGAGGAGTTGGATACTCTTACGCCTCTTCATCATCATCATCATTACAGCCCTTCTCAAGTCCACTGCCGAACATAGGCCTCCCCCAAGTAATGCCACAAATCACGGTTCTGAGCCACCTGCATCCATCGACTTCCTGCATATCTTACCAGGTCGTCACTCCATCTAGTGGAGGGTCGCCCTACACTACGCCTACCGGTACGAGGCTGCCACTCAAAAACCTTTCTCCCCATCGGTTATCGGTTCTTCGAGCTATATGGCCAGCCCATTGCCACTTCAGCTTACTAATCCGTTGGGCTATGTCGGTCACTCTGGTTTTACTGCGGATATCCTCATTTCTGAGTCTATCACGCAGAGAAACTCCGAGCATAGCCCTCTCCATAGCTCGCTGAGCGACCTTGAGCGTCCTCATACAGCCAGCAGTGAAGGACCACATCTCAGATCCGTAAGTCATCACTGGCAACACACAATGGTTGTACACTTTAGTTTTCAGAGATTGAGGTACACCTGACGAGAAGATGTATCGTAATTTCCCGAACGCTGCCCAGCCGAGTTTAATCCGTCGATTGACCTCTCGGTCGAAGTCGGACTTACCTAGTCGGACTATTTGTCTCAGGTAAACGTACTCGTCAACAACTTCGAGCATAGTACTCCCAACAACTACCGGCGTAGGTGTGACATGGACATTAGACATGCTCTTTGTTTTGTCCATGTTCATCTTAAGACCTATCCGTTGGGAGACACCATTGAGGTCATTGAGCATAGTGCTAAAGTACTCCAGCGATTCTGCCATTACGACTATATCGTCGGCAAATCGAAGGTGAGTGATGTACTCGCCATTGATGTTAATACCGTATCCTTTCCAGTCCAGTAGCTTGTAAACGTCTTCAAATGCAACGGTGAAGAGCAGTTGGATAGGTTTCGAACTCTGGTTCTGTACTCGGATAGCCATGGTAGCCCTACTGTAGAAACACTTCAGCACTTCGATATATCGATAGTCAACTTGGCACCGCTGAAGAGACTGTAGCACCGTCCAAATTTCGACGGAATGAAAGGCTTTCTCATAGTCCACATACGCCAGGCAAAGTGGCAGATTGTACTCTTCGGACTTCTGTACAATCTGCCCCAGGGTATGTATGTGGTCTATGTTGCTGAAGCCTTTTTGGAAACCGGCTTGTTCAGGAGGCTTGAAGTCGTCGAGTCTGCGTGCGAGACGATTCGTAATGACTTTCGAAAACAGCACGTAGACGCGGCTCAGAAGGGATATCGGTCTGCAGTTCTTCAAGAGGGCGTTGTCACCTTTCTTGAAGAACAAGACCATCGCACTTCTGCTCCACGCCTCCGGAATAGTGCCACTATGGAGGACGAAATTGAAAAACTTCTGAAGGACTTCAAGTATCGGTGTTCCACCCGCTTTTAGAAGCTCCGCTGTAATTCCATCATTGGCTGCTGTAATTCCAGCCTTGCCGTTTTTAGGGTGCTGGAGAGCCATTCTAATCTCGCTCAGACTGACGTCCGGGATATCATCGGAATAGTGTCGGATAAGACTTGCTCTTGGATCGTTACTCACACTTGCGTGTGGCTCCAACGATGATGTGTACAGCTGCCCATATAACCTCTCAATCTCACTCAGAATCTCAGGTGTCCCGGAAACGATGTTCACACACTCAGTCTTCAGCTTTGACAGTTGGCTCTTTTTGGCATACAGATCTCTGGCAAAGACTTTGGAGCCTTGGTTCCGCTCGATCGCTTCTTTAATACGAGCAATATAAAAGTTGCGTAAGTCTCGCCGCATACATTTGGAGATCTGTCTGTTCAGTTGCCTGTATGCTGTCAAATCTGTTGACGATTGCAGTCTCACCTCCCGTCTAACAGCCATGAGATTAAGAGTGTGATCGGAGAGTTTTTGTGTTCTTCTGCGGCCGATCTTGCAGAACTTAGCTCCGACCGTATCGACAGTTTCCACGAGCTTGTCATTCATATCGTCCACTGCATTGCAATCTTTTTTCAAAGCATTGAAAGCGGTTACGTAACTCGAGCTGAAAAGTTTCGGGATTCTGGATTAGAGCACGAGGGGGACGGAGCGTTGAGTTCATGAGACGAGACCTCTCCAACTTAACGTTTAGGTTCAGTGTGCCTCTAACCATTCGGTGATCGCTGCCAGTTTTCACCCTTGCGATCACTGAGACATCACTGAACATTTGGCGTCTGGTCGTAATAATGAAGTCAATCTCATTTTTTGTCGAACCGTCGGGGCTCGACCAGGTCCACTTTCTGTGAGGCCGCTTCTGGAAGAAAGAGTTCATCATAAAAAGTCCCTCTTTCTCCATGAAGTCGGCCAGCTGCTGGCCCCTTGGGTTCCGTTGTCCTATCCTAAATTTTCCTACCTTCAGCTCACCGTTCTTTCTTGTACCCAGTTTTGCGTTAAAGTCTCCCATCAACACCGTGTAATGGATTTTGGAGGAATGCATGGCTCTGGAAATATCCTCATACATTTCTTCCACCTCCTCATCGGGATGTTTCGACGTTGGCGCGTAAACCTGTATGACCTTCAGCGAATACCGTTTGGTGATTCTGAGTTTAAGGTACGCAACCATCGTCGATACACTCCCAATCTTTAAAACGTTGTTAACGAGAGACTTGTGGATGATAAATCCAACACATCCTTGGGACAGACGGTCGCCCTTCCGGTGATAGAACAAGTTGCCGGATTCAAGAATCACCGTGTCCTCCCTCTCTCTTCGGACCTCGGATAATCCTATAATATTCCAGCGCAACTTGTCCATCTCTTCTTCTAGCTCCAGGATCTTCTCGTCAGTTCTCAGGATACGTGCGTTAAATGTTGCCAGTTTGAGTCTTCGTAGGTGGCAACCGAACCTCCACCGGAGATTCTTAGCACCCCTGCCCCGCCGTTACCATGGTCGCCACCGTAGCCAGGAATAGCGGGGCCGCCGGGGACTGGGGGCCGTCTATTTGTGTAATTCTTCATGGGGGGTATATTGCCATAGTTGCCACGCTTGGCGAGCGGGTTGGCAACCGCATTTTTTTGTTGTAGAGTTGCCTTTATCAGGAAGATGCTGCTGCCCATCTCCTGCCTGTTTCCCTTTGTCGCCTTTTACGACACCCACGGGAAGATATGGGTTAGTGGATATTCTTAAGCACCACTACACGGCAAACGTCTTACGCCTCTTGATTTCGTTGAATGCTACAGATTTTAATTGCGTCACTTTTAAATGTGAGCGAGCCACGCTTTATTGAATTTGGTCTGCAGCTCGAATGTAAGCAGCGTGAATAGCAATTATGGTGCTGCTGTCTTTCCTAGGGTATAATATGCTTTTATACTAATAACGAGGAATTTATTATAGTTTTTCGAGGTGACAACGTATATGCTTTAAGATCGTTAATTGAATTTACCTTTTGATTCTTAATGGAGAATAGATGTAGTTCTATATGCCACTTACCATTAAGTGGACTGTGTGCTCTTTTGCCACCCTTCGCGTTTCGTTTCTCATTCTACATAAAAAAACTTACCGTCCTTATTTTATAAATAAATGCGTTTTAATGGAAAAGTTGGGCGTCACTTCCATGTGAGACATATGTAAATTTTGTCAAAAATAAATTAATTTAAAACATAAAAGTAATAACTTAGACGCGCAGCGTTTCCGCACCAAATGATACGTAGAAAACAATATCACTTTAATTTCACTTTGTAGAAAGCATACTTTATTTCATACAAGTTTGTCGAGGCAGTTATTTTGCTTGAAACAACTGTCACAGTCAGCCACAGAAGTAAGAGACTGTGCGCATTTTTAAACTTTCAAAATCACTATAACTGTGTTCATATTGAAGTTGTAAGTAGTTCTAAGCAATTCTAGTTTACACTTTTTATTGTTTCACTGCAGTCTGTAACACAGTTTTTCAACTGGCACATTTGCTTTTGATTGACTGTGTATGCTTATTGTTTTTGTAAATTGTTATTATACGTAGTATAGTATTATAAGACTGTGTTCCCGTCTGGTCAGGACGTTAGAAATAGTCATAATTCTTACATAAGACTCAGTTGTTATATAAGTAGTCATATTGTACGTTTCATTGTAGTAATTATATGTACACCATTATCTTATTATGATTATTGAACATAGTTCTCTGCCAAGGATCGCCTTGAGCTACCCCCAAACATAGATTTTCTGCATCTTTTTTTATAGAATAAGCGCGACGAACGAGCTCACAGTCCAACTGATGGCAATTAGATGTTTGGCTCATAAATATTGACATATATCGTACGTATTGTCGTTAGTTTTTAATATTGTTGTTATTTACCCCACTTTAATGGACTGATGGGATGGAAATCCAACAGGACTGGAGAGAGATTAGGCTCAGGTCCAACAGCTTTACCTGCCATTCGATGCACGTGGTTCAAACACCAACTACCAAAATCTGGGTTGCTGCTGAGATTATCTTAAATATTTTGAGTGTAATTATGTATGTTTGTATGTCTATTTCTGTGGGAGGCTCTATAGCCTAAATGGCTTAATGACCGTCCATAGAATTGTCTTAGTTATAAAAGCGACATTGCATTTAAAACGTTCGGTTTTTCTGTGGTACTTGTGGACAATGAAAAAAAAAACTGATTTTGGCCTGACCCGAAATTAAAACCCGGGACTAAATAATCACGCAGGCGTAGTTGTGGCCGTTAGAGGCAGTCTGACCACTGAAGAATAGGCCTTTATCGCCACCATCATCATTATAACCCTACACACGTCCACTGCTCAACATAGGACTCCCCTAAGGAATGCCACAAAAACCGTTCTTCAGCCACCTGCATCCATCGACTTCCTGCGTCGCTTACCTGGTCATCACTCCATCTAGTGGAGGTCGCCCTACACTTCGTCTACCAGTACGAGACTGCCGCTCGAAAACCTTTTTCCCATCTTTTTGGTGTCGGTTCTTCGAGCTGTATGGCCAGCCCGTTGCCATTTCAGCTTATTAAACCGTTGGGCTATGTCATTCACTTTGTTTTTACTGCGGATATTCTCCTTTATAAGTTTAACATGCATAGATTGATAATAGATGATTATAAAATTACAGACTTCTACTACTTACAGAATCTACTGTCAATTATGCAAAACTTTTAAATACTTACTTACTTACTTATCTTCACGCACAATCCGTTACGGGGTAGCCAGAGAGAACAGATCGCCAAGTGTCACGATCCTTACATACCTCTTTCGCTTCATTCAGGTTCATTAACTTCTTCATACATGCACGTCTAGGTATCCGAGTACTGTTGACCCTCCCCTATTCGAGCAATATGCTCACATGGTCTACCAAAGTTAGTCTCGGTCTACCTCGACACCTTTTAATATTTACTTTCGCTCTATATATTTTCTTCACCATTCGGTCTTCACTCATTCGCTCGCATTTCGCAATGGTTTGGGCACGTTGCCCAAACCATTGAAGTACGCCCCTATCAATTTTTGTGATAAGGTCATCTTTCAATCCTGCCATATTGCGAATCTCTTCGTTTCGCTTTCGGTCGGCTATGGTAACGCCACACATTTACGAAGAGATCGCATCTCCACTGCATTCAACTTGCTTTTATGCTTCTTCTGGCATACCCAGGTTTCGCTGCCATATAACAAAGTCGGTACCAACACTGCGTTATGTATTGCAAGGCGTGCACTCTTCATTACGCCTTGCCTTTTGACTAATGCATTCAGGGCACCATTGACTTTGTTTCCGGCAGCGACACGCCTATCCACATCTAAATCACATCTTCCATCCCGGCTGAAAGCATTTCCCAAGTATAATATTTCATTTGCCTGTTCTAGACACTCCTGATTTACCCATATTTCACATTTCGTGCTCTCTTCGTTCTTTTCAAATACCAGAACCTTAGTTTTATTAGCATTCAAACGGAGACTTTTAATTTCACATTCCTCCTTCATACACGTGACTAATGCCTGCAGTTCTGCTTCTGATGGTACAATAAGCACTGCATGATCAGCATACAGCAGACAATTAACTTTAATGTCACCCAATTTTACACCCAAACAGCTATTTTTCAGCTTCTGTAAACAGCTGTCGAGATAAAGTATGAACAGCCAGAAAGACATGACACAACCCTCTTTTACGCCCGCTTGGACGCTAAACATGGGTGAAAGGTCATGCCCTACCCGCACACATGCTTTACAGTCATAGTAAAATGACTGCACAGCCCTTAACAATCGACCATCCACACAATATCCCGGCAACAGTTCTTCCATTTTCACATTTTCTTGCTTATAACCTTATCAAATGCTTTCTCCAGATCCACAAAAGCACAGATAATCCTCTGGTTAACACTCATAAGCTTCTCTGTGATCATGCAGAGAGAAAACATTTGATCCGTGCATCCTCTTCCAGGTCTAAATCCGCATTGTGCCTCCCATAAGAATCTTTCCGATTTCTCTTGCATCCTACGTGTCAAAACCTTCGAGTAAACTTTACTTGCTAAACTGGTCAAGCTGATCGCCTGATAGCACCCGCAGTCAAAATGTGAACCTTTACCTTTATATAAAGGCACAATGACCGCGGATCGCCAATAATCCGGGACATCTCCCGTCCGCCAGCACAAATTGCACAGCAGATGAAAGCTGTCCCAGACGCGAGGCCCACCCTACTTGACCATTTCAGCAGTAACTTTGTCTAGTCCCGCAGCCTTACCACATTTCAAACTTCGAATCGTACGTTCAATCTATTTCATGCTGATGACCTCAGTGTCATCAAGGTCCGTGTCAGGCGTGCCAGTCACGGCGTCAACCCCGGATCCTTCACTAAGATCATGACACGCATACATTTCTCTATAAAATTCACTCCATCGCTGCATGACGTCCGATTTTTCTGAGAGGACGTCATTCGTTCTCGAAAGCACTTTGTTCATTCTTAAGGCTGTCGCACCACTCCGGGACCTTCCCCTCTTTCCAGAAGAGTTTGGAGTTTTCCTTAAAGTTATGCGACAACCTCTCGTCCGCTTCTATTCTGCACCTTTCACGTACTTCCTCAATCAATGTTTTCGCATGAACTTTCTGCAGCTTATATCTTTCTTTCACCTTCTCTGTCATATGCTTATCGTTACTAGAGGCCAAGTAGTCTAAACATGCTTTTTTCTTCTTTTTTGCAGCTTCTCTCACTTCATCATTCCACCATGCATCTCTTCTTTTACTACTACCTCTTTTTGTTACTCTCTCTTAAATAAATTTGAGATTTGCGCTGTAACTGTGTAACTTTCGATATATTAAATACCTCGGTGAGGAACTCAAATCAAGAGTATAAGCAAAATTTGTTCAAAACATTAAAAAAAATATATAATAGATCCAGTCCTACAAGAGTTAAATTTTGTGTTTCACGAAAAAGTGTTCTGTTTCCGAAAAGGCTTCAGTACCATAGACCACATACATACCCTGCAGCAGATTGTACATAAGATCGAAGAGTACAATCTGCCCCTTTGCCTGGCATATGTAAACTATGAGAAAACCTTTGATTCCGTCGAAATTTGGGCTGTGCTAGAGTCCCTTCAGCGGTGCCAAGTTGACTGTCGGTATATCGAAGTGCTGAAGTGTTTGTACAGTAGGGCTACGATGGCTATCCGAGTACAGAACCAGAGTTCGAAACCTATCCAACTGCAGAGAGGTGTAAGACAGGGTGATATTATATCCCCGAAACTCTTCACCACTGCGTTGGAAGACGTTTTCAAGCTACTGGACTGGAAAGGATACGGTATTAACGTCAATGGCGAGTACATCACTCACCTTCGATTTGCCGACGATATAGTCCTTATGGCAGAATCGCTGGAGGACCTTAGCACTGTGCTCTATGACCTCAATGGTGTCTCCCAACGCATAGGTCTTAAGATGAACATGGACAAAACAAAGATCATGTTTAATGTCGATGTCACACCTATACCGGTAGTTGTTGGGAGCACTATGCTCGAAGTTGTTGACGAGTACGTTTACCTGGGACATATAATCCGACTAGGTAATTCCAACTTCGACCGAGAGGTCAATCGACGGATTCAACTCGGCTGGGCAGCGTTCGGGAAATTACGACACATCTTCTAGTCAGGTATACCTCAATCTCTGAAAAATAAAGTGTATAACCAGTGCGTATTGTCAGTGATGACTTACGGATCTGAGACATGGTACTTCACTGCTGGCCGTATGAGGACGGTCAAGGTCGCTCAGCGAGCTATGGAGAGGGCTATGCTCGGAGTTTCTCTGCGTGATAGGCTGTTTTTATATTCAGAACTGCCGATACTTTTAAAAATCCGCGAAACTTTTTTATTTTGTACTTATCCCTAGTATGCAGTATGCAGTATGCACTATGTAGTATGCAGTATGCAGCACGAAGTATGCAGTATGCAGTATGCAGTATTTTAGAACACAACATGATTATTTGGTTTCCATACTACACTATCCACGTAGATCGTATTGAACGTGTTCAAAAGAAATTTCTATCAATCCTGTGTTATAGGTATGGTTTAAACAGAAGTCTGCCCTCCTATGAAGAGAAACTTAAAAAGTTTTACATCATATCACGACAAACTATCACCATTATGTACTTAAATGCTACGTTACTTGTTGTCACAGTCACTTTGACTTAAAGAGATAGAGACAGCACGAGACTTAACGGGATCTCAAAAAAAACCACAGGAATTCGAACTCCCGTTCCATTGTTCCCTAGAGGAGTATAGCTCTAAGACACGCAGAGTCAACCCATAAATATCAGTTCCATCAAACTACGCGCAACAACACACTTACAACTTTCCGTTCCCCCGGTAATACTAGCAAGATTAATACTAAGCCAAATTGTCGGTATACTTTCCTAAACACTTTTGCTGCAAAGCAAAAAGAAAAGTTTAATTCAGTCGAATTACAATCTTCTAGTAGGAATGGTTCGCCTATACAATGACTTATTAATTAATAATAGTGAAAATATAGACATTTTTAATAACAAAGTAAACAATTCTAAAATATCAGTTTGAGATATACTTTGTAAATAAGGCATTCAAGGCTTAAAATTTGAATTTAAATACAAAGGTGAATGAATATTATTTTAATAAAGATTTAATTTTGTTCAAAATTTTCCACAACATAAGTTTATAAGTAAGGTTATAAGTATTTGCGCTGTAAACTCGTTACTGTTACCTAATATCATGTTGTGTGCACATGTTTTGGAATATCATCCAAATTGTAACTTTACATGTAATATGTTCAATTGGTCATATTTAGGTGATATTCTGTTTTGTGTACCTAGATAAATAAAGAAATAAGATCATGTAAATATGATTAATTAACACAAAAAAAAAGAATATATAACATCCTTGGTAGAAAATATAAAATTACTCTGTATGGAAAAAGTATGTTTGCTATGGTTTCAAAGATATAAAATAAGATCCCGAATAACATAAAAAAGTGTAGTGATATACAGATTTTCAAAGATAAATTGTTCCACTTTCTAATTGAACATTCAATTTATACTACTTATGTATGCTTTGTCAAGTGTTTAGAGGTTGACTGTATTACATGACATGTAATAAGCCTAAGGACTAATAAATGTGACCTAATTATTTTTTTATAGAATAGGGTGACAAACGAGCACACAGTCCAAATGATGGCAAGTGGTAACTATGGCCCGTAGATATCTACATATATCCTCGATTACGAATCAAAATGCAGATGCATTACCTCGTTTCCAGTAAAAAGAGTCACCTATTCTGTACACTCACCATACGAAACACAGCGACATTAAGTTATTATATTACGCTGGTATTCTGTGAGAGCGAAGTCCTTCCCCGGTCGAGTCGATCCATTCGTGCTACAACTATACTACTAATATAACTGCAGCACGGCTCCATTGTAACTAATATTATTTAAAATGAATAACGTAATCTTATAATCTAATCTATTATTTTGAATAATGTAATAAATAAACCTCTAATTGATATTTAACATTTGTAAGCCCATGAGACTGATCACAGACTGAACTTTATATGTATTTAATTAAAACTTTTTGTAACCTGTAAATCACAATTAAACTATTTAATTTAATTAATAATAAATTAATAAAAATTCGGAGTGTCTCTAAATATAGAGACACTCCGAATGTAACTTTCTCCATAGCTCCCTGATCTATCTTACGCTTCTTCCTACGGCCAGCAGTGAAGGACCACGTCTCAGATCCATAATTTTTCTGGCAACACGGACGGTTGTACAATCTCGTTTTCGATCTGGTTTTCAAGTTTTTAGGTATACCTGACGAGAAGATGTGTTGTAATTTCCCGAGCGCTGCTCAGCCAAGTTGAATCTGTCGATTGACCTCTCGGTAGATGTTGGACTTACCTAGTCGGTGCCGTAGTAGCTCAGATGGTTAGTGCTTGCCGTAAATCTCATAGCACTCGAACAACCCAGATTCGATCCCCGCCGGAACCAATAAAATTTTTAATTTTAAATTTAAATGTTGATTTATCACGTGATTACCCTAAAACCCGCTCAAAAATGAGAGGAGGCTTGTGGCCAGTATTAGGTCGTATATAGGGTCTAACTTTAGTGTCGGATAAGACTTTCCCTCTAATCTTTACTTACACTTGCGTGTAGCTCCAACGATGATGTGCAGCTGCACATAGAATAGAACCTCTCATTGGTCCCGCCACATGCATTTGGAGATCTTTCTGTTTAGCTTATTATCTGCTAAACACTGCAGCTTCATTTCCCTTCTAACAACCAAGAGATTAAGAATGTAAATGGAGACTTTTTGTGTTCTTTTGCGGCGGATCTTGCAGAAATTGGCTCTTACCGTATGGTCAGTTTCCGCACATAGTTGTATTCTAGGCACTGAAGACGATTTTGTACTCGAGTTGAAAGTTTTTCGAATAGAGCACAATCTTCAATTTAACGTTTTATGTTCAGTATGCCTCACACCATTCGGTAATTACTGCCAATTTTTACCCTTGCGATCATTGAGAATGAATGAGAATAGCTCTTGTTTTAATTGCTCTTACATGATGTGATATCTCGAACATCTGTGCGGTGCTTCATTTGATTAAACTCGGTAACATTTAAGTAACTTACCTAGAATGAATATGAATAAAGTTGGAACGCAAAACCAAAGCCAGTTACAGAAAGTCTGCAAGCGCATTAAATACTCGTAGTAGCACTCAGAGCAGTTCGGACTTTCTAATTGTTAAATAAGTAGATGATGTTTGCTTTACGAGTGCATCTCTTAACGTCTTTATTCAGTGAATATAAATATGTGATGTGTTGATAAAAGGGCCAATATCTATTACTAATGACAGTTTGAGTAGTGAGTATTTAAATAATGTACCATCAGTAATAGTTACTATTTGCATGTTATATTGTAATAAGGTAAAATTATTGTACTGTGTTTTGATTTATATTTATGTGTTGATTCATGAATTATATTCTAATTTGGATAAAATTTACTATTTTTTTAAATAATCATTACTTACGCCCGTTTGGCACCGACAATTGTTATTATGTTAGTATCTTATTATGAATAAAATTAAAAGCACAATGTCATTTTTTTGAAATTAATATCTGTTTCATCATCTGAACATGACGCAATATCCTCTACTTCGGGGTCAGAAACCAGGAAAAGATAAAAGGAACGGCTTGATGGTTGAAAGTACTCAAGAAGTGATAGGTTTCTTACTTGGCTGCAGGGAGGCTTATATCCCTAAATAACAAACAATTGTTATTTAGGGATATAAGAGTTGGAATTGGTGCAGTATCTTCTGATAGTAATTGTGAACGTGACAAGTTTCGAGTTCATTTCAAATTGAGCATTTTGAATTCCTCTTTATATTCGAATGAGTATTTATAGAAAATTACGCCTGGACTTTCTTTTCTGATTTGGATACATTTTATTTTATTCCAATTAACTTTATCCTTTGACTCTGAAATCTTTCTGTGTATGTAATTTGTTGTAAGCAGTTTTTTTTTAAGGTGAATAAAAGAAGACTGTTGCATTTCTATAACATTTATTTTTGGATTACTGCGTACTGTTATGATCAAATTTGTCCAGTCTTTTGGTAATTCTATTTTCATTGCAGTTTTTTTTGGCCTTTTTTTAGTAGCATATAGCAGAGTGTCTGCTTCCATATATTATGTATTACCAGGTTGTAAAAACTTTTGGAGATTTGTTAGAGTGTTACATAAAATAAGTGATCATAATAGCAACGTAAATATTCCGATTCCATCTTGGACAGTTTTCGCTATACATATTAATTTCATCCAAATAACTAGGCAGTGTTCTTAGATGGTAGTATAAACACGATGCTATTTCTTGCCCTATTCTGTCTGCAATGGTTTCATCCCACAATAAACAAAATGCATCAAAATATTGTGATGAAATTCTATAAATTGTTAAATTCACAGTCCATAATTTTCGCTTGTAAAAACTAAACCCAGCTGTTAAATAGGGTATCGGAAGACACTTCTTTAAGTGAAGAGACAGTGTTATAACTTTGTCACTCGTTCTAGTTTTTTCACTGTCTCTTTTTTCTCATTATACGATGACTCATACAGCTTTTCATATTCTTATAACTCACTTATTCTTTTTTTGTATTTTGCTTTCCTCGCTGGTCGTTAGAAAGTATTCCTACGTCCCTCGAGTTTCTTTTTTTTTTCCAACAGTCACTCTTACTTTTTTCAATGACATTGATAATTTACTGAGAAGCATATTGTTGCTTGCTACAGTTGATGTCTGGTACACTGCACTAGCGCCATCTATTATCGAATAGAAGATCTAAGCTTTCTAGATAACTTCACACTCGAATTTTCTACATCTAGTCGATTGAGAACGGTATTTGCTAGAATATTCTAGACGTTTCGGTGAAAAAAGCCTACATAAAGCCGTTTAGGGCCGCGACAGGGAGTATTGAATTGGCGATATGAGCGAAGCATTCGAAGCGAAATAAAGTAAACTAAAGTGTTAAGTGCGATTAATTATTAGTGTGATTTAGTTTTAATTGGTGTTCAGAAATTAAAGTATCAATTTTGGTTATTCAATCGGCAGTTTTTATTGTCACAAACCTTAAGCTCGTAACAATTTTTGACATACTTCAGTTCAGAGATAGGCTTTGATATGTAAAAAAGTATTTTCGAGTCCATTTACGTCTGCTTGATCCATTAACAATCTTAGTTGACTTTTTTGGAAATTCTTCAACCAAGCTTGCTATATACTGCGACTGACTTTCTGCAGTTAAATTATAAAACTCATTAAATATCTTTTGCCTCAGATATCTAAAAAACTTATCAGCACATTTTTTGCAATACAAGAAGGCCCATGTTCTTTAGCTGGTTTTAATGTATCTTTGCATGATGCTTTTGTCATTAGTCCTGTTCTCCTTCCTAACATTTCTTCTCCACAACTTTAATGATTGGAACACTCAGGAACAGCTACCATAGAAGCATGATTTGATTTAGTGCTGATAAGATTTATAGAAACATCAGTAATTTCAGCATGAGATTCTTCATTATGCAATAAAGAACTGTTATTCTCATAAGATTCCGGTATGTAATCATCAGAACTATTACATGATAGATCAAAGTAATGTATTAGTGAGCTCTGGTTTTCCATCTTGTTGACCATCTGCAAATAAAAAATATTATAATCACTATGACACTATTACATATTCAACAATTAGCTTTACCATTCCATGTTTTCTCGAGAAAACGTGGCTGAGTACCGGGACAAGCTTGTGTCTGAAGCCGCGACTTTGTTGAAAAAAGTTTTTTTTATAGGATAAGGTGACAAACGAGCACACAATCCACCTGATGGTAAGTGGTTGATGTGGCCCACAGACATTTACATCTATCCTCGATTACGAACCAAATTGCAGATGCGTTGTCATCTGTGAGGACGAAGTTGAAATGCCTCGTTTCCAGTAAAAAGGGTATCCGGTTCTTCACTATACGAAAAAGTGCAGCATTAAGTTACTATTTTACGCCGGTATTCTGTGAAAGTGTGGTCCTTTCCCGGTTGAACCGACCCATTCGTGCTATAACAATACTACTAATATAACTGCATCATGGCTCTACCACGTATAAAAGTAAGTCTCGGACTGGGGCGACTAAATCTAGTCCAGCTTAATCTCCAGAAGATACAAGCTTGCGCGTTTACCGCTAAAAAGAAATCCTTCGTCGTATCTCTTCAGTTTCAAGGCACTTGTTGATCAGCCAGTATCGGATTGCTTGGCGTCAACATATCGAGTGACGTGCAGTTTTATGGTTGCTTGGAAGAGAAGGTCAACTTGGCTTCCTAAAAGCTTGGCGTGCTCAGCAGAGCAGGACAGTATTTCATGCCGGCTCACCGCCTGCAACTTAACAACTTTATACGTGATAGAGCCATGCTGCAGTTATATTAGTAGTATGGTTAATGATTTCTTATATTTACGCGAACACTACACATTGAAATAATACTAGTTTTAACGGAATTTATCGCGTATATTTAACTTTTTTACCCGACGTTTCGAGAGCTTTACAGCACCCATGGTCACGGGAAGGACTGAGATGTTCAACGTCCAGCTGTCATAGTTAACCGCGGTTACCATAGATTAAAATTTTAACTTTTGTTCCGATCTACACAGTATGAGCTTATGGTATCATGGAGTCTTGCAGTTGTATTAACTGGGTTGGGATTTAATTTTATTTATTATAGGATCCCAAGCAGATGGTAGCACCCAGCCATCTTCTCTATTGAAATTAGGATGTTTTTTGATTTCAATAGCCTCGCGAATCATCCTTGGAAGGAATCGGTGTTCTTTATCGAGGATTTGTGGTCTATCAAATCTGATGTAGTGACGGGGGCGATCTTGTACATGTTCACACGACGCTCCGGGAAGTCTGCAGTCTGTGCAGTCGAACAGAAGAAGCTTCTGCCACACCAAACTTTCACTACCATACGTTAAAGTAGGGACCAACACAGCATTGTGAATTGCCATACGTGCCTTTTTCGACACATTTTGACTCCTCACAATAGAGTGCAGGGCCCCATTTACTCTATTTCCCGCATTCACTCGTCGTTCTATATCTTTATCATATCTCCCATCCCTGCTAAATACGCAGCCCAAATAAACAAACTCATCTACTTGCTCGATCAACTCCCCTTCTATTCTTATTTCACAAATCGTTTTACTTTCTTCTATTTCAAAAACCATAACCTTCGTCTTACTTGCGTTCACTTTCATACCCCTTTCTTTTAATGATCTGTTCATTAATGTAACCATCATTTTCAACTCAGCCGCCGACGACGCAAGGATAACTTGATCATCGGTGTACAAAAGGCATATGACGGTTAACTCACCCATTCTTAATCCGCATTCTTCAACTTTCAAATTTTGCAAACAACTGTCCATAAATAGGTTGAACAGCCACGGGGAAGCCACACAGCCCTGTCTGACAACTTTATGGATGTCAGACCAGTCCGAGTAGACCCCGTTGATCCTAACACAAGTACTAGAGTCCCTATAAAGGGACTCCAATGCCTGTATCAAGCCAGCGCTCAACCCAAATGAGTTCGGTGTTTGCTATAACTCATCCCTATTCACTCACAAATCATCATCATCATCATCATTACAGCCTTTCACAAGTCCACTGCTGAACATAGGCTTCCCCCAAGTAATGCCACAAAGCACGGTCCTGAGCCACCTGCATCCATCGACTTCCTGCATGTCTTACCAGGTCGTCACTCCATCTAGTGGGGGGTCGCCCTACACTACGCCTACCGGTACGAGGCTGCCACTCGAGAACCTTTCTTCCCCATCGGTTATCGGTTCTTCGAGCTATATGGCCGGCCCATTGCCACTTCAGCTTACTAATCCGTTGGGCTATGTCGGTCACTCTGGTTTTACTGCGGATATCCTCATTTCTGAGTCTATCACGCAGAGAAACTCCGAGCATAGCCCTCTCCATAGCTCGCTGAGCGACCTTAAGCGTCCTCATACGGCCAGCAGTGAAGGACCACGTCTCAGATCCATAAGTCATCACTGGCAACACGCACTGGTTGTACAATCTAGTTTTTAGAGATTGAGGTATACCTGACGAAAAGATATGTCGTAATTTCCCGAACGCTGCCCAGCCGAGTTGAATCCGTCGATTGACCTCTCGGTCGAAGTTGGACTTACCTAGTCGGACTATTTGTCCCAGGTAAACGTACTCGTCAACAACTTCGAGCATAGTGCTCCCAACAACTATCGGCATAGGTGTGACATGGACATTGAACATGATCTTTGTTTTGTCCATGTTCATCTTAAGACCTATCCGTTGGGAGGCACTATTGAGGTCATTGAGCATAGTGCTTAAGTCCTCCAGCGATTCTGCCATAAGGACTATATCGTCGGCAAATCGAAGGTGAGTGATGTACTCGCCATTGATGTCAATACCGTATCCTTTCCAGTCCAGTAGCTTGAAAACGTCTTCCAATGCAGCGGTGAAGAGTTTCGGGGATATAACGTCACCCTGTCTTACACCTCTCTGCAGTTGGATAGGTTTCGAGCTCTGGTTCTGTACTCGGATAGCCATCGTAGCCCTACTGTACAAACACTTCAGCACTTCGATATACCGACAGTCAACTTGGCACCGCTGAAGGGACTGTAGCACCGCCCAAATTTCGACGGAATCAAAGGCTTTCTCATAGTCCACATACGCCAGGCAAAGTGGCAGATTGTACTCTTCAGTCTTCTGTACAATCTGCCGCAGGGTATGTATGTGGTCTATGGTACTGAAGCCTTTTCGGAAACCGGCTTGTTCGGGAGGCTGGAAGTCGTC
Organism: Parnassius smintheus behrii; assembly: GCA_036936625.1. Taxonomy (NCBI): domain Eukaryota; kingdom Metazoa; phylum Arthropoda; class Insecta; order Lepidoptera; family Papilionidae; genus Parnassius; species Parnassius smintheus. The sequence goes on along the minus strand of JAUPFT010000030.1, from coordinate 37,904,818 downwards.
AAGTCTGCGTGCGAGACGATTCGTAATGACTCTCGAAAACAGCACGTAGACGCGGCTCAGAAGGGAAATCGGTCTGTAGTTCTTTAAGAGAGCGTTGTCGCCTTTCTTAAAGAACAAGACCACCGCACTTCTGCTCCACGCCTCTGGAGTAGTGCCACCATGGAGGACGGAATTGAAGAGCTTCTGAAGGACTACAAGTACCGGTGTTCCACCCGCTTTCAGAAGCTCCGCTGTAATTCCATCCTCGCCTGGGGCCCTGCCGTTTTTAAGGTGCTGGAGAGCCATTCTAATCTCGCTTAGACTGACGTCCGGGATATCATCGGAATAGTGTCGGATAAGACTTGCTCTTGGATCGTTACTCACACTTGCGTGTGGCTCCAACGATGATGTGTACAGCTGCCCATAGAACCTCTCAATCTCACTCAAAATCTCAGGTGTCCCGGAAACGATGTTGCCACACTCAGTCTTCAGCTTTGACAGTTGGCTCTTTCTGGTAGACAGATCTCTGGCAAAGACTTTGGAGCCCTGGTTCCGCTCGATCGCTTCTTTAATACGAGAAGTATTAAAGATGCGTAAGTCTCGCCGCATGCATTTGGAGATCTGTCTGTTCAGTTACACTCACAAATACAAGATAGTAAATATAAAATGTCTTTAACTCACCACCACCACTTGCACATGCTTCAAGTTCCATAGATGACTGATCAAGTTCATTTTGATTGTTATTGAGAACTGCAAAATAATATAAGACATTCATAAGCATAAAAATGGCAAAATGCGTGTGACGGTGTGTTTAATGATGTGAACTATTGATCTTCCACACTTTGTTCTTGTATAGATTCGCCTAAAATTTGCAATAAAACCTGTAATTTTACAGATTTCTACGCAAACAGAAAAGGAAGAAGACATAAAAAGTTATAATCTTACAGCAGGCGTCAGGTTCTCCCTCGTCAATGTCATCACCACAATCGAGTATTTGAAACATTTTAGCATTATGGTTATCTTTGAATATTTTGCGTTTGATTCGACCACAGAATGCATAGAACAATGTCTTCCATTTTATGTAAAAAGGGTAAATGTAAACATATATATTTAGCAGACAATCATATTTTAGTTTAATAATCATCACGTTATTGCAAATATGACCAAAGTCATATTTGGCCTATTTATCAGTTTGCAATAAGGCAGTAGAATGATAAAGCTATAATGCAAAAAGGACCAGTGTACACATGGGCCTTCTTTGCTTCATTAAAATTAAGCAAGCAACTAAGATTATATCACAAAAAGGACCTTGTTTACTTTGGTCGTTTTAGTTCTTACTCTATAAATAGCATTACAAAAAAGTGTATTTTTAATTGACTTATGCTCACTGCAGCCCTTCTAGCACATACATTTTTATTAAAGAGTGTGTAAGCACACCTTACATTGGCCTTTTTACATAGTATCTTTTGAAAGACTATCAATAAACGTACGCCCTTTTAGCACAAACAAATTTCATACTTTTTCAATAATATGGCTTTAAAATCTCGTTTAAAAAACGTACTTTGGCCCTTTTAGCACCATGTCACAGAAATAATAGTTGAGCTACGGGTTGCTAATTCAAATTTGGATTGAAAAACCACAATAAAGTACCAAATGTGGTTGAGCCACAGGGTCGATTCCGAGACTAAAGACCCCAAAATTATTGGTGCGCGAATAAAGGTATTGCGAGTGGTGGAATGTATCTTCGTGGTTCTCTGATTTACTTGCTATTAATTCTATTACTACATTAGCCGACACGAGAAAAACATGCTGCTACGGAAAGAGAACAATAAAATAAAAACAGCTCAAGATTTAAGGAACAGGTACTTACCTGAGGCATCTGCTAGCGGTCTCTCTCTAAGGTCTCGAGGCGAGGTAACTGTGCTGCAACTGAGCGAGCGTTGTGCAACGAAAAATGCACGTTATCGTAAATACAACGACAGTAAATGCAAGAGAACGCAACCGTACTTCGGCGCAACCAAATAAAATGTAATTATGTTACTATCAAGCATTCCTAAATTAAGTAATATTTTTTTTTTATAGAAGAGGGGGCAAACGAGCATGCGGTTCACCTGATGTTAAGTGACTACCGCCGCTCATGATCAATCGAAACACCAGGGGAATTGCAGGTGCGTTGCCGGTCCTTTAGAAAGGAGTAAGCTCTTTTCTTTAAGGTCCCCAGGTCGTATCGGTCCGGAAAAATCGCCGGTGGTAAACTATTCCACAGAGAGGTCGTAATCGGAAGAAAACTCCTATTGAAACGTGCAGTGGTGGACCGCCAAGCATCCAGATAGTGTTGATGGTATCGGGACATTTGCCACGTAGTGCGTTCACCAAATTTGGCGGCTGGGATTAAGCCGAACAATTCATCAGAGTACTCCCCATGGTATATGCGAAAGAAAATGCAAAGAGAGGCAACATCTCTTCGCATCGCCAGTGAATCGATTTTATTTCATTGTTACCGGTATAAATTAATTTAATTTTCATATTTTACTCGTTTTCAGTAAAAAAGGCCACTAGTAAAAAAAATATCCCGATATTCTATAAGAACGTGCTGTTTCTCCGGTTCAGCCAATCCATTTATGCTATAAACTACATAAAACTGCTGTAGCATGCCTCTACGATGTAAAGAATGTGTGGGAAAGTAATAAATATAAACATTAAATCTCATTAAGTTAATAAACATGCCAAAAATATAATATTAAGTTGTACGCATGTTAATTTCAATAGCCTCACGTATCATCCTTGGTAGGAATCGGTGTTCTTTCGCGAGGATTTGTGGTCTATCAAATCTGATGTAAAGGTTGAGGCCGTCTGGGATATGATCACAAATTGAGGTGAGGTCATGGAATTTTAAAAATAAGATGAGTTAGCACAATGATAAAATTTTTACGAACATTTAATTGAATTTTCTTAACATCATATCATCGTTGAGTACCGGCACTCGCAAAGTAAACATTTCACGTACATTGTCCGTAAATAATTATTGAAAAGTGGTATCTAAAGTGATCTGATGTGTTTACGACGTGTACTGGAATAAAGCTCCTTAAGTGACCTATCTTTTGGTATAATAACATCGCAAAAATATCAAAAAACCAGTGAGTATTAAGCTAAATCATTAAATCGTAAAAATTATAATTTTTGCACACTGCACTACCCCGACCTACGACAACCCGCAGAGTGCCCGCTGCTGTGACGTACCTATTGTGTTGTTGTGACTACTGGCCGCTCCTTGTCAATCGACCGCCACAGCCGTGTCGCCCCTGCGTTGTATTGCATTGCTCTTATATTGTGTAAGGCGCTGAGTAACTTTAACAAGCACCGATATGGATGTTAACGTTATTTGTGGTGGCTGCAAGGCGAGTATTAATGATAAATACTTCAAAAGCTGTCAAGGATGCAAGCAGATGTATGACCTTGAGTGTGCAAATCTCTCGCCGAAACGATTGAAGAAGATGAATGCTGGGAATAAACGCGAATGGCGATGTTTGGAATGCAGAAGTAAGAAACCAAAATCAGATAACACTAACACGCCAGTGCGACCGTCCGTCCAATACGTACCAGCTGCGCCTGATGATGAAACCAACACTGAATGCTGCTCGGACAGCAACATAACACTGCGGAAGAAGCCAAATTATTTATCTGATAGTGAGCTGAAGGAGCTTTTTAAAGCTGAGGGGGCAGAGACAAGGGTTATTGTTGAGGCTTCGTCTAAGGGATTATCCGCACAACTCAAAGGCATGACTGTACAATTTAGTAGTTTTCAAGATTCTATGACCTACATAAACTGTCAATACGAAGATCTGAAAAAGGAAATTACTGACCTTAAAAAGCTGCTCAATTCTACTTCACAAGAACTGAGGTCTGTGAAAGAGGAGAATAATATGCTTAAAGAAAGTCTTACTACTTGCACTGCCCGTGTTAAAGAGTTAGAGGCGGAGAACCGAAAACAGCAACAAGGCAGAGATTGCAAAACCTTGAACTTGTCAACATACCTGAAAACAAGGATGAGGAGTTACTGAACATTGTGCTAAAAACAGCGAATCACGTCGGTGCTGCCATCCAACCCACAGACATAGAATTCGCCCATAGAGTACAACCGAGGCGTAACGCAGGTGCTCAAAGAGCACGTCCAATAATCGTCAGATTCAGACAGCGTTCTATTAAGGACCGAGTGATCGCAGCAGCACGTAAACATCGCAACATGACCACCAGAGATATCAGGATGGGAGGTGAGGAGAACAGAATCTACATCAATGAACATCTCATTAAAAAAAAAAATGTTGTTGGGTTCTTGTAGGCAAAAGGCTAGAGAGACAGGGTACAAGTATGTATGGACAAAAAACTGCCGAATTTATGTCAGAAGAAACGACACCTCGACTCCATTTGTGATAGACTCAACAAGCGATCTTGGAAAGATATTGTATTTAAGTGCCTTGCTCTCTGCTCTTACACTTCTTATTATACACCAATGGTCACTTTAACACACAACATACGTAAATACACATACTTTATTAAACCTACTTACACTCGTGCTCACATTATACACTACATATACATATCACGTACCTTAGAAACAATTGTATACTATCCTAGCCTCTTATCCTTACTGCACGTACAAGTACATCCAATGCACATTGTCATATCCATCGCTCAAACTCTGTGTAACACCTATTTACCTTTAAAACCATTCATTCATCATTGTGCGGTTCAATTGATTTTGACACCACCATATAACCAACTGCAATTATATACGTCTTACCTATATGTTTCAACACACCCAATTCAATCAAGATGAATAACAATAATATGAAGGAAATTAAACTATTCTATCAAAACGTGAGAGGACTACGAACCAAAACAGATGATTTTTTTAAAAACGTATTATTACAGGACTCCGATATAATTATGATAACTGAAACATGGCTCTGCGATAGCATTTTTGATGCTGAGCTGTGTGATAACAGATTTACAGTCTTTCGTCGGGACATAGGCTCGTTGGGGGGTGGTGTAATGATTATGTGTGCTTCGAATTTACAGGCACGCGCCAGACCCGAGTGGCATTGTAGTGGTCTGGAGTCTGTGTGGGTAACTATTCCTGCTAGAGCTATCAAATCCAGGCATGATTTGCATATTGCTACAGTTTATATCCCACCCAATGATCAAACTCCATCAAGATTGCACATATTTATGAATCAACTCTCTGAAGTTAAAAGCCAAAACTGCAGTGATCACTTTATAATAGCGGGTAACTTTAACCTTCCTATCATTGACTGGCAATATAGGAAACCAATAATTCTGAGGAAGGGCTCTATCGAGCTTCAGAATGCTGTATCGAGTTTTGTCACTCAGTCTTCCTTTCTTGGTTTGTCACAGTTTAATAATTACACTAATAACTGTAATAATACGTTGGATCTAATTTACTCTGATTCGTTCGTCACCATAAAGAAATCTACGAGGCCGTTAGTAAAGGAAGATCTTCTACACCCGACTCTTTCTATTGTAGCTTCCGATATTTTAGTCCCTCCAATTAAACCTCAATCCCGCACTAAATATCAATATAAACGAGCTGACTTTGATAGCATCAACGAATCTCTTAGAAATCAGGACTGGAGTTTTTTACTTGAAAATAGTAACATAGAGCACATGTTGACGAAATTTTACTCGATTTTAAATAATTTAATACAAACATTCGTACCACAAGTTCGGTGTCCAAGTACCTACATTTACCCAGTTTGGTATAGTAAAGCATTAATAAAACTAATTAAAGAAAAAGATAGGACTCATGTAAATTGGAAGCGTCATAGAAACCCGATTGATTATGCACATTTCAGCTATCTCAGACGGAATATTAAGAAACTGCAGACCGAATGCTATCAATCGTTCATTGTTTTCTCGGAACAAAGAATTAAGACTCATCCAAAATATTTTTGGTCTTATGTAAAGTCCAAGAGAAAAGTAGGATCCTCTTATCCCTAACAAATGACCTTTGATCAAAATGCGTTAAATGCACCATCGGATATTTGTTTCGCATTCAGCAACTTTTTTGAGAGAAACTTTCGTGAACCAGCAAATCAATATCCAGCTAACTCAACAAATGAAACTCCCAGATTTGATACTCTACATGACATTAATGTCACTGAAGAGTGTACTTATGAACTGCTTAAAAATCTTGACGTCAAAAAGGGAGCTGGTTGCGATAGTATTCCACCTGTATTTTTCGTTCAATGTGCTAAATCTCTATCGAGTCCTGTATCATTGATCTTCAACAGGTGCCTTCAAGATGGATACTTTCCTAATATCTTGAAAAAGGCCCATATAGTGCCAATTCATAAAAAAAGATCGAGGACTGCTGTTGAAAATTACCGACCGATATCTATCCTCAACGTGTTGAGCAAAGTGTTCGAGAGGGTCGTACATAAATTTATCTATCCTGTAATATCGGTCTCAATACCAATAGAGCAGCATGGTTTCATGAAGGGTCGGTCCACAGCTACCAATCTGGCAGTATTTATTGATTACGTATTAAGTAACATAGATGGTGGGTCTCAGGTTGATGTGATTTACACGGATATTGAGAAGGCGTTTGACCGTGTGGATCACACTATTCTTTTACGTAAACTTTATGAACTTGGTATCCAGGGTAGCTTGCTTAGATGGATGGAATCTTATTTACGCAATCGATCTCAAGCTGTCGTCATAGGAGGATTTTGCTCAGATTTTATTGCAATACCTTCAGGCGTCCCACAGAGATCCATTCTGGGACCACTTCTGTATGCAACATATTTGTACGACGTAGGTGCTTGCTTCGAACATGCTCAATTTCTTATGTACGCTGATGATACCAAAATATTTATGAAAATTAAAAATGATATGGATTGTACTGGCCTACAAACTGATCTTAACCGTCTATAACAATATTATACTGATAATCGAATTGGTATAAATATAAATAAATGTTCATTTATTTCGTTTACTCGCAAGAAACATCCGATCAATTTTGAATATTATATTAATAATGTTAAAATTGCAAAATCGACTTGTGTTAGGGATCTTGGTGTTCACATTGACTGCAAGTTGACATTTTCTGATCATACAGAAATGATTAAAAACAAAGCGTACAGAAGCCTGGGTTTCGTATTGCGTGTTAGTCGTCCCTTCTCAGACATAGGTTGCCTAAAAGTACTGTATTACACTTATGTTAGGAGCATCCTAGAATACTGTAGCATAATTTGGAACCCTCAGTTTATCATTTGTATTCAAGATTTAGAAAAAATGCAAGAAAAGTTCATAAAACATTTAAATTATCGGTCGCATTGCCATTTTAAAAATTATGATGAATCCTGCCGTTATCATAATCTTACGACTCTCAAAAATAGGCGTGTACTTGCTGACATGTCCTTTTTACACGGAATATGCAACGGATATATAGATAGCCCTGAACTATCACCCAAAATACTGAGTTTCTGCGCCCCGAAAGTTAGAACGAGACACACAAAATTATTTGCTGTAACACGATCAAAAACAAATTACGCACAAAACGCATTGGTCAGTCGATTGCATAGAACTTTTAACAACCAATTTAATGCTACTGATATTTTTCATAGCAGTAGGTGTCTGTTTAAGAGGGAAGTTCTTAAAGTACTTGAAGAAAATAGTTAATATGTATACTGCACACACACACACACACACACACACACACACACACGCGCGTGCACACACACACACACACACACACACACACACACACACAAACATACACACACGCGCGCACGCGTACACGGATACACAGATCAGAGAGAGAGAGACGCACCATTTTTAATTTTTAGTTTCTAAAATAGCATGTTTTGTAGCTCAAACTTATTGATTGTCGGTCGATTAATATAAGTCAAAAAATGTATAAAGTAGATCCGTTATTGGCTGTTAGTTTATTTCTTAAGTTTTATATACGTTGTATTTAGAGCTGTGGATCTTGTAATAAATAAACAAATAAATAAATAAATAAATAAATAAATAAATAAATAAATAAATAAATAAATAAATAAATAAATAAACATCATATCATAAATTTAACTTTTTTTGCGGGTAGTCGCAATGTAAACACGCAAACTCAGTGTGCTTATTATATTTATTGTTGTTAAATTATTTAAAGTATTCGTTCTTTCTAAATAAATGTGTTAAAACACTGCTAAAGTCTACCAACACGTGCTGTTCTTAACAACTTCTATCTTTTTATTGCTAAAGCACAGTTTTGCATAACAGTCTAATATGGACCCACAGCTTGTAACTAATCTTGATGAGCTGGAAAAATTATTTGCTTCTCGCATGCGTGAGTATGAAGATAAGCTTTTAAAAGCCACAGTTGTTTCCTCGCCAGTTCACCCAGACATTTCTTCACTGTCCAAGGACTTTAACGATTTCAAATCCTTTGTTTGTCCATCGCTATCGCTGATCAGAAAACAATTGGACTTAGTTACATACAATATTGACAAACATGAAACAGCAATGAGAAGAAAAATACTGCTTATCCATGGTTTTTCTGAAAGACAGAATGAGAAGTTGCATGAATCGGTATATAAGCTGTTTTCCGACCAAATGAAGGTGACCGATTTGAAAGTCGAGGATTTACAAATATGCCATCGTCTTGGATCTTCTCAAGCCTAAACACGTCCAGTGCTTGTTAAATTTGTTAGTCTGAAGAGTCGTCGTCTTGTCTGGGATAACAAAACTTCACTAAAATGTTCAGGTATCACGATATCCGAGTTTTTGACTAAGACAAGGCACAAAGTATTTATGACAGCTCGTAAACATTTCGAGATTAAGAACTGCTGGTCCGTAGAAGGCAAAATAGTTATTATTTTGCCGGACAAATCACGTCAGAGGATTGAGTCTATGGCAGAACTAAAACCACTTATTTGCCGATATCCCGACAAGTGTAGTACGGTCAATGACCCTGGGCAGTCTAAGGAACCCACTTCTCCAAAGGAAGTTGCGTCCAGATTGATTACTAATGCTCCACGGAAGGCTCGTCGCCGCAACTAATCCCTAGCTTCGTTGTTTTCTTTCAGAAAATATAGGTACATATCATAATCATTTTTTTTGTTTGTTTTTGTTAGCCGCTTTACAACCACTTTGTAATACTGTTTTATAATTACTTTATATTTCTGTAATAATGATACATTTTTCCAGCTGGTACTTTCATAATAAGATAAGCATTTAATTACACACAGTAGTTATCAAAATGTCTATTTTATCATTCACATTTGCGTAAGCATCATACTAGTCTGTGATTCACATTGAATTGCATTGAATTGACGCTCGTGAGTTTTGAGATGACTACTATGCATTTTTTTATTTACTTTTTCTCTTATTTGTAACGCACGGCCCTTTGGCCACTGTGCTACTGTCAAGTTGTAGCTTGGGAAAATGTATTATTTATTCTGCTTTGCAGTAATATGTAATAGTGTTTTTCAATATTTTTATTAATCTCTTAAGGAAGTTTAATATGTATATAATTATAAGATAGGTTCATTTCATAACATTTTAAACTTCTTTTCTTTTTTTTATCGAGTCTTTTGTATAAATTATACTCTCATAAGATTTTTTTTCTTCAGTATTTCATGACAGTTCTGTGATTGGTGATTTTAGATGTTTTTTAATTTTTTTTCTGTTTAGTTTGTATTAGATTATACCTAAGTTTTGTTTTATTTTAAATTAAGTAATTGCTAAATTGATATTTATAAATAATTACATATATATTGTATTTACATATCATATTTATACATGTTTACATATTTACATTTTATATTATATTATTGTTATATTACTATACATTATTATATTATCTTAATTAATTTGCTAAATGGATAATCTTGATGTTTTTGATGACAGTTTCTTCTCATGCTCTTCATCTTCATGTAGTTTTACAAGTGCGGATAGTGAGTTACCTTTAACTTTGTATGACCAGATTTCATCCTTGCGCTCCAGATTTCCTAACAACTTTAATGTTGCACACATTAACATCCAGAGTGTTCCTCGCCATTATCCTGATCTTCTAGCATCAATTAACAGTGCACATCTCGATGCTTTACTAATTTCTGAGTCATTTCTCAAGCCATCACTCCCCTCTACACAGTTTGCCTTACCTGGTTTTGTCCTTATTCGTAATGATCGTATAGGAAAAGGTTGTGGTGGGATAGCTATATACCTGCGTTCGGATATATTTTATAAGATCATGTGTGCCTCTCCTTCTATTTACTCTCAATCTGCTGAATATCTCTTTATAGAAGTTACTCTCAATCATGTAAAAATGTTGCTGGCGGTATTTTACAGTCCTAACATACACATAGATTACTTTGATACGCTTGAAAAAATCCTTGCTGATTTTAGTACTACTTACGATCATATTATTCTTATGGGAGATTTCAACACCTGCCTTATTAAAAATGATTCTCGCTCCCAAAAACTTCTGACTTTGGTATCTTCCTTCAATCTTCTCACTCTCCCTCTTCAGGCAACTCATCACTTCCCTAACTGTAACCCTTCTTTGCTTGATATTATGATCGTTTCTTCTCCTGATAGTGTCATGTCTCATGGACAAATAACTGCCTCTTTCTCATATCATGAATTAATCTACCTCTCTTATCGTCTCTGTCCACCTAAAAAGAAATCCCAATACTTGTTCCTTCGTAATTACAAGGGAATAGATCTGGAGTCATTGCAGCGTGATATAAGTAATGTTGATTTGACACCTATTGTTGACAATACTAATATTAATGATAAGGTTTGTAACTTTAATGATATAATTTTGAAGGTATACAATAACCATGCCCTGCTCAAACGCGTAAAAATAAAGCGTAATCCTGCACCATGGATTACACAAGATATAAGAGAACTTATGGGCCAGAGGGACAAAGCTAAGCAAAGGTTTAAACGTCTCCCATCTGAAAATAACTTAAATCGTTTTAAATTTTTACGCAACCGCTGCAGTCGCTTGTGTCGGTATGCTAAAAGACGCTACTTTTACAACTCTCTACATAATAAAAATTCTACTGAGATGTGGAAGTTCCTTCGTTTAGTTGGTGTGGGCAGGTCTTCGATCCTAGAATACAATGACGTTAATGTAAATGATCTAAACAATCACTTTGCTACTCCTCCTATGACTTTAGATCCTTACATCAAATGGTGGACACTACTCGCATTGGCGGGTATACCGAAACCGCCCGTTTGCCCTTTTCATCTTTCCCTTGTAACGGAGGAAGATGTAAAAAAATCCATCCTAGCCATCTCTTCAAATGCTGTTGGTATTGATGGTCTATGTGCGAAGATGATTTTGCTAGTTCTACCTTTGCTTCTACCAATTCTTACTCACATATTTAATTTTTCTATATCGTCATCATCTTTTCCTTCAGTTTGGAAACAAGCATATATAATTCCTCTGCCTAAGGTTTCTAATCCTTCTTCTTTGTCCCACTTTCGTCCCATATCTATTTTACCCTTTCTTTCCAAAGTTTTGGAACACATCATCCATAGTCAACTCTCTCTCTTCTTATCGTCTAACTCCTTGCTCTCCACTTATCAGTCGGGCTTTCGTCGTGGGCACAGCACTGTCACTGCTTTACTTAAAGTAACCGATGATATCCGTTGGGCCATGGACAATAAATCTCTTACACTTTTAGTTTTGCTTTGACTTTAGTAGTGCTTTTACCTCAGTAGACTTTGATATTCTTCTCCGGATCCTGGAATCTATAAACATTTCTCCATCTGCCATTGCATGGTTTGATTCATATCTTCGTGGTCGATCACATTGTGTCCGTGTTAATGACACTCTATCCGATTGGTCTGGTATCACTACAGGTGTACCTCAGGGTGGCGTTCTTTCCCCCCTTTTATTTTCCATATTTATTAACTCTATTACGAGTGTTATTACATCTAATTACCATCTCTACGCGGATGACTTACAGCTTTATCGTCATTTTCCGGTGGATGATACAAATAATGCAATTGCAGTTATGAATACGGATCTGGGCCGCATCTGTGAATGGTCTGCATCCTTCGGACTATTAGTTAATCCCACGAAATCTCAGGCCATCATAATAGGCAGTAGGCATTTGCGTAATAGATAAGAATTTATATCACTACCTTTTGTTTGTTTTAATGGCGTTCCTATACCCTTTGCCAATACTGTCAAAAACTTAGGCGTCATATTTGATCACCATTTAACATGGACCACGCATATCGCTGAAGTTAGTCGCAAGGTCTACTTTACTTTGCATTCACTTAAATGTCTACAAAATTTCTTACCCCTTAAAGCTAAAATTTCACTCGTGCTTACTCTTATCCTACCTCTCCTTGATTATGCGGATGCCTGTTATTTGGATGCTACAGAGGAGCTTCTTAATAAACTTGAGCGCTTGCAAAATCAGTGTATCCGTTTCATATTTGGGCTCAAGAAATTTGACCGTATATCTCAGTTTCGTAAGCAACTCAAGTGGCTCCCTATTCGACTTCGAAGGAACACTCGATTGTTATGTCTCCTCTATAACATTTTGCACAACCCTTCCTCTCCCACATACCTCAGAAGCCGATTTTCCTTCACCCATCCTCCGGACAAACCATGCAGATCCCTTGTTAAAAATCTTCTTGACTTTCCCGTCTTTAATTCCGGTTTTTACTCCCACTCCTTTTCAGTTCACGCGGTAAGATTATGGAACTCACTGCCGTCAAATATAAGAAATTCCGAAACTTTGTTGGTATTCAAGAAACGTCTTAGAGATAACTACTTTGCATCCTGTTAATTTATATATATATATATATATATATATATATATATATATATATATATATATATATATATATATATATATATATATATAATATGTAATTATCGTATTTATTATTATTATTATTATTTATTGATTTATTTTATTTTTATTTATTGTTTTATTTTATATAATTTCCGTAACATTGTGTATATTATTTATTTTTTAGTAGTACTAATGTATGCACTAAGTTTGCAATTTAAATATAATTTCCTTTATGGGTCTACTGGAAGATATTTCAGCGAATTTGGAATAAGTAGAACCTTTGTACGTAATTACTATAAGACTGCTTCTGTACCTTAATGTGTGTACATAAAATAAATTAAAAAAAAAAATTTGGCGGTTAAGATTATCCACTTCCCCATATCTTCCGGTGGATGTCGTAAGAGGCGACAGAGTGAATCTGAAGCAGGCGATGAGCAGCAGCATTTTCTGATAACAGAAAAATAACAATGGAAAAACTGCGGTGACCACTTACTCACTAATCGTCACAACGATGGTAATATAACCTCCATGGCAAAAAATACAAAGAGACAGCCCCAGTCTCTCGACTCTATATTGACGATTTATTTTAAAATGTATACACATTAATCCAGATCTTTGATGAAATAACTACGCAAAGTTATATTATCAATGTAATAATTGTGAAAGGGAACAAACGGGAATCCTCTCAATCGGCCGCGATGGACCAATTGAAAAGGAACCAACGGAAATTGAACGTTCGATTAAGAAACAGAAGGGAAGAATCGAGGCTTCTCTCGATCCGGCCTCCTATAACGCCTACGTTGGGTTCGGGAACAACGTATGTGATCTCCGCAACGGAGTAACACACAAGGGCGATAACCTCTTCCCTTTCAGCAAGTAGGTTCAGACGGGGATTACGGGTCTTCCGAAGTCGTCCCGGTCCCGACGCCTTAATTCTTCGATGTGGACTGTATAACTTGAGGGATGAATTACTTGGGAATAAAACAGCAATTATCTTCAAACCGTTCCGTGAGAGAGTAATCACTTTTCCCTATCACTTCCCTATACTTCTTATTGACTGCTGGTTTTTCACTTTTCCCGAAGGATTTTCTTACTTATTTCTTGAACATTTTCCGAACTATTTTCCCGAACGAATTGCAATAAAACCCGTTCACTAAGCTAGCCCAGAGCTATACGCGAAAGTGAACCGCGCCATTTGCGTGCTCGCGCAACTTAATTACATGAATTTGTTCTATTACTCTCTCACGTTTCACTTAATCTCTTTATTCGCATAAGTCGTACATAAATACAATTTATCTATGTAGATAACACAAAACAATATCTACACTACGATAAACATTATATTTTCGTATCACAAAAAACCTTTTATTTATTGAACAAAATATGCCTATTTTAATCACAAGTTCAAAGTCAAAATTTCTTAAATATTTAACACAGAAAGTTAAAACAATGTTTCCCACTTGAATTTATACATATGTTAACTAATACAATAGTTTAATTTACATTTTCTCTATTTATTTCACCATTTAAAACACTTTTAAATTTCTTATACAAAACTATCATTATTTCACTCATACACATGAATTTTTACATAAAAATAACACAGAATTCACCTTTTTAGCACGTACAATCAACCTGAAATGTTTTACAAGTCATTTTTACATAAATTGCTGAAATTACAAACATATTCGGCCTCCTAAGGGCGTGGCCAGCGTGCTTCCGTGAACTCACACTATTTGAACAACTAACTTTGCACGGCTCTCGGCTATCAGAAAAAATGAAAGTCTGAAATACACCAATTTTAACAATATTAGGTAAATAAGTGCTTCTACATAATTTTCGAACTGTAGGAAACTATCTCTGATGGGATTCTTATCAGTTATCATGTTTCTTATCAGATAACAATACAAGTGAATGTTCTCATTAATCAATCATAACAAATAGGCATTTGTTTTCGTACAAAACATATCAAACTTATACAAGACAATACTTATGCAATAAATTTCCGTTAATTCTGTTTATGCACAGAGTGATCATCTCGACCGGGGAACAAATCCGATCTCTAACTTCACTTTAATATTCCTTTGAATTTACATCGTTGGAAAGACGATTTCAACCGGGGAACAAATCCGGTAACATAATTTATATCATAAAATACCCTATATGAATTTATTGAAAGATATTACTTAGAAAACAGTAAACTAGTCCGGCCTGGGAGTTGAACCCAAGACCTTTATATCATTAATTCGACATTTCTTTATGATTTAACTAAGCATTTTCTTATCAGAACATTTCTATTGGACAATGAGTCTTTGAAAGGTTATTCGTCATCGGTTGACTTAATAAACTGAATTATTCTTATAGGCGCGTCGCCAACAAATTGTAATCTGGTGGTAGCCGTCGTTACGTTGGTGGAACATCCAATCCCTCGATATGCTAACATCCGCGATAAAATCTGTAAAAATTAGTTTTATTTAAAAGTTTAAAAAGTTATTATAATTGAAAGCCATGTATATACGTGGTAGAGACACGCTGAAGCTATAATATGGTCATAACACGAGTAGGTCGACTCAAACGGAGAAGAACCACGGTCTCACATAATCCCAGCGTGAAATTAGTAGGTATGTGTTTTATAAGTGAGAACCGGACACCCTTTGTATAGTATATGAGGCATTTCATTTTAGTCCTCAAACTCGTGTCTGATATACCTATAAATGTATATATTTTGAATCTTACTAAACCTCGACCGTTAGCAGGCTGTTAAGATCCACTGCCGAATGCTGAAATATTAGGCTAAGCTTTCCATTGACGTCCTTCGAGTTGGGGGTTGATATTTTGTTTTACAGAAAGGTTACATTAATATAAGCACACACGTAAAGTTTCAACATGCGGAAAAGTGTACTTTTTGAGAAAAAAATTATTGAAAATCAATTATTTTTGCAATATTTATGTCAATCCCTATCTCAGATTATATGTTATTTTTTTTTACAGAAAGGTTACACTATTGTAAACACACACGCAAAATGTCAACATGCGGAAACGCGTACTTTTTGAGAAAAAAAAATATTGAAAATCAATTATTTTTATAATATTTACGTCAATCCTTACCACAGATTATATCGAATTCTCGCCATTGAATGTTGGTTTTCCGTACAGTTAAGTTGTCATACGTTCGGTATCATTTTATTGTGTTTTTTTTACGTAAATAATTATATTTTGTCTTCATTTAAATAGTTTTCATGCATACACATATATTTAACCGTTTATATTTAAATTACAAAATTATTATCATTATGAGCTATTAAAATTAAAATGTGTAGTGTTTACCGTTTTTTGCCGGCTTGTGGGACGTAACATAAAACTGATGATTTCTAAGAATTAATTGGTATAACTGTATAAAAGTATAAAACAAAACTAAAAAAAACTAGTATAAAACAGTGCCCACCTATTAGGACAGATAATAAATAAAATAGGTTAGGTTCAACTTATGTCAAGGAACTGAATTAATAGACCCCGACTCCACGTGGTACGAGTCTGTCCTACCCCTAGAGTGGTTTTATAGCGCCGGAGACGTTGCAGTCTCAAAATAGATACAGAAATCCCTCTGAATGAGTCCCTCTATTTATTTTTGGTGAAGGGGTTCCCCCTTCTCCCCCAAGAGATCCCCATGGTTTTTTACACTTAATATTTATCCATAAAAAATAAAATTTCCTCAGAACTAAAATTCAAAAAACTCAAAAAGGGGGGGGGCTCCGCAACTTTTCCTTTTAAGGGGGAGTAGTACACCTCCCCCCGCCCTCCCACCATCCCCCTCCTACCTCCAATTCGACGGACGTCAATGGAAAGTCGCACCCATATATGTGTACCAGACATTAACACCTTACGCTCGCTCGGTAGAGATACATATGTGTACCATAAGTACTGCCCTTTGAAAAAGATTTTTTTTTATTTTTAACAAAACCAAAGACAATAAGTAATGTATAATAGAAGAAAAGACAAAGATATGCTCTATGATTTGATATAATAACCTGGCAATGTCACTAAGAAAAAAAAGAAATCACTCTGAACTTCCGGCGTTTCACGTGTCGCATTGTCGCAGCTGCTCCAAGTTTTGTCATCAATTTTAAATTTGTTTCTGGAATTAAAACGTAAGTATTATACTTTTTTGTATTTCTTGTAATGTAATAAATACGTAAATATATAATTTGTGGCATAAAAGTTTAAAATAAACACTAAAAATAATTCGAAATCGAAATGATGTAGAAAAATACAGACAAAGTAGTAAATATAAATGTCTATATTTACGGATAAATCTAAGTGAAAACGGTAAAATTCTTATGAAATTACGAGATAATTTCATACTCTTCAAGATTTTGTTCATTTTTCCTATCACGATGCTATATTAACCTACAAAATTGTTCATAAATGGTCCAATACTTGTATAACTATTCAAATATTTCGCCATATTTTTGCATATTTGCAGTGATTGCGAGAATTTTATCGATAAGGCGATCGAAACAGATAGATTTATATGGTGGTAATATAATACAAAGTATTTATCATTTTTTTCCATTTTTCAAATCAATCAAATTCAATATGTATATAGCAATTTCTGTTGATATAAAATAATATAATATGATCTATTGTCTATATACTATCCCTACAGAATGTATATTATTCATATTTTATCATATATATTATAATATATTATTTTCGTTTTCAGGAACCCCGGAAGAAGAACCCAGTTCCCCAGGAGTTCATCGATGTCCTTTTCGACGAAGAAGAAGAACTGGCCATCGATGAAGACCATGGGGAACTGGTAGACGAATACGATGCAGAGGAGATACTTTAAAGTAATATTTATATATAACATCAGTCATATAGATAAATAGAAACATACAGATAAAAACATGTTCATTTTTCAACAGAACATGCCGGTGTGTATTGCGGAACCCGATGGGTCTCTCTATTACATACCAGAAGAAGTGCATGTACTTGTAAGTAATATTTATATATATCATCAGTCATGTAACGTTTCTATTTTAATTTTTCTTAATTTTTATTTTATTATGATTGAGCGTTGAAAAATTACATACAACTTCAAATTTTCACACTCATAGTGTTAGCTATTTTCTATTGAACTAATAAAACATTTCTTAGGAATAATGTGTGTGGCAAAATAATGTTTCAGCTAGTATTTATTTGTGTTTATATATATAAATGTTTGCAGCACAATAAAACCGTGTTCATTTTTCAACAGAATATGCCTGCAGGTATGGAAAGAGCTGGTAGGTCTCCGCAATGCCCAACAGAAGAGGTGCCTGGAGAAGTGCATGTACTTGTAAGTTATATTTAATATAACATCAGTCATGTAATATTTCTATGTTTCTATTTTTTTAATTAACCATCTTTCAGCTATATAGCATATATATAATATAAATGTTTGCAGCACAATAAAACCGTGTTCATTTTTCAACAGGATGTGCCTGCTCTAGAGCCTGATCCAGGCCCCGCACCCCGCCTCAGGGTGGAAGTGATGGACCCGGTGGCAGGACGTCAACGACGAGGGACCGCATCCGTGCGCGGGCGTGGTCGCGGACGTGGCCGTGGTCGAAGCGAGGGTTGGATGCGTGGAGCAGCTCTGGAGCACATTTTTTTGGGTAGACACAGATTTGCCTTTGGATATTCAAGGGCAAATCCGTCATTATTTAATTAGGAGGGAGAGGTATGAAAGGAGAAGAATACCCGCAGATGTGGAAGAGGAGAATGAGAGGGAGGAATGGAATGAGAATGAAAGATTTGTGTGGCGAGGAATGAACGAGTGTAATGGCAGGCAATGCGATTTTGTACCAGAAACAGCTGGGCCTACCGTCTCGATTCGAGATAATTATGAAGCCATGCATGCCATCTGGACAGATGACATCATGGCCCACAATGCTGAGAAATCGAACCGGTATGCCGAGTTGTTTCTGGCACAGCAGCGTCCAAGGTTCGTGAGATATTGATTTGAAACCAATTTACATGAAATTTGGACGCTATTTGCATTCTGGATTATGCTTGGCCTTATTAGAATGCCAAGCATTAAATCTTATTTTACGAGGAATCCTCTACCGAAGACCGACATATTTCGCACCCTCTTTTTAGAGTCTCGCTACTGGAACCTTAATGCGGCATTTCATTTGGCCAATGGGACTGACCCAAGTAATCCGCTGCACCCAATGGGTCCCATTCTCGACCACTTGAATGCCAAGTTTCAGGAGTTATACCAGCTGGACCGGAATATATGTATTGATGAATCGCTAACTCTTAGAAAAGGGCCAGTTAGCTTCCAGCAATACATTAAAGACCAAGGCAGCCCGGTTTGGTATGAAAACCTACGAACTGTGCAAGTTGGCCACAGGATACCTTTGGTAGTTTCTTGTGTATGCGGGCCGCACGACAGGGACGAGGTTACCATCCAGCGTGTCCATAGTGTTGAGGCTGATTCAACCTCTCCTCAGCCTGGGGCACACGCTGTTTATGGATAATTGGTTTAATTCCCCCTCCCTGGCGCATAGGCTAAAACGACGCATCACAGACTGCGTCGGTACCCTGCGGCCGACTTGAAAAGGGGTTCCAGAAGCCATAAAACGTGCACCCTTCAGGAATGGCAATTTATTGCCCGTGCTTCGACGACGTCATGGTTGTTACGCTACAAGATCGCAAGCGAGTGACTTGTATCTCAACATACCATGGCGTCTCGCAAGAGTTAGTTCGTGGACGTCCGGGCTACCCTGCAGAATATAAGCTTGATATAATAAGAGATTACAATCGGACCATGGGGGGAGTAGACCACCTTGACTCTATGCTAGAGGCCTATCTAGTCGAGCGGAAACAGTGTTTAAAATGGAACCGGAAACTTTTCAAACGCCCACATTGCTGAGAAATCGAACCGGTATGCCGAGTTGTTTCTGGCACAGCAGCGTCCAAGGTTCGTGAGATATTAATTTGAAACCAATTTACATGAAATTTGGACGCTATTTGAATTCTGGATTGTGCTTGGCATTATTAGAATGCCAAGCATTAAATCTTATTTTACGAGGAATCCTCTACCGAAGAACGACATATTTTGCACCCTCTTTTTAGAGTCTCGCTACTGGAACCTTAATGCAGCATTTCATTTGGCCAATGGGACTGACCCAAATAATCCGCTGCACCCAATCTGTCCCTATGAACTGTGCAACTGTGCTAGTATGAAAACCTACGAACTGTGCAAGTCGGCCACAGGATACCTTTGGTAGTTTCTTGTGTATGCGGGCCGCACGACAGGGACGAGGTTACCATCCAGCGTGTCCATAGTGTTGAGGCTGATTCAACCTCTCCTCAGCCTGGGGCACACGCTGTTCATGGACAATTGATTTAATTCCCCCTCCCTGGCGCATAGGCTAAAACGACGCAACACAGACTGCGCCGGTACCCTGCGGCCGACTTGAAAAGGGGTTCCAGAAGCCATAAAACGTGCACCCTTCAGGAAAGGCAATTTATTGCCCGTGCTTCAACGACGTCATGGTTGTTGCGCTACAAGATCGCAAGCGAGTGACTTGTATCTCAACATACCATGGCGTCTCGCAAGAGTTAGTTCGTGGACGTCCGGGCTACCCTGCAGAATATAAGCTTGATATAATAAGAGATTACAATCGGACCATGGGGGGAGTAGACCACCTTGACTCTATGCTAGAGGCCTATCTAGTCGAGCGGAAACAGTGTTTAAAATGGAACCGGAAACTTTTCAAACGCCTCTTGAAAAGTTTTTTATTTTCTATTTCTATTCAAAACGCAAGTGTCATTGTTGAGAAATCAAACAATACCAAACTCGATGCCGTAGATTTTCGATTGGCGTTGGTTGATAGCATTATAAAGCGCCACCTTCCTTTAGTTCCTTGTCCAGCAGGACCTCTTGGACAGCGCAGAAACCCTGTCTTTCCAATGGAGAGGCTAACAGAGCGTCACTTCATTCGCCGCATACCCATCACCGATGAAATGCTGAAAACAGATCAGCACCGCATGAACATCGGTAGACGTTATTGCGTGTGGTGCACGCATAACAAGCGTAAAAGGTCGAAGACGGTAAATGAATGTGAGGAATGTGGACTGCCGCTCTGTCTACAAAACTGCTTCCGCGAATTTCATACTCAGTAAATGTATTTACCGAGTATGAAATTGGATATTGTAATGACAGGGTTACAAACAAGCAAACAGTCCACCTGATGGTAAGTGGTTGCTGTGGCCCATAGACCTGTGAGGAATGCCCCGTTTCCAGTAAAAAGGGTCAAAGGGTCTTCGGTTCCCTTAGGGTGACAAACGAGCACACAGGCCACCTGATGGTAAATGGTTGCTGTGTCCCATAAACATCTACATCTCTCCGCTCGTGACCTGTGAGGACTAAGATGGAATTCCTCGTTTCCAGTAAAAAGGGTCTCCGGTCTCCTCTTCCTCAGCAGTATAAAGCTTGTATTCTTTGAGAGCGTGGTACTTCCCCGGTCGAGCCGACCCATTCGTGCTACAATTTTTTATAGGCAAGGGTGACAAACTAGCACACAGTCCACCTGATGGTAAGTGGTTGCAGCGGCCCTTAGTCATCTACATCTATCCCAACCTAACGTGTGTGGACTAAGATGGAATGCCTCGTTTCCAGTAAAAAGGGTCTCCGGTCTCCTCCTCTTCCTCGTCTTTTTTATAGGTAATGGTGACAAACGAGCACTCAGTCCACCTAATGGTAAGTGGTTGCACTGGCCTTAAGTGATCTACATCTATCCCAACCTGACCTGTGAGGACTAAGATGGAATGCCTCTTTTCCAGTATAAAGGATCTCCGGTCTCCTCCTCGTCCTCAGTAGCGGGTTCAAGAAGGATATGAATGGCTGTGAATATTGACTGAAAGTATGTGGACTGAAAGAATGTTTTATTTGAAAAAAAAATTGTACAAAAAGGGTTATTATTATATAATAAATGAATACATAATTGAAAATAACCACTGGGAATGTGGTGATCGCCACCATGCTGGTTCTAGAAAAATTTATTCAAAAATTTTAAAAATATAAATTTATTGTAAATTCAATATAAAATCATTACAAAATCTCAAACAGGTGAATTTGATTATTGCCGACTACATTGCAAAATAATATCGATAAATATTCCAGCGTCGCCACATCACTATTTGCTCCATACATTTCTTCAAATATATTTTATTTGTTGCGTTTTGTGTTTTGTGCATTGAATTGTATATGTTTGTTGCAAATAACAATATAAATGAGCTATTCAAAACATATTTCATTTGTGTCGAAACATATTTGAGTGTGTTATATGTGGATTTATGCTGAACAAGTTCCATTTTCATGCATGAGTAAGAAATGTGTTATTTTTCCATTTTTATTTATTTTACTGTAAATGTAAATAAAAAAATATAATACATAATAATGATTTCTTATATTTACGCAAACACAACACATTGATTAAAACTACTTTTACGGATTTTATCGCGTTTATTTTACTTTTAATTACTTTTATTTTTTTTCTCTTTTTTAGGAATAGCAAACAACTACATAGTATAATCTTACACAAAATAATGTTAGCTAATGTAAATATAAGAATAAATATGTAGTCAAATGCACTATCCACATATTAACAAATGTGAACTTATATATAAATTATCGGGCGCGATCAGTTGCTAAGCAACAACAGCTGATATTGAGGAAGTAGTTAGGTACAGTCACCAAAAATAAGATGTAAGCACCTGCGCTTACCATTATTAAAGTAATATTAAAGTTTATACTTAATTAAAGTGTACACATGCCATTGCCAGCGACTGCACGTAATACAAAATTACTCATTAACAGAACATAATTACAATTAACATATTTATAAAGGTGACCTAGGAGAGGTTGTTGTTAAGAACTACGCAACTGCACAACGCACAACATTTTAATCCATACATTTTCTATGGTATAAGTGATGTGTAATAAAAAGTATCCATTCTTTATTCTTTATTCTTTATTGTACACACAATAAGTTGGTAACAATTATGAAATATTTAAATAAATGTACAAAGGCGAGCTTAACCCTAATAAGAGTTCTCTTCCAGCAAACCTATTGGGAGAGAGAAATAATTTTATATATAAAGCAAGTAGGTAGCAGCGTGCGTACTTAATAATTAACATAACACTACTTAATAGAAATTGGCTATAAGTTACAGTTAACAATTATCATATAAGTGTATAACATATAAGTATAATTTATTTTCTTATTACTTTTATTCTTATTTCTATCCATCTAAATCTATTCTTTATTTACTACTACTAATCTTTATTTTTATTCCCGACGTTTCGGGCGCTTTCCAGCGCCCATGGTCCAGGGGCACTGAGATGACTGACGTCCCGATTACAATTGTTAAACCGGGCGTACCGTCAGCTTTTTTTAATTATTGTTTACGGTCCGATCTATGCAAAATGAACTGACTATGTCCTGAGGTCTTGCAGTGGTATGCTTGGGTTTAGTTTTAATTTTATTGATTATAGGATCCCAAGCAGGTGGTAGTACCCAACCTCCTTCTCTATTGAAATTAGGATGTTTTTTTTTAATTTCAATAGCCTCACGTATCATCCTTGGTAGGTATCGGTGTTCTTTCGCGAGGATTTGTGGTCTATCAAATCTGATGTAATGGTTGGGGCCGTCTAGGATATGATCGCAAACTGCAGACTTCCCGGAACGTTGATGCTTCACATCAGCTATATGTTCTTTTACGCGGGTTCCAATTGATCTTTTTGTTTGTCCTATATAAGAGAGACCACATTCACAACCAAGCTTGTACACTCCTGCATCTTGTAGAGGAATATGACACTTGACGGATGGTAAAGGAACTGACTAATCTTCTTCGGCGGCTTGTAGAATGTTCTAATCGAAGCTCGCTTCAAGATGTAGCCAATCTTGTCTGTGACACCTCTGACATATGGTAGTACAGCAGGCACACGCTCGACTGTGGCCGGCTTCACTCGGTCACTGTGACGTAGGCGCGGGACCCGAAGCTTGTTGTCGTGCAGAACTTGCTTGACATGCTGAAGCTGGGCGGCCAGGTGTTTGCTGTCACAGATCCCTCGTGCTCTCTGTAACAAACATTTGCCCACGGTAGCTAACTGTGAAGGATGGTGGTGAGATTCACCGTTTGAATATCGGTTTGTATGGGTATTTTTCCTATACACCGTGTGACCAATGGTGTTGTTAGGATTTCGGATGACTAACACATCTAGGAAAGGTAAGGAATTATTTGCCTCTAATTCCATAGTAAATTGAATTTTATAGTTTATGGAATTAAGATGTTCTAAAAATGCACTTATTTTGTCTAATGGTAAAATTGTGAAAGTATCGTCTACGTACCTCTTGTAGATCCTCGGTGTAACAGGTGCAGTAAGGAGGGCTTTCTCCTCAAAGTCTTCCATGAATATGTCGGCGACAATGGGAGATACAGGTGAGCCCATCGCCACACCATCTACTTGCTTGTAAAACTCTTCCTTTCACAATAGATAGCCAGATGTAAGGCAATATCTGAGTAATACTGCGTATTCTGCTGGCATGTTATTTTCCTCTAGTTTCCTAGTTATAATTGAGATGCAGTCTTCAACAGGTAAGTATGTAAATAGAGACTGAACATCAAAACTAACCAAGGTTTCATTGTCAGTAAGACGTAGGTCTTTTATCTTACTGACAAAATGGTATGAATCCTTAGTGTGTGCTCTTGTGTGTCCTCTGAGTAGTGATAATATTTTAGCTAAGTATTGAGCCAATCTGTAAGTTCGCGAATCAATCTAACTCACTATTGGACGTAATGGAGCGTTCGGTTTATGTATTTTTGGTAACCCATACAGCTTCGGTGGTTTGGCACATGAAGGTTTTATCGAATTAACGTCCAGATTCAATTTCTCGGAGTATTTCTTAATTAGATCGCTAGCTGTTTTAAGCGTATTAGTTGTAGGGTCTATTTTGACCTTTCGGTATGTAGTTTCATTCGACAAAAGTTGTTGTATTTTAAAAGTGTAATCCTTATCTGTGCGGAGAATGGTAAGCTCTGGTCTGTTGCGTAGGTTTTTCAACGCGTTAAATTCATATTTGGAAACATTTAATTTCGGCGCTGAACTTCGACGTAACATAGACGAAATGTCTTGACGTATGGCCTCTAAATCTTCATTACCAATATTATTTTTATACAGACAGTCCTCAACACTACATATAATATGTCTTCATACGGTATTTTTCGCGGTGTTATTGCGAAACTCATACCTTTTTCTAAAGTTTTATTGTGGTTCGATAAGTTGTAGACAGCGCGTTGTTTATGATTCGTGTCTGTGGTCAACGATTTCGTATGTTGGACATTTTATTTAGTCGAAACGTTGGGAAACAAAAATAAAAGTAATTAAAAGTAAAATAAACGCGATAAAGTCCTTAAAAGTAGTTTTAATCAATGTATAATATATATTTTAAATAATTTGGTGTTGTATTTATTTCAAATTCACACAAAATATAAGAGAAATAGTGTTTGAAAGATCATATAAAAAATTGAATTTCGGAAATTAAGGGTTATGTTTGACTCATTATTATTTGCTTTTTTTGTGTGGGTTACGAATAAAAACACATAAAACAAAAAATTATATATATTTCCAAACATTTTCATATAGATTCCTCAAAAAACAAACTGGACTGGACGACTTACGAGTATTGTCGATTAAAAATAACAATATGCGAACTCTATGAAAGATATCAACTCATTGTTACTTTATATTAATGCCATAGCTCTTTGTATACTAGCAGACTCTCTGTCTACTTTTTTTTAGCAATTAATTGCAATTCGTCATATTGTTCCCGATTGTAAACAAAAGAATAACTGAAAAAAAATATTAATATTATTATTTTCCGACCGTTCTCAAAATCTTCCTAATGATAAAAAGACGAAGTACGTCCTTTTTAAACATTTTTGATGTGCTCAAATTTATATATACGAACTGAAAGCTGACTTACGTACGCACACCACTGAAACAGTTTTCCGCTATATTTCATATATTGTAACTAAATAAACTTGATATAAATAAGAACCAAGGTTACCGACGTAGCCTTCCGTATTTGCAGACTGAAGTGGCAATGGGCTGGTCACATTTGTTGCAGAAGCAATAACCGTTGGAGTGGGCGTGTCATAAATTGGAGACCGCGTTCAGGTAAACGTAGTGTGGGACGCCTACTGGCTAGATGGCGAGACGATCTGCGCAAGGCGGCTGGCAGCAACCTGATCGGGATAGGTGGCGCGCCTTGGTAGAGGCCTATTCCTAGCAGTGGACTGCCGCAGGCTGATGATGATGAAACTTGATATTTGCTCAGAATAACGAAGGAAGAAAGACGGAGCCATGCCATGCCGAAACCATATTAAACTTCGTGACACACACTCTCGTATACCTACATCTTTCTTTATCAACCCGTAAAAGTTTACTGATGGAAGCAGACATGGATGCATCTGAAACTATGTTAATGGTTGCAAATTATATTAGATACATACATTACAATCTTGCTTTTTCAATCCTTTGAAATTCAGCGCTTCGTTATATTTTCTTTGTAGGTATCAGGATGCTTAATTTAACAAGTATTGAATAAATGAGGCACGATAATAATGTTCTTATTATTAATTTTGAGAGTGGGGTGTGCATCCAGCATTATTACAAGATATTTTGTATAGGACGCCGAAAGATGGATTTTCACGAGTGGGCTTGCGTCTGTATTACCGTAACTGTACCGATTGTACGTGCATGTTTGAGTGAGGAATCTTTTTTTATAAGTTCATTTGATTTTCGATAATAATTAAATTCTCTCTTTTATCAATAAAAGTTATCTTAGTAAAGGTTTTATAACTAACGATAGCCAACATGACGGACGGACGGAATTCATATCTCGCGTGCCGAGGGTCAACTAGGTAAGCAGTTATTGTAGAATTTTACTAAAGGTCCCTCCACGCTTTACTTCAAGAACTGGTCGTCTCGTGAATTCGAATTAAATTTTACTGTTACCTGTCCACGGATAAATACGGTAGTAAAAATACAAAATATACGTGTTTTGACCAGTTACTCATAATCGACCCTAACATGTTTGCCGTCTGGAGTAACACCCAGAAATAAAAATAAAAAATTGTGGTGTGTAATCTCCTGTCATGTATGTTAACATGTTAAGCCCTTTCTGATTCTCGGGACGCTCTACGCTCGTTGTTCTTGCTCTTTTTATAGATGGCATATTGCTTAAAGCGTAGCCACTCAGTAATTGCTTAATAAGGATAGCATATTCCAGGTATTTTCAAGTCGCTGTAAAACAGTGCTCCTTTCAATAAAGTTTTTCTGTCCTGCGGACTTCATTAACTGTAACATAAGTTCGAGTATTTCTGATTTCAACATTATTATCGTTATCATCATCATTACAACCTATCACAAGTCCAGTGCTGAACATAGGCCATTGCCGCATAGAAGGTCCTGCCATTATAATAACGCTTGGGAGGCAAGTAGACAACCCTGTTTTTAATAATTCTAAGTTCTTATCCGGTAGACGATGATGCCAATTTCCTTTTTCAATTTCCCTCTTTCACCCTTTACGGCACCCACGGGACGATATTTAGTAGTGGATATTTTTTATTATTTTTTTGTTTTTGTTATTTTTTTGTTCACTGTTAAAATATTTTAACACTTCCACATATTATGTACTCTGTGACCATAAGATTTTATAATAAGTTAAAAGAACGACATTATAACGACATCTATAGCCTCCCCTAAGAAACAGAAATTAAACAGAATCGTATATATAGTATGGTTTAGGTAGCTATGGTCGTACATATAATACTTATTTAAACAAAATATATAACCTCCAGATAAGAATCCTTAAAAACATTGTAACAGACAAAATTCGACGTCAATTTCATAATGATGACAGTATGCTCTTCAAGCACTGTAATATATTACCAGTTCATACGCAAGTCAAATATTTACTATTAAAAAGCACATTTTTAATGAAGACTTCATATTAGAAATCAAGCACCCCGTGTGTACGCGCACCGGAAACAGCCGCAAGCTGCAGACGAGCCGTGCAAACAACATGTATGGGGAACGAACGGCAGGTTACATTGTTCCAAGACTTATAAACAACCTACCCCCAGAATTCCGCGACAAATTAAATATAAAGACATTAAAAAAAACTTAAATTGTAATTTTTGGATAACTTATAATGGTACTACTTAAAACAGCGCTTATGGGTTTGCTCAAGTCCTATTAGGCTGTAAATGCTTTCTCTTTTTCTTTTCTTACAAACGTATTTAATTATTAATTATAAAGGGTTTTTCAACAAGAACTTTGTTTTCTAAAACAAAATAAAACAAAGAGTTTAGATGAAGATGATTCAAATTTTTATTGTATTACGAAGAGAAAAGTTTGGCAATTATGAATGAAAAATGATATCTGGCAAATGTCCACCACGACCACGTTGACAGATGTCGTTTCTTTCATCAAAGTTTTTAATCACTTTTTGGCAAAATGGCGGGTCTATTTCGTTAATCACGTCACGGATTTTGAGTTTTAAGGCCGCGATCGTTTCGATTGGCTCCGTATAGACTCTGTCCTTAACATAACCCCATAAAAAATAATCCAGTGGTGTTAAATCACACGATCTTGCTGGCCATTTAGCAGCTGAATTTCGTGAAATTATGCGATCGGGAAATTTGGTTTGCAATAAATTGATCGTTTCGTTGGCTATGTGACATGTGGCACCGACCTGTTGAAACCACATGTTGGTAATATCGATGTCATCAATAATAGGCCAAAATTGAGATGTTAACATCTCGCGATAGCGTGATCCATTGACCGTTACCTCATTTCCAGCCTCATCTTCGAAAAAAAAAACGGCCCAATAACGCCTCCAGACCACATAGCGTACCATACAGTGACACGTTGAGCATGCAAAGGCTTCTCAATAATCGCTTTAGGATTTTCAGAAGCCCAAATGCGGCAATTTTGCTTGTTGACGTACCCTGACAAGTGAAAATGGGCTTCGTCTGAAAAAATGATTTTTTCAGAAAAACCAGCGGGCTGTTCCTGAATGAATTGAGTGAATCTACGGCGATGTGAATGGTCGGTCAGCTTCAATTCCTGCAAGAGTTGAACCTTGTAAGGCTTCAAAGCCAAATCCTTACACAAAATTCGGCATGTGGTGGTTTTGGATAACCCCAGTTGTTGAGAACGTCGAGAAATTGACAAATTTGGATCTTCTTCAACACTGTGGCTCACGGCTGCGATGTTTTCGGTTAAACGACCCGGTCGAACACGCGTTGGTGTTGGCACATTTTGTACCGAGCCTGTCGATTCAAATTTAGCGACCAAATTCTTAATAGCGGTCTCAGAAGGACGATTGTGTTGTCCGAAAATATCACGAATTTTACGAAACGTAACTTTAACAGAACCACCATTTTTATAGTGGATTTTAATTATTTTAATGTGATTTTCGAGCAAAATTGAATTCATTGTAGCAATTGCCAAAGCATCTACTACGAATAGGTCAAAAAACTAAATGTCAAAACTGTCATGTTGTTGGTGTTGCCCCAATTGAAAACAAAGTTCTTGTTGAAAAACCCATTACTTTAATATAATGTCGACTCAGGTCGCGTCAGCACAAACCTTAGTGGTTTTTTGTATGTGACTTTTTAGCATAGTTTTTTTTTCTTTCTTGTAATGATTTGTAATATGGTAAATAAATAAATAAATAATAATAAATAATAAAATAACAAACGTTAATACAACTTATAACTCATCTTTGATCTAGTAATTAATACAGAATCAACTTATCTAACTTTTCGCATCATTATTACTTACCCTTGACATTTTCCTATCAAGTTAAGTGACTTACGGGATAAATCCTAAGCTACTTTTTCCCTAAGATGCCAACTTCAACCGAAGTTACCGACAACACGACGAAAACCCACCTAAAGCTTTGTCGCCTTTCTTTGTGTTAGTTATATCGGAAATTTTCATTAGTATTTAGGAAACTGAAGTAGTTTTCGAATGAAAAATAAAAAAGATTGCGGTCAATAACATCTATACGGTTCATTTTTTATCAGTTAAGTTAAGAAAAAAATCAATAATGAGAAAAAAACCGTAATATTATACCGTGTAGTGGTGGTAAAAGTATCCACTACACGGTATAATATTACGCGGGTGTTGTAATGGGCGACAAAGGGAATTAAATCAGGAGATGGGAAGCAAATTCTTCCTAATAATGACTTAAAATAAAAAATAAACTTGGTTGCCAGCCCGTATGGTAAGCGTGGCAAATATGGCAAATGTAGGGTACATTTGCCATATTTGCCACGCTTACCATATCAGGATGCTATAAGATCTGTGGCGAAGGCTTATTTTCAGCATTAAACTTTATTATGATGTAACGGTAACGGTATGAAGAAAATTTTCGCGACTCTTCGTGGGTTCTTGAAAAAGGCACCGGCAGAATGTCAGAGCTGTACATATGTGTTGCTGCAGTAATGCTATTGTAATATAATAATATTCATGCAGTGCAATTATTTATTATGTAGTTTCGAAGAAAGATATTTCTTTCTTTGTTTATTTCAATATTTTTAGTATTACATACTTTGATTATATTACCAATAATATGACAATAGATAACCACCAACTCAGACGGTTAGCGCTCGCTGTGAAATTCACAGTACGCGAGCAAACCGGGTTCGATCTCCCAGGCACCAAAGAAGTTGTTAATTGCAATTTTAAGTACTGATTTACTGCGTACTCAGCGGTAAAGGAAAACATCGTGAGGAAACCTGAATATCTGAGAAATAAGAACAAAATATTTCGAAGACATGTAAAGTTCACCAACATGCATTGCGACAGCGCGGCGGACAATTCCTTGCCCAAAAACCCTCTCAGAAATGAGCGGAGCCCAGGAGTGGGACTTATAATATAGGCTGTAACTTTAAGATAACCACCAATCAAGAGTCTACCTAACTCACTGTGATGATGTCGTACTATATAAAATACTATCTCTTCAGCACAGCTTAAAAAGTGTCTATTCAATATAATCGTAAACATTACCAAATTGTAGTGGGTTAATATTGAAATGCAGGTAAAGAGTTCTAATTTCTAGCACTCTTGTGGACCAGTAACGAGTAAATGAAACGCTTTGAAAACATTTGAAGCATGTCATCCTTTTATTTATATAAGAGGAAGCGAACGAGCATACGGCTCACCTGTTGGTAAGTGACTACCGCCGCCCATGAACAACTGCAACACTGGAGGAGTTTCAAGGCAAGATCCTTTATTATTTTTAATTAAAATTAGAAGCATTCCTATTATCACCTTTTTTGTAATAATTAATTTGTAGAAAAGTAACTAAGAACGTTTTCATTCTCACTGTATTTCCGCAGTTTTTAGCCAACTTTGGTCCCAGGAGTACTATCAAAAGGTGGAAAGACTTACAAAATATTGAGCAAACAATATTTTATGTGAATACGATGATTAAACTACACAATACGATTAAATTTCAGAGAAACATCCTGTAAAGGACGACGTTCAGATTGGACATTGTTTCGGGTAGTGTGTCCAACATTTTATCTTTAGTACTCGACGTTCCTGTCGAAGTATTATCCACTAAGTGAAATGTTTAAGGATTTTGAACAGATTTTATATTTACGTATTTTTTTATTTTGAACTGAATTTATAATTGGTAGAACGACGCTGCAACACTTTGGTCGTAATACGAATGGATCGGCTCCACTGGGTAGGACCAAGCTCTCATAGAATGGCAGGTTCTGCTGTGTTTCATATGTTGAGTGTAAAGAGCAACAGATCCTTTTTAGTAGAAAAGAGGTGAAACGCATCTTGATTCCTAACCGAAAAGGAATGTAGATGTTTTTGAGTCACAGGATCCACTTACCATCAGGTGCACTGTCTGTATTGCATATAAAGTGTACAATTATCAGACTTAATGCCTTTAGATATTCACTACCAATTAACCACGAAAAAAGCAGAAAACCTTAAGCACGTGCTATAAAAGACATGAAAATATATGTAAATGAATATAAAAACATAGGTAGCATATCTATGACGTCATATACGGCGATTTTATTACTTTACTTCTGCATTTCGATAGACATAAGTGACCGTGTTCTTGCCTTGTTTGTAGCGTCGTTAAGAGCAGCTTGAATCGATCAGTAGGTATGTTAATGAAAGTAAGTGTGTTACATAAAGTACAGCCTTAGTGTCCCGCATTATGTTCATTTCACACTGACGTCAAACACTAGCTTTCATTATAAGGTAATTGTGTTGATAGTAGAGTACTAATGTTCCGCGAATGTACCTATTAACCGTTTTCACAAATATTATTATGAGATCTCTCAGTGCACTCGAGCAGAAAACTTAATCATAAACAAACCACACTTAAGAGACGAAGAGCAAATGCAAAGCAAAAAGAAAAGCAAATGCTATGCATTCATTATAATGGAAGCGCAGCTAAAGAATTTACTAGCTACTTTAAATTACACAAGTGTGTCAAATAAACACTAATGCCGTACCATTAATTAGTGTAAGTTACTAAATTTAAATACGAGTTATGAGAGTTATGAATAGTGAATTTAATGATAACTTTTGTTCTGACTATTGAACGTTAGTTTATCTAACAGTAAATTAGAATGTTATCCAATCACAGCTTATTTTTTGATAACATACGTTAATCAAAGAGCCATACTAAATGCACTGAGAAACGTCTTACTTATCATAAAGATGCTCCTATACTTAAGTAAGTAATGTATGTCAATGCGGGCATATGTACTCTTGAGATTGCATGAGTCTTGCAGTTAATGTGCATGTCAATGTTAATGTTTCTAGAAATTTGCATATTTAGAAACATTAACATTCAAAAATGTTATTTACTTCTAATTATATTTTATTCTTAAAACACAATAGACGAAAACTAACATTTACTACAAAGAAGGTCACTTTCTCACAAAATACTTCAAATATTTTTTTGCTTGTTGACGGCAGCCATGGCACAGAAACAAGCCAAAGTTAAATAAAAACAATCGTAGAACAACGCCATTGTGTCGAACAAAAGAGAAAAGCAACGGCATGATCACGTAATAGTAGCATTCTTAAAGCATTTTATAGTAAAACACTTTGATGTTTTGAAATATGTTTCTTTTTCTACGCTCAATAGCCGATTTAGGTCAAAGTGGCAGCCTTCGTTGGTACACCTAGATTCAGACATATTCTCATTTTAGACAGGATTTAGCAACAGTAAAACGACTGCGCCGCTATTCCAGGTCAAATTGGCAGACTTCGAAAAATAGCATTATAAACGCGAATTCAAACGTATGTAATCCTTGACACTCTATATACGACACAATGTAGCCTACATTAGTAATTTAGAAAGAGGTAGAATATAAAAGGAGAAATAGAAGCTTACTTTCCTTAGAAAGACACGAAATTCCTACCAGTTAGAGTTGTATAACGAGAACCTAGATACCAGGCTGGTGTAACTTCCAAAGTAAAAATTTTATGTACGAAACAGGAGTAATTTCTAGTTGCAATTACCTTTACTTTCTACTTTTCGTAATAAGTCTATCAATGACATTATTAAATCAAATAGGTTTTAATGTCAGGTTAAACGGTCATATTTGTATTTATTTTTATTACTTAGATTATTTTATATTTTTCTAGCGGAGCCGTCGTTAATTCACAAAATTGTTAAAGAAATCAAATAAGCATCATAAAACTTGCCAGTTAGACGGTGTAAGAAGCGAAATAAATAATAAGAACAAATGGCTACTCATAGCAATATTTCCCATAGACGATGAAACTTATGTGGTAATTTCAACTTTAATTGTAATATAATAATTAATTATAATCTAAAATAGAAATATAACCAATACTCGCTTGTGTGTACAATTGCAAGTCATCGGTACACAGATGATACGCAGACTGAAATTATTCCTGTAGACTGGTTTTGACTTATGAGATTAATACACATAGAAAACAACAAAGGAGATAATATACCGATTTAAGGGACACCAGCATGTATATCAATCCGGTTAGATTATAGATTATCGATGTTAACTGACTGCTGCCGCCCTCGAAGGTATTACGAAAACCAATCCAGTGCTTCAGGTGAGACCATAGAAAGGGAAAGGGTGAAAATCAGAATGTCATATCTTATGGTATTAAAGGCGTTTGAAAAGTCAACTAAAACTAACGCAATGTTTTCTATGCTGGCTCTAATATCACCAGTTACTTTGACTACCAGGAGTGCGGAAAAGTTACTATAACCCAACCTAAAGTTGAACTGCAAAGAACTCATAAAGAGATAAACTGCGCAAGCTGCTTATACACACATGCCTCAAGGATTTTTGATAAGAAGGGAAGAATGGATAGGGGTCAAAATGATTTGGTAAGGTAGGCTTTGGGATTTTGTGTAAGCGAATAACGTAAGCCTTACGCTACAGTGAAGGGAAATCTCCAGAATCCAAGAAGAACTTCAAGGATATGGTCTACGGATAAGTATACTGTATATGTACCGCATCTATGCAATAAATAAAACCTCATATATGTTATTACCTTTTTTGACGATAAAAACAAACAAACGAAATTAGTCCAATTAGGTCAAAAATTTGAGTTTTCATTTTGAGCAAATTTGATCTCTCTGTAGTATTGGTGTTGGCGACGCGCCTATAAGAATGTTTCAGTTTATTAAGTCAACCGATGACGAATAACTTTTCAAAGACTTATTGTCCAATAAAAATGTTCTGATAAGAAAATGCTTAGTTAAATCTTAAAGAAATGTCGAATTAATGGTATGAAGGTCTTGGGTTCGACTCCCAGGCCGGACTAGTTTACTGTTTTCTAAGTAATACCTTTAAATAAATTCATATAGGGAATTTTATGTTATAAATTATGTTACCAGATTTGTTCCCCGGTTGAAATCGTCTTTCCAACGATGTAAATTCAAAGGAATATTAGAGTGAAGTTAGAGATCGGATTGGTTCCCCGGTCGAGATGATCACTCTGTGCACAAACAGAATTAACGGAAGTTAATTGCATAAGTATTGTCTTGTATAAGTATGATATGTTTTGTACGAAAACAAATGCCTATTTGTTATGATCGATTAATGAAAACATTCACTTGTATTGTTATCTGATAAGAAACATGATAACTGATAAGAATCTTATCAGAGATAGTTTCCTACAGTTTGAAAATTGTGTAGAAGCACTTATTTATCTAATATTGTTAAAATTAAGTGTATTTCAGACTTTCATTTTTTCTGATAGCCGAGAGCCGTGCAAAGTTAGTTGTTCAAATAGTGTGAGTTCACGGAAGCACGCTGGCCACGCCCTTAGGAGGCCAAATATGTAAAAATTTAAAATGTTTGTAATTTCAGCAATTTATGTAAAAATGACTTGTAAAACATTTCAGGTTGATTGTACGTGCTAAAAAGGTGAATTCTGTGTTATTTTTATGTGAAAATTCCTGTGTATAAGTGAAATAATGATAGTTTTGTATAAGAAATTTAAAAGTGTTTTAAATAGTGAAATAAATAGAGAAAATGTAAATTAAACTATTGTATTAGTTAACATATGTATAAATTCAAGTGGGAAACATTGTTTTAACTTTCTGTGTTAAATATTTAAGAAGTTCGGATTTTGGATTTGTGATTAAAATAGGCATGTTTTGTTTTATAAATTAAAGAATTTTTGTGATACGAAAAAATAATATATATCATGGTGTAGATATTGTTTTGTGCTATCTAAATAGATAACTTGTATTTATGTATGACTTATGTGAATAAAGAAATTAAGTGAAACGTGAGAGAGTAATAGTACAAATTCATGTAATTAAGTTGCGCAGGCACGCGAATATCGCGGCTCACTTTCGCGTATAGCTCTGGGGGTAGCTTAGTGAACGGGTTTTATTGCAATTCGTTCGGGAATCAAACCAGCAGTCAATAAGAAGAAGAAAGAAAAAGTGTAGGGAAGTGATAGGGAAAAGTGATTACTCTCTCACGGAACGGTTTGAAGATAATTGCTGTTTTATTCCCAAGAAATTCATCCCTCAAAGTTATACAGTCCACATTGAAGAATTAAGGCGTCGGGACCGGGACGACTTCGGAAGACCCGTAATCCCCGTCTGAACCTACTTGCTGAAAAAGAACGAGGTTATCGCCCTTGTGTGTTACTCCGTTGCGGAGATCACATACGTTGTTCCCGAACCCAACGTAGGCATTATAGGAGGCCGGATCGAGAGAAGCCTCGATTCCTCCCTTCTGTTTCTTTATCGAACGTTCCAGCCCGTCTGGTTCGTTTTAAATTGGTCCTTCCGAACCTGTTTCTTTTTCAATTGGACCTTCGGAGCCAGATTAAAAGGACCACCCGAACCCCGCCAGCTGGATCAAGGAACCAGCTGTGGACTGCTGGTTGTGGAAAAAGAAGACCTTCGGAGCCGAGTGAAGATCAGCAACCGAAGGAAGCCGGAGGTTTGAGCTGAAGCAATAGGACCAAAGGCCAGAAGACCAGGACGTCAGCGCTGAAGGACTGGACCTGGAACTACCGGAAGAAAACCGGGATTGCGGCCTGGGGCGTGTGCTCGCATGGGGCACGTATCGCAGCCGGGCGCAGGTGTCTTGTGAAGGCACTCATCGTGGCCAAGCAGGGCTTGGCATTTTTCCTGTCGGGCAAGCGTGCTCGGCATTTCCTGTCGGACGACCGTGTCCGGCATTTTCCTGTCGGGTCATCAGGGTGCAAGAAGAAGCATCCACCGCTGCTGCTGCTAGGCGAGGGTGCGCGCGGGCACCTGACTGCATCGCGGCCGGAGGAGGGCGCTCGGACGAGGCGTCACCGGCAACTGGGCGGCGAGCACAGCATACATCCCGACCACCTAATGGTGCCAAACGGTCGGGCTCTGGCACAACACCTTCGGGTGGAACAGTTCTCTCGAGCGAGACTGCGCTTGCACTACCGCTCGACTGTTTCGTCATATTCCTTGGCGGGACAGTTCCTAAACCTTTCCTCCATTCCATTCCTGCACGACTCCATCCCTGGACGGCTCACCTCGGTAGGCCCCGTCCAGGATTGATAGGGCTGTTAGGGTGGTAGTAGGGTTGTAGGGTTGGGAGATAAGGGGGGGGAGGGGTAGTGGTGTTAGGTTGGGGTGTAGAAGGGTTGTAGGTAAGGGTTTGTAGGGACCGTAGGGACAGTTAGGGACCGTAGGCCAACAATCACCTTCCTGCAAGATGAAGAAGGCACAAGACCAGACAGGGAGAAGCGAAGGGAGCAGGACAAGGACAGGGCTCTCAAGAAAAGCTAAAGAAGCGGAACCATCTGGAGCGACCACAGCTACTGCGTCAAATGGAGCAACTCCTTCAAGTGGAGCCACCACCGACACGTCCACATGCACGTGGGACACAGGGACGTCCGTGGCAACGACAAGCAACAGGACGGACACCAGTGGTACGCAGGCCAGCACCGCACAACAATCCGTTATATCCAGGAGTGAAACGGTGGTCGAAAAAGTAGGTCAAAGGACCGAAGAAGCGGCATCGTCAAGGACAGTAATCGGGCACACTAGCGATAAAGGGTCACAAAGAGGTAGTAGGTCATCGCGATCGGCGAGGCTGAAAGCCGAATTAGAGGCGCGGATTAAATTCGAACGCTCAGAGCTCGAACGAGCACAGGCAGCTGCTGCCTTAGCCAAGTCTCAATTGGAGTTGGCACGACTCAACCGAGAAGAGGAGATCGACTCGAGTGAGGATGATGAAGAGCGGAATACTCAGGTGGAACCTTTCGTAAGGAGTTGGGTTCAGCAGACCATAATGAGCGCGCCGGTTAGTGTGGCGCAACCCGATATTGCTGATAAGGAAGCGTGTAAAGGATCACGCCGCAAAGGGGCGGAGATCGAGCGCAACCAAGGAAATGCACAGAAAACACACGCGAGTGAGGTGTCAGAATTGACCGAAGCGATTGTGAGTGCAATAAAAACAGCTGGTAAAGATAAGTCTTCCCAGCTTCATTTCCTCCAGGAATTACCGGTGTTCGATGGAGACCCGGGTGAATGGATAATTTTCAAAACGGTGTTTGAAGACACAAGAAGCCAATTTTCAGGGGTGCAAAATGTTGCACGCCTTAGGAGGGCATTAAAGGGCACCGCTAAAGAGGCGGTAAAGTCGCTGTTATTTACTTTGTGTGAACCGGAAGAAATAATGAACGCTCTCGAAAGAAGATTCGGTAGGGTTGAGATGCTCATTTCAGCCGAAATTGAGAATGTAAAGCGTATGCCAAGATTGGCAGAAGATTGCCGGAATATAGGATCTTTTGCAAGTCGTATTATGAACGTGGTTGCCACGATACAAGCGTTGAATCAACCACAGTATTTGTACTCACCGGAGTTAGTGAGCCGCATAGTGGAGAAACTCGGAACTATGATTAAATTTAAATGGTCTGAATATCGAGCTCAGTATCCTTTGGAGCCAGAGTTACAGAAGATGGCCAAGTTTTTAAATTTATTAAGTGAACAATTTGGAGCGTCCTTAAACAATGAAAATGCGCCTGAAAAAAGAAAGCGTCCTGAATTCAGGAAGCAAACTGTACACACCGCAAAGGGAGGTGTACGCAGCTGTGCCGTGAGCGAGCGCTATATGCGCCGAAGTAATTCGAGCGAGCGTCTAGAACGCCGAAATAGTAAAGGGCACAACCGACAAGTGGTTATGACAACCCAGAACAAGCCTGTAAGTCGGGTAACACATAAGTGTGTTATATGCAACAAGGAGCACTCTATAGTGAGTTGTTACAAGTTTAAGGACATGAATATTCGCGAGAAATGGGAAGCGGTCAAAAAAGCGAAAGTATGTTTCCAATGTTTGTCACCTAACCATAGGAGGTTAGAGTGCAAAGCGAAAAAATGTGGTGTAGAAGGATGTAGAATGTCACATCATCGAATGCTACACCGATACCCCAATGAAAAAACCTCGCCGCAAGGGGACGAGGGGGGTAAAGATGCTCAGATTACAACTGTTAGTACAGTGAATGCACTGGCATGTGCATACTTAAAGATTATACCGGTCGAGTTGTATGGACCTAGAGGAAAGGTCAAGACAACAGCTCTTCTGGATGAGGGATCGACCATGACACTCATAGAGGAGTGGATGGCTCAGAAATTAGCGCCTCGCGGACGTAAAGAGGGATTACGTATCGAAGCCGTGGGAGGTAAGCGAATTAACGACGACAGTTCGTATCGCTTAAACGTTAAGATAAAAGGCATTTACTCGAGCGACTTAGAAGAGATAAGTGTACAAACAATTAAGTCACTTAACCTTTCTCCTCAGTCGGTAAGCCGAGAATTATTGCAACGGTGTTCTCATTTGACACCGATTAAGGATGAGTTGATGTATGAGAGGTCCAAACCTACCATATTAATTGGTCAGGACAATTGGCATCTCATAGTTACTCGTGAATTAATTTCAGGAGGTAAGAACCTACCTGTAGCATCGCTCACCAAACTTGGATGGGTTTTACATGGTCACATATCGGGTGGTATTAAACCGATCAAGATCGTTAACCACATTTCCGCCAAGAAGGAGGAAGATATGGATAAATTGATCAAGGATTATTTTAGTTTGGAATCTCTGGGAGTGTCGGCTAGAAAGCCCGCGAACGACCCAGAAGAACGAGCCTTAAGTATTTTGAACAAAACGGTACGTCGTATACCTAATAATAGGTACGAGACTGCTTTGTTATGGCGCACAGACAATGAGTGCAAAAAAGTGCGAAAGTCGCCTGTTAAAATCGCCGAAGGGCGTAAATGCGTTAAGAAAGCAAGAACCGTTAAGTCTACCCGACTACGGACGATTTAGCAGCTTTAAGAGATTCCTTGGGGCAACTACACGCACCTTACAAGCGGTAGAAAAATTCAAGAGTTTAAGAAAGTCGGTTAAAGGACCCGACGACGCAGCCGAAAAGTCGGTTATGTGTTCCAACAAAGTTTTAGCAAAGTCGGTTAAAGGACCCGATGGCGCGTTGGACATAGCGCTCTTGAAAAAAGCGGAATTATTAATTTGGAAGTTCGTTCAAGACGAGTGTTTTTATTCGGAAATAAAATGCTTGAAAGCAGGCAAAAGTGTTGAAAGAAGTTCACGCTTAAGTAAATTATCTATGGAAATAGGAGAAGATAACTTACTCCGTTTAAATGGACGTTTACCTTTCAAGTCTAATTTGACCGAGGAAAGTAGAAAACCCGTCATATTGGACGGTAAACACGAAATCGTTAAAATGATGATTAGAGAAGTTCATCATCATTTTGGACATGCCAATCACCAGACGGTGATGAATGAGGTGAACCAGAAATTTTATGTCTTGAACTTACGTAATGTAGTACGTAGTGTGTCACATCATTGTCAGTGGTGCAGGACATACAGATCCAAACCGCAGAACGTGCCACAAGGAAATATTCCTCTGGAGAGAATAGCTCATCATGAACCACCTTTTACATGCTCAGCTGTGGATTATTTCGGTCCTATGAGTGTGACTATAGGAAGGCGACACGAAAAACGTTGGGGTGTTTTATTCACGTGTCTGACCACCAGAGCAGTACATCTGGAATTGGCAGCCTCGTTGACACCAGCGTCAATGATGATGGCGTTGAGGCGATTTATCGCCAGAAGAGGAAAACCAGCCGTTATATACAGCGATAACGGGACAAATTTCAAAGCTGCGAATAAAGAATTATTGAAAGCATGCGAAGAATGCCATGAGAGCATGAAAAATGAGTCATTTAAGAAATACATTAAATGGAAATTTATACCTCCGGGAGCACCGCACATGGGTGGCGCCTGGGAGAGTTTAGTAAGGTCGATTAAAATTGCGTTGACCGCTACGCTCAGAGAAAGGAGCCCACGAGAGGAAATTCTACATACGTTGCTTTTAGAAGCAGAGCACACAGTAAATTCCAGGCCTCTGGTAACATTCAGTATGGATAGTCCTGAAGAGGGTTTGACACCCAATCATTTTCTTCTGGGACGCTCATGTGGTGATCGACCACCTGGATTATTTCTAGAGCAGCATCTGACGGGTCAACTCAATTGGAAAGCTGCACAGAGGTTAGCCGACCATTTTTGGACAAGGTGGCTGAAGGAATACATGCCTACCTTAATACCGCGAACAGGTAATAAAGGAAAGTTCATGGAACCTAAAGAAGGCGATATTGTTTTGATAATAGATCATTCGTTGCCGCGAAATACGTGGCCGAAAGGCAAAATTAGTAGAACGTTACCGGGACCAGACGGTCACACCAGAGTTTACTAGCACAGGTATCTTGAGGAGACCTACATCCAGAATAATAGTCCTGGTACCCGCGACGCCTCCCAAATGATGGTGCTAACGCACGGGGGGGAGATTGTTGGCGACGCGCCTATAAGAATGTTTCAGTTTATTAAGTCAACCGATGACGAATAACTTTTCAAAGACTTATTGTCCAATAAAAATGTTCTGATAAGAAAATGCTTAGTTAAATCTTAAAGAAATGTCGAATTAATGGTATGAAGGTCTTGGGTTCGACTCCCAGGCCGGACTAGTTTACTGTTTTCTAAGTAATATCTTTCAATAAATTCATATAGGGAATTTTATGTTATAAATTATGTTACCAGATTTGTTCCCCGGTTGAAATCGTCTTTCCAACGATGTAAATTCAAAGGAATATTAGAGTGAAGTTAGAGATCGGATTGGTTCCCCGGTCGAGATGATCACTCTGTGCACAAACAGAATTAACGGAAGTTAATTGCATAAGTATTGTCTTGTATAAGTATGATATGTTTTGTACGAAAACAAATGCCTATTTGTTATGATCGATTAATGAAAACATTCACTTGTATTGTTATCTGATAAGAAACATGATAACTGATAAGAATCTTATCAGAGATAGTTTCCTACAGTTTGAAAATTGTGTAGAAGCACTTATTTATCTAATATTGTTAAAATTAAGTGTATTTCAGACTTTCATTTTTTCTGATAGCCGAGAGCCGTGCAAAGTTAGTTGTTCAAATAGTGTGAGTTCACGGAAGCACGCTGGCCACGCCCTTAGGAGGCCAAATATGTAAAAATTTAAAATGTTTGTAATTTCAGCAATTTATGTAAAAATTACTTGTAAAACATTTCAGGTTGATTGTAAGTGCTAAAAAGGTGAATTCTGTGTTATTTTTATGTGAAAATTCCTGTGTATAAGTGAAGTAATGATAGTTTTGTATAAGAAATTTAAAAGTGTTTTAAATAGTGAAATAAATAGAGAAAATGTAAATTAAACTATTGTATTAGTTAACATATGTATAAATTCAAGTGGGAAACATTGTTTTAACTTTCTGTGTTAAATATTTAAGAAGTTCGGATTTTGGATTTGTGATTAAAATAGGCATGTTTTGTTTTATAAATTAAAGAATTTTTGTGATACGAAAAAATAATATATATCATGGTGTAGATATTGTTTTGTGCTATCTAAATAGATAACTTGTATTTATGTATGACTTATGTGAATAAAGAAATTAAGTGAAACGTGAGAGAGTAATAGTACAAATTCATGTAATTAAGTTGCGCAGGCACGCGAATATCGCGGCTCACTTTCGCGTATAGCTCTGGGGGTAGCTTAGTGAACGGGTTTTATTGCAATTCGTTCGGGAATCAAACCAGCAGTCAATAAGAAGAAGAAAGAAAAAGTGTAGGGAAGTGATAGGGAAAAGTGATTACTCTCTCAC
Organism: Parnassius smintheus behrii; assembly: GCA_036936625.1. Classification (NCBI taxonomy): domain Eukaryota; kingdom Metazoa; phylum Arthropoda; class Insecta; order Lepidoptera; family Papilionidae; genus Parnassius; species Parnassius smintheus. The sequence goes on along the minus strand of JAUPFT010000030.1, from coordinate 37,862,165 downwards.
GGAACGGTTTGAAGATAATTGCTGTTTTATTCCCAAGAAATTCATCCCTCAAAGTTATACAGTCCACATCGAAGAATTAAGGCATCGGGACCGGGACGACTTTGGAAGACCCGTAATCCCCGTCTGAACCTACTTGCTGAAAAAGAACGAGGTTATCGCCCTTGTGTGTTACTCCGTTGCGGAGATCACATACGTTGTTCCCGAACCCAACGTAGGCATTATAGGAGGCCGGATCGAGAGAAGCCTCGATTCCTCCCTTCTGTTTCTTTATCGAACGTTCCAGCCCGTCTGGTTCGTTTTAAATTGGTCCTTCCGAACCTGTTTCTTTTTTAATTGGGTTACTAAGTCAATGATTCAATGAACTTGAAACCTTGAACATTAAAAAGCGACGTAGCCAAGCAGTCTATAGTATCACGACGAGAGACTATGTATGTCGACAGCGCTGACTTTTGGCGGCATTCATAAATAGACGACACAAGGCACGCGGCTTTCTTCATTGACGACGACGCACGTGCGTGCGCAACTATGTCGTAGAGTAGGATACCTGTTATCAACCATTAGCTTCTTTCGAAGTAAGTAATGATCGACAAACAAAAAAAAAATGTTTGTCTTTAACTACTTAGGGCATGGTGTTTTTGAATTATCGCTATTTAAAGCTAAACTTTAAAACTTTTTTACCTTAGTGTTGTTCTTGTAGATTCAGAGATAGTAAATTTTTTGACATGTTAAAAAAACCCATAAAAGCAACAAATTAAAAAAGTCATTCCTACTTACCCATTTTCTAGGAATTCACTCACAAAATGGTAGTTTTGCTAGTTCAGTTGTTCAAAAATAAACTTTTTTAAACCAGGTAATCAATAATTTGTCAATTGCGAAATATCAAAGTTACTTGTATTCAAATGTCTTGTTTAAGTAGAAGGTAAGTAAGTGAAAAAAAGTATCGATAAACGATAATTTAACGATGTGCCTGCTTTTCTTATTACTTTTATTAATTTCGCTTTCTTCGATTTTGGATTGTTGGAAGTTTTGCTTTCATTTCACCGCAAATCTTACAGGATAGTGTGTGTGCGTTTAGAAATTTATTTTAAGTAAGATAAATACAATTAACGAAGTAAAAGTAATCGACAGAAGTGGGACAGTAGACTGTATCAAGTACCAATTTGGTTCCTTTTATGCAAATTTCAAAGAAAACAAGTTCTGCAGATGCAGTATAAGTATAGGAGGAAGAAGAAGCTAGAATTTTATAAGAGAAGTCATACCGAAGATATATAGCGACTCAAACCCCTCTCCTATCAACTCGATCGTCGCGTATCAAAGTGAAACCAGGGAGTGCTAAAGCTTCAATTTGATACGCAAGGTAGAAAGAAGTTCGGGCTTAAAACAAGTCTCCGAAATAAAGAGGGCATGTAAATCAGCGTCAGAGAAAGCCACAATTAGATCGTTATAGTAACTAGGTGCTTAATGTGAAAAACATGAAACTATTTACTGTAGCTGTATAGTTTTCGCCATATGTAAGAGTACTTAATGAGAATATCTACTATTATCTAGTGGATTTCGTAAGAGGGAAACTTAAACGGACGATAGACAACATTTTCTTTCTATGACTATGATATGACAAATTATGGGGCGGAATATATTCAGCAATGGATGGCTATGAATAGGCTTAAATAAATGAATGAATATTGTAGTTCTAGAAGGAAGAAATCCACAAAATTTGATAAACCTAACCGTTCCTCTGATATTTCATAGAACGACATTGAATAAATACATTTATAACAAAGACATACTTTATCAAATATTACATCGGTGTAATAAAATTTAATTTGAAGGGTTTTATCTTTCTATATAAATGATCGACTTGGATAGGAGTCAGTTTGCGTAAAACTGAAGTAATTATTTCTAGACACAAGTCTTTGTGAAGAGATCGAACCAGAAATATTTAGATGGGTTTATATGATAGGACCATCTATAGCTGTAATGTGATAGCGACATGAATGGGTCACCTCGACCATGGAACGACCACGCTCTCACAGAATATCAGCGTAAAATAGCAGCTTCGTGCTCCTCCTGTGTCAACTTTGTTTTATTTGGTGAGTGTAGACAACCGGAGACCCATTTTACTGGAAACGAGTGATTCCATGTTAGTCCTCAGTGGGGACATTGCATCTGCATATTGATTCTTAGTCAAGGATAGTCGTAGATTTCTATAGCCCACAGAATTCACTTATTAACAGGTGGACTGTTTGCTCTTATGTTACTCTTATTCTTAAGATCAAAAAAAGAAGAGAAAAGCATCAAACAAAAAAGAAGAAAAGCTGTCGTTTCATTAAATAAATCTTAAACTGAATTTGCTAGTAAACAATACTCAAGCCGCTCCGTTTTACTATATAACAAATTAAACAAAGAACTAGAGATTTACAGCAAAAAAAAAAAAGGAATGTAAGAAATTGATTACCAATTTTTTATCTCACTTAAATTATGAGGAAACAGAGACATTATTACAACACAGATACTAAATGAACATTTACATATACATACACCCATACTCAGAACATACTCACACACTACTCATACAACATGCACCACTTTATTATTTACTTTAGAATATTTTATTTCGTTAATTATATTGTAATTCTTAGCTATGGAAGAGCGAAGTCACTTGTTACAGGCATTATTTTTGCATACTAGGTGACTTCGATCACTGATCATATAATGTAACATTAATATTTGACGAAATAAATAATTTATTTATAAAAGAAAATTATTATAAAGAGTAATATCAGTTTGATTATTTTGTAAATATCTAGTAATTTATTTTGTCTACTAAAAGCTGCACACGAAATCAACTCACGATGGTTTATGAAAAGAGTAGTGTGTATTACCATAAATATAATTTTGTTAAATTGTTAAGTAAAATATAAGTTACAGACTATATGTTAATTCGCTCTATACAGAGTGTCTCAGAAGTCGACGTCAAGCCAAATCTTTCTGATAGGCGAGTCCATACTAGTTACCAGAAAAATACGAAAAAAAAAAATAAGTCGTGTATTTCAGAAATTATGGTAATTTTTTTGATAAAATGTACACCATGAGACAGTTTTTTCATTCGTGTTGCTACAAATATTTACTTATTGCCAATTTCTTTTCTCTTACGTCATCCTGAATAGTGCTCTGTAACCTGTAATCCTAAACCCTGTACCGATCACTCTAGCTTGAAAGAAAATGTAATTTTATACCGAACCAAGTTTTCAGAATTAGTTTTTCGCACTACTTCAACTGGCCCTCCTGGAAAAAATTGTACTACGCCAGTTTGACAAGTAGCTTTAAAAGTTAGCGTATTTAATAAGAATTCTAACGTGGTATAACACTTACTACATTATTTCTTAAATCAGACATAAAACATTTTTTGTTTAACAAAGTCAGTTTTTAACAATTTTTTGCAACCTACATTAAAACGATTCTAGTGCAACCAAAGCGTCCCTAATGACCACAGCGTGGTTTTAATGAGATAGAGGGACATTCCATAAAGCGCGAGCGAGACAGATAGTGACGCTTATGAGACACAGACGCAAATGAGTGAGCAAGACGGGTAGTGACGCCTCTTATTGGTATTGGTACACGCACTACAAATCAGTCAAATACTCTGTGAAATCAGTACGCAATGCTACTTCGTTTACTACGCATTTTTTCGTATTCGCTGGTGATATCTTGTGTTCTTACTACTTTGGCTTCGTTTACTGTACTTGTTTGCGTGTGATTTGGATTTGGATTTGAACATTTGTGATCCTTTACGATGACCTTTGCTTTTCCCTGGACTAAAGTGTTGTTACGCCGCGCTTAAATCAGCGCACTAGCGCCATCTAGTGTCAGGAACGAGAGCGAGGGGAGCGTTGCAGTTTATGACATCACACATCTTTCGACGGACAGCGCCACCCGAAGAACTAAGTTTCTAGAAAATCTATACTCGAATTCTCGTTGCCTGGCGCGCATTTACGTGAATGTTCGGGACGCTTCTTTGCTAATTATATAAATAGGCGCTGCAAGATGCGATCGAGAGAGAAAGTTGAACTCAGCGACACAAGCGAAGCTTCGGAGCGGAATTAAGTGAATTAGTGTGTTTAATTATTAGTGTTTTAACTTTAATTTGTGTAAAGTAAATTAAAGTGTTAATTTAGGTAATTTTATCGGCAATTTTTATTGTCACGAACCTCAAGCTCGTAACAGTGTTATTGTGTGTTTGTACCCTACCATGGCTGTGTACACCACACAGGAATATGCCAACATGCACCTGATTTCAAGCTGATTCGCACAGAGTTTAGGATTACAGGTTACAGAAGCACTGTTCAGGATGACGTAAGAGAAAAAAAAATGGCAAAAAGTAAATAGTTGTTGCAACAGGAATGAAAAACTGTCTCATGGTGTACATTTTATCGAAAAACCGGCCAAGAGCGTGTCGGGCCACGCTCAGTGTAGGGTTCCGTAGTTTTCCGTCCGTCACAATAAGTGTTCCCACTTATGAGTTGAAAGGTGGGTATCCATTATCGTCGCGCTCCAGCAGCGCTCCGCGCTCCTGCAACTGTGATTGCAAAATGATTTTCCTAGAAAGACCTTATAAATTTCTACTTTTCAGATTTTTTTCATATTTTCTAAACTTATGGTTCAAAAGTTAGAGGGGGGGGGGACACATTGTTTTTTACTTTTGGAGCGATTATTTCCGAAATTATTGACATTATCAAAAAATGATTTTAGTAAACCCCTATTCATTTTCAAATACCTTTCCAACAATATATCACACGTTAGGGTTGAAATTAAAAAAAAAATCACTTCTCACTTTACACATAGGGGGGCTACCCTAATAAAACATTTTTTTCCAATTTTTATTTTACCACTTTCGTCGGCGTGATTGATACACATATTGGTGCCAAATTTCAGCTTTCTAGTGCTAACGGTCACAGAGATTAAGCGAAGACGGACAGACGGACAGACAGACATGGCGAAACTATAAGGGTTCCTAGTTGACTACGGAACCCTAAAATACTACTTACTAAAATTTCTCAAATACATGACTTAGATTTTTTTTATATTTTTTGGTAACTAGTATGGCCTCGCCTATCAGAAAGTTTCGGCTTGACGTCGACTTCTGGGACACGCGATATAATATTATATCTAACCGTAACATATGTGATCTCTGTATAATATTATACTAGTTGCCAAGTAAATTCGGGGGAGTGGGGGGATGATGTAATTTAATACGGGTATTTGAACCTGCACGGGCGCCAGTCTACCATGAATGACATAATATTGTTAAAATAGATATGTAATAATAATGTATCTTCCGTGTCTCTTGAGGTGTGACATAAATAAATTATTATTATCATTGTGGGGTATTAATAGATTATTCTTATCCGGTTGGGCTGAATAAATATATAAGAGGAAATTATAAATATACATAAATATATATTTAATATAAGGCCATACGTCAAGACATTTGGTCTAAGTTAGGTCGAAGTACAGCGCCGAAATTAAATCTTCCCAAAAATGAATTTAACACATTAAAAACCTTACACAACAAATCAAAGCTTACGATTCTCCGCGCTCATAAAGTAAATGCTACAATGAGTCAGATTAAATTCGCCAACTTACAGATTGGCTCAACACTTTGCCAATGTATTACCACTAGTCAGAGGACACACAAGAGCACATACAAAGATTTCATTCCATTTTGTCTCTGAGATAAAAGACATACGTCTTACTGACAATGAAACCATGGTCAGTTTTAATGTTCAGTCTCTACTTACATGCCTACCTGTTGAAGACTGCATCTCAATTATAACTAGGAAACTAGATGAAATGAATTTGCAGTACTACTAAGACATTGTCTTACATCTGGCTATCTATTGTGGAAGGAAGAGTTTTACAAGCAAATAGATGGTGTTGCAATGAGCTCACCTGTATCTCCCATTGCCGCTGATATATTTATGGAAGACTTTGAGGAGAAAGCCCTCTTTACTGCATCTGTTACCCCAAGGTTCTACAAGCAGTACGTAGTACGTACGTTTATAAATAATACACCAATAATACATAAATAAATAAAATCCCAAGCAGGTGGAGACCTTCAACAGGGAAGACCAAACGGCCGAGGGTTAGGGGGATAGAAAAAGAAACCGGTGGACGATACGGGATGTATTGAGGAGCACTGCCTTCAGCATTTGAGCCTGGAGCGGTCCGTCACTGAGTCCTAACCGCCTCAGATGACCCGAGAGGCTGACTGTGATTAGCTCGTTAGCAGAAACGACTACAGGAATAATTTCGGTCGATGGACCACCTCACATGTCGTTCATATCGTGATCCAGGTGCATATATTTTGTTTTTTATATGTTTTGGCTTTCACGAGGTTCTCGTCATACGGAATGATAATGTCAACCAAAAATATCCCTGACTGTGCCCGGTCCATAAGCACAACTTTTGGTATATCGCCGAATCCTCTTTCCCCAAGCAGCGATTTTCTGCTTCAGATCATCTATGCGCTCCGTCAGTTTTTGCGTTATATCCGGCTGGGAATTATTATTACTACTATTAATGCTAACCCATTGTACCACAGAGTCATCATTTTTGTTGCTAAGACTCTCTTATATAAAAATCTTTTTAAAAATTGTCATAAGACGTAATTGCTCAAATAAAATGCGAAGTGAATTAATATTAACATGAGCATAATTAATTGTTACTTGTTCAGAAAGCGAACGTTTAATTTAGAGCCTCTCAAGTTTTTTCATGCTGTTTATACAGTGCTTGAGCATAATTATGTAAAAATCTCTACTATTTACTCCGATAAAAAGAGATTGTCTGATTAAAACTACTTTTACGAATGTTATTGCGTATAATTTACTTGACATTGGTCACGGCAGACTGAGGTGACTGACGTCCCGATGTCTGTGTTAACCTGGAGTACCTTCAGCTTCCCAAGCAGGTGATAATACCCAGCCTCTTTCTCTATTGAAATTAGGATTTTTTAAATTTCAATAGAGAAGGAGATTATCATTATTGGTAGGAATCGATATCCTTTCGTGAGGATTTATGGCCGACCAATTATGTTGTAATGGTGGGGGCCGTCTAGGATATGATCACAAACTGCAGACTTGCCGGAACGTTGATGCCTCATATCAGCTATACGTTATTTTACGCGGATTCTAAATGATCTTATTGTTTGATCTTGTACAGGAATATGACACTTTACAGATACACGGTACATAGCAAACACCTGGAATTTTAAAATCGCTTATAAATAATCTTTGTATTATTATGAGTTTAACCATGCCTTGTATCAAATTTATAAACTCAACGTTTAAATAATTTTTACGTTATCTATTTGATATAATGATGATCACGATAAGGGTGAAAAACGACCACAACCATGTTTCAACAGTGGTAGAGCCACGCGGCAGCTTTGCTGTTGCACGTATGGGCCGGCTCAAACCGGGGTGGTACCACTACCTCACAGAATACCGGCATGAAGTGGAAGCTCTGCTTTCGCGTTTCGTTTGGTGAGTGCAGGTGGCCGGAGGCCCAAATCTCCCCCCCCCCCCATCAACATGGTAGCGAAATGAAATGATGATAGACTACCCCAGGAGGGTACCAGCACCCCTGGAGAATCCCTCGCTGAGCATCCAAGACCATGTTTCTCCACTTCTGAGCGTGGGTGCTCAGGCTGCCCCACGTATTATGGGGGGGGGGGGCAAAATTCCGCTCAAGACTACAACTGCTCGGGGCAAACTGAGCAACAAGATCAAGGCGACCCCTGCCACGCTGTCCGTGAATTTCTGCAATATCAGGGGACTTCACTCTAACCTAAACGCCGTCCACTACCATCTCTCCGCGAGGCCGGCTCTGCTCCTTCTGACGGAGACGCAGGTGTCCTCTCCGTCTGATGTTTCGTATCTATCCTACCCGGGGCACAAACTGGAACACTCCTTTTTACCTCGGGCTGGAGTTTATGTTTTGTCTGTTCATCCTTTGGCTACGCGTAGACAGCGACGACCATCCGCACGTCTACGGGTGCCTTTATAGGTCCCATAGCGGTAATGCCGAAACATACCGACTCTTCGACCACGTCCAAATGGCTGCAGATTCGTTGCTACAGCAGATCCCCTCCGCAGAGATCGTGATCCTCGGCAACTTTAACGCCCATTACGCCGAATGGCTTGGTTCACGTTTAACCGATCATGCGGGGAGATTTGTTCATGATTTTGCCTTACCATATGGTCTGACTCAACTGGTTACTGCGCCTACGCGGATTCCAGGTGTGGAGGATTATGCACCTTCCCTGTTGGACCTTCTGCTGACCTCTCACCCGGACGGATATCAGATTACCGTCGATGCCCCTTTAGGCTCCTCGGACCATTGTCTTGTCCGGAGTGTGGTGCCACTCACGCTGAAATCGCGGTTGCATTATGCTGGCTGCCGCCGTGTTTGGCACTACAGGTCAGCCGATTGGGATTGGATGCGGTCTTTCTTTGCATCGTACCCTTGGGGGCGGGTTTGCTTCTCACCGGACGATCCCAACGTTGTTGCGGATTCTGTCGCTAATGTGGTACTTCAGGGTATGGAACTTTTTATTTCTTCCTCTGTGGTGCCCATTGGAGGCAAATTTCAGCCATGGTTTGGTCGCTCCTGTAAAATAGCATCATGCTATAAGCAGGAGTGCTAACAGGCCTGGGCTGACGCATCAGCGTCCCGGGATGTAAATACCAGCGCTCTAAAAAAGAAGTATAATCCCGCCTCTAGATCCTTCAAAAGAGTAATTGTCAAGGCAGAGTCAGAGCACATAGGCAGAATTGGCAAGAAACTAGTTCGCCTTCCTTCTAGAACCCATGCATTCTGTTCTCTCGCCAAGGCTGTCTAGGGGAATTTCTGTCAGCCATCTCTTTCATCTCTGCACAGGGAGGACGACTCACTGGCCCATATTGCAAAGGAGATAGCCCATCTTCTAGGCTCTTTCTTTGCGTCTAACTCGACTCTCGATGACGGGGGGAGTACGCCGCCGACCATCCCGTGGTGTGAGTGCTCTATGCCGGAAGTTCAGTTCACACAGCGCTCGGTTCGCAAAGCACTCCTCTCCCTGGACATCCACAAGTCGAGTGGGCCTGACGGAATCCCCCCAATTGTGCTGAGGACGTGTGCTCCAGAGTTGGCACCGGTCTTAACGCGTCTTTTCCGGTACTCTTACTCCCTAGGCGTAGTCCCAAAATCATGGAAGACCGCTTTCGTCCACCCGATCCCTAGGTGACCGCTCAGACCCGTCCAACTACCGGCCTATCGCCATCACTTCCTTGTTCTCAAAAACAATGGAGTCCATTGTAAACTGCCAGCTCATGATGTACCTTGAGGATCACCAGCTGATTAGTGACGCCAATACGGTTTTCGCCGTGGTCGGTCAGCTGGTAATCTTCTGATCTACCTAACTCACAGACGGGCGGAGGCAGTAGAGTCCAAGGGGGAGGCATTGGCCGGTAGTTTGGACATTGCGAAGGTTTTCGATCAGGTTTGGCACAAAGCGCTTCTTTTGAAGCTCCCTTCCTGTGGGCTTCCCGAGAAATTGTGCGATTGGGTCACCAGATTTCTTGCAGATCGGAGCATCAAGGTCGTTGTTGACGGTGCAAGCTCCGATTGCAAGCCTATTAATGCTGGTGTTTCACAGGGCTGCGTGCTATCGCCAACGCTGTTTCTTCTGCATATCAATGATATGTTGCAAGCCGGTAACATACATTGCTATGCAGATGACAGCACTGGTGATGCTCTTTACACCGGCCGAGCCAACATTTCTCGGGAAAACGTCTCTGAGTGCTGGAACAAACATGTGTCTGCAGTCGAGTATTTGCTGAACAGAGTCTCGGATTGGGGGCGACTAAATCTAGTCCAGTTTAACCCCCAGAAGACACAAGTTTGCGCGTTAACCGCTAAAAGGAACCCTTTTGTCGTATCCTCTCAGTTTCAAGGCACTCCTCTTGTTGCCTCAGCCAGTACCGGAATCCTCGGCGTCGACATATCGAGTGACGTGCAGTTTCGTGGTTACTTGGAAGGGAAGGCCAAATTGGCCTCTAAAAAGCTTGGCGCGCTCAGCAGAGCGGGACAGTATTTCAAGCCGGCACACCGCCTTCAATTTTACAAGGCGCAGGTTCGGCCGCACATGGAATACTGTTCCCATCTCAAGGCTGGGGCTCCCCAGTACCAGCTCCTTCCACTTAACCGCATCCAGCACAGAGCGGCTCGAATCGTCGACGAGCGAGTGCTTTCCGATCGGCTCGATTCATTGGCATTGCGAAGAGATGTTGCATCCCTTTGCATTTTCTTTCGCATATACTATGGAGAGTGCTCTGAGGAATTGTTCGGATTAATCCCAGCCGCCAAATTTCGTGAACGCACTACTCGGCAAACGTCCCGATACCATGTACACCATCTGGATGCTTGGCAGTCCACCACTGTACGTTTCAAAAGGAGTTTTTTTCCGCGTACAACCTCTCTGTGGAATAGTTTACCACCGGCGATTTTTCCGGACCGATACGACCTGGGGACCTTCAAGAAAAGAGCTTACTTCTTTCTAAAGGGCTGGCAACGCACCTGCAATTCCCCTGGTCTTGCGGTTGAACATAGGCGGCGGTAATCACTTAACATCAGGTGAGCCGCATGCTCGTTTGGCCCCTCTTCTATAAAAAAAAAACCGATAGTTGGTTTAACGTTCCTTTTGTTTTATTAAGGTTTAAATGTCATTTGCACGTTGATTCTTATTTTTTTGCTATCAACCCTAAGAGCTAAAGTGGACTATCTCGTAGCTATTAAAGTAACTCTGGTTCTTGTAACGAACTATGCGGAACAAAGGAAACCACAGCAGCATACTGCTTTATTTTTAATGCTGGCAGTATAAAAAAGCGTAACCTAAAAACGATGAAGGCGACATGTCTGCTTCCACTTGAAAGCAATTTCAATAGATTGAGATTGAAATAATGAGGGTTTGTATTCTTGAAGGCAACTCAAATTTATTAATTCTTTATAATATTATGTGGTTGGTTTTGGTTGATTGTTGATTGGAGTTAAATCGTCCAATCTGATAGTAATCGAAATCGGTACTATGAACGTAGTTTTAATGGTTAATTGACACAATGTATTGTGTTTGTTATTGCGTTGGAATTGGAATCTATAGAATAGCAAAACGGTTTTTAGGAATTTTATTGCGCATATTTAACTTTTTAAATACCTGACGTTTCGAGCGCTTTTCAGCACCCTTGGTCACGGGGGGGACTGAGATGTTCAACGTCCAGATGTCATAGTTAACCACGGTTACCATAGATTAAAATTATTTAACTTTTGTTCCGATCTACACAGTATGAACTTATGGTATCTTGAAGTCATGCAGTTGTATGCTTGGGTTGGGATTTAATTTTATTTATTAAAAGATCCCAAGCAGATGGTAGCACTCAGTCATCTTCTCTATTGAAATTAGGATGTTTTTTGATTTCAGTAGGCATCTTAGTGAGGATTTGTGGTCTATCAAATCTGTATGTATGTCCATCAAATGTAGTAGTACGGGGGCGATCCTGTACATTTTCACAAACTGCAGACTTCCCGGAGCGTCAGCTATTTAAAAAGCTAAATATACGCGATGAAATCCGTAAAAACTAGCGTTATTTAAATTAAAATATATGTTTAAAATTAACGGAGTGCCTTTATATGTCTTAAATTGAATAATTTTTTATAGAAGTTCGCTAACACGGACACATCGTTGGCAAAGAGATATGTTTTCGTTATTTATTATCTGAGGTAAGGCGTTAATGTATACTAAAACAATGGACATCCTAAGATACTACCTTGAGTTACTGCTCATGTGAGCTACCGTGTTTGAGATTGTACTGCAATGTTTTCCAGTTTTTCATGTATCCGGTGTTCGATTTGAATTATCTGCTTCCTGTTTGTCAGATATAATTGGAATCGTCTATAAGCCGGGCCACCTTTATTTAAGAACTTAAGTATTATCTGTAAAAAAAAGGAAAGCTACTGTCGATATACCTGGGGGTCGAGATCTACTGCCGGGCATAGACCTCCTCTCTCTTCTGAAAGAATTTTGGGCCAGCCAATCTCTGCCGTGCTGCCACCGTGCGTGTTGGCAGACTATACGTATTTTCTGATTTCTTTTTAATTTCTAAGATATGCAGCTTTCCTCGCGATATACTCCTTCTATGCCAAGCGTGCATCATCATTATCATCAACGGATTCTGGATAAACAAAGAAATAGTAAAATTAGCTCTGCGTGGCCACCAGTTCGAATAATACACTTGCAACATAACACGTTGCAACCGGGGAAGGAAGGCGTTCTCACAGAATACCAGCGTAAAATAGCAGCTTAAAAACGCTATGATTCGTATTGTGACATCGGAGACCCTTTTTAGTCTAAACGAGGTATTCCACCGTAGTTAACAAGGGTGACATTTTGATGACCTACATTTTGATTCCTAATTGAAGATAAATGTAGATGTCTATGGGCCACTTACCATAAGTTAGGCTGTGTGTTCGTATGTCACCCCATTTTATTAAAAAATATAGAATGTACTTTACATGTGCTCCCATATAAATTGGTAAAATATTTGTGGTATTCCTGAGTAGCTGGGTAAAAAAAAAACTAAAAAAAATCTGATTTTAAACAGCTAAAGAGAATAAAATAATTTCACTTACGGAAGTCGGGGCTTTATTTCTTGAATACAATATGTCCTAACTTAAAGTTAATTTTTTATGTAAAATGGCAGGAAAAACATAAAATCCTTGTGTAAGAAAGTTTTAAAATAAATAAATAAGAAGAAATATTTTTCACTCGTGCAAATAAATATTCTTTATAAATAATTAAAAGTTATTTTCACAGTTTTAGGAATACTCGAAATGAGTGTTACAATGTTAAATAATGCTTTTCCCTGCCTGCGAAAACCCTATTCAAAAGTATTTAATCATTCATAGAATGTAAAATATTTCTCTACGCCTTCGAAACGATTTCACAAAAATTGCTCTCCCTAATGATTTTAACACTTAACATAGTTATTGTAATGAAAATTTATTTTACCAATACAGGCTATCAAACAGCCTATCAGAATCTCTCAGTTTACCTCATATTTGTCATAATTGACGCGCCTGGCAAGTGGGTTGGTACCCCAAGTTTGTTTTTATTCATCTGTTGTCAGGATGAATCCACGCCTATATCTTGGTTCAGTTTCTTTTCATTAAAAAAGGAAAACGATTTCGTTCGATACGAAAATACTGAGCAATAGCTTAAAGATAAACAAAGCGATCTTTATATATTGCGTTTTATCTTTCGACCCGTCCATTACAGATAAATATAACATGTTAATTACTTCATTAGTTCTGTAATTAGATGTGGGTTTCGAGCTAGCATTAAATTTTAGAACATACAATAGGAAAATGTATATGAGTCGTGTTCCAACATGGCAATGAGATGATTGAAAAATAATAATATTTTTAGCAAATGAGAGTTTTAACCGCCTCTCGAACTCACATATTGTATATATTTATGGGATAGAAATCAGAAATGTTGTATAATGATTTTAACCGCTCACACACACACACACACACACACACACACACACACGCACTCGCATACTCGTTAATTCGCTAGCTAAATTATAAAAATGATTATGTATCCAGCTAAAACTATGAGTTGCGACTATAGGCAAAATTTTGGTTGCATGCATGGAAGCACACTAAGGAATTTAATTATTAACCGAACAAATAATATACATAATATTTGAGCACTCATGATTGTTGTATTTTATTTTAAAGTAAATCACAACATGTATTAATCTTATGTCTAATATCTATTACACTAAGTGTAAAAATACAGAAAATATTTAGGGTTTTTAAATTTAAAAATAAATGATTATAAAAATAATATTAAAATTGACCAACGTTCTATCATTATATTGGTTAAAAGGAATATTAGTAATGTCAAATAATAATATTACTAATATTTTTTTTATAAAAAATGACTACCGCTATAGGTGCGTTTTGACATTATACATTAGCCCTGCCTAAAGTTCAGTTAGGTATTACCATATCCATTACAGCCTATTAGAATTCCACAGCTGAACGTTGGCCTCTACATTAAGTGCGTCATAGGGTGAATATTTACCATTCGCGGTTTTTCTTTTGATTGAGCTGTTATCAGAAGATGCTCCTGCCCGTCTCCTGATTCAGTTGCTCTATGTCCCGTCTTACGACTGTCAAGGGATAGTATTGGGTAGTCGATATCCTTACAGCGTCATTATACATTGCAGTTAAATACGAATGTTCAAATAAAATCAAAGAAATTATTTATTTACTATTGTTATTGTTACAGCCTATTATAGTCCACTGCTGAACATAAGCCTCCCACATAGATTAGCTCATTTTTTCAATTCAATTAATTTCAATTTTATTTATTCGTCTTCATAGGTAACAAGATTGGCAATGCTATAATTTTATAGTACCTCCGTGAAATGCTCAAAAGCGTACGTATATGTATGTACACACATAAAATTAATTTAATATATTTGTTTTAAAATCTTTATTGTGTAGAAAAAAGGGGGGATTTAAGCAATTTAAAAAAAAGAAAAAAGGGGATAAACTAAAATTAATACACATACATTCGTACATCTGCCCATATACAATATGTAACGTAATTAACGCACACCCTCAGACACCCCAATTAGTATATATGTTATAATCATAATACATACACTGAATTTTTAGTTAAACATTTTTATGAACTGATTATTTATCAAATATGTTATACTAATTCGGAAGAATGTTGTGGTCACAGTACAAATCCACGAACGCAAAGACTTAAATCTGCTTGAAATAAAGTTCATTTTTCTTTATCTTTATTGAATGATACAATTAGTAATAATACAAATAAAACTGCACTCTTAAAGTCGTATTGCCTTAAGTTACGGTCCATTTCAGTTTGTTTTGACTGTACAGATTTAGTGTGAATGTAATTTACGTATTTTTAATTATTTTCGGGACAAAAAAATTACTTATATTAAAAATTATAGAAATCGTTTCAGTAAACGATTCTGAACAAACTACTTTCTCAAAGTGCGTTAATTATGTTACGTGTTGCATATGGCATCCTCTCTTCGTTTGGCTGATTATCACTTGCCAACTAACGGTTCGTCTACTTTTCACTTTGATAACTAACGATTGTCAAATTTTTGTATGATAACGTTTCATTTGGTGGAATTATTTTCAAACTTATTATTATAATGACACAACATATTCAGGGCACTTATTATTTTTCAAATCCTTCACTAGATAACGATTAACTTCATATTTTTTTTAATTCGCTTATCCATTTCCTGGTTGGGTTGTGCTTATGGTTGTGATTATCCTGACACTTTAAAACTTTATGAACGCTGTCACATAGTTTCGTGCTTACAGTCGCAGTACAATTGTACATCTTTTTTCGTTGCAGTTCACAAATCCAATAATAATTATTATTTGATTTTTTGTTCTTTTTGTACGTAAATCCATTTTTAAATAACTTAACTCCGCCTCTTGAAGTAATAAAAACTGAGCACTCATCATTATACTCACTAATTATGTTTATTACACCAATAAAAGATAATATAATAACAGTGAACACGTAATGATGTAAACATGTATCGCTTATGAGTCAATTTATTTGTACCTATCTTTGTCATAAAAATAAGTTTACGCTTACCCACATTATATTACGTAACTATTAAACGAAACCTTACTTAACACATCATGTGGTCAATAACATACAACTAAATGAATAGTACTTTCACTAAAACATTCGCTTTTGAAAAGTATCATTATAAAAGGCAGACCATACGTACGGTTGACAACTGTTAGGTTGGGAAATAAAACGAAAATATAATAAGTTGGCAAATGATTACTCGGCGAAATAAAATTCTGCGAAACGTTAGTTGGTAAGTGATAATTTGCTATAAAATTTTCGGCGAAAAGGCAGCGATCCATATCTTAATATATATAAATTACGTGTCACGTTGTTTGTCCGCGATGGACTTCTAAACTACTCAACCGATTTTAATGAAATTTTTACACCGTGTGCGGTTTGGTTCAACTTGAGAGATAGGATAATTCTTTTGCGCATGAGTGAAAAACAATGTTTCTTGCAAATTTAAGGATTTTAATAGCACATGACAAAGGGTCGTCGAAAAATGGCAGAACAACGTCTGCCTGGCAAGGTAGTATACATATATATATATATATATATATATATATATATATATATATATATATATATATATATATATATATATAATATTAATATATATATATCTATATATATATATATATATATATATATATATATATATATATATATATATATATATATATATATATATATATATATATATATATATAATGTTAATATACACGTATTTCAATGATTCTTCAGTAAATGCTCGCAAAAAGTAACATTTGTTAGGTACTTTTCTGATATAATCAGACAAGTAATTCCAAAGAAGTGTAGCCTGAACAGTGAGAGAGAGAGAGAGAGTGGAGTTATCATAGTACCCGGTGAGATGAGTAGGAATATAAACTAGAAGAAGATATTGAAATTGTTCTTTGAGATAAGAATTCGTATATGGATTAGTAAGAATGCTGAAAATAGAATAAGTAATATTCTGAATTTGCGCAATTGCCTTATCGAAAACCACTTGAGGTGAGATCTATACTAAAAACTCATACTCAAGGTCATAATTAAGCGGACAAAAAAATCTAATAGAGTTGTTGAGCAGGTGCTCTAGCTTGTTAAGAAGTTCTGGGGACATGTTTTTAGCACACATCTGCATAATCAAAAATAATGAGAATTTGGACGTAGCTGTTTAGAAATAAGAGTTTGGACAGCAAAAAGGAATACGCAGCGCAGCCTGAGCACCCACGCTCAGGAAAAGTAGGATAACTTGGTCGTGGATGCTCAGCGAGGGATTCTCCGTCACCAGGGGTGCTAGTACCCTCCTGCAGAAGTTATACACTTAATTCCACTACCATATTAAGGGGGAAAGGTGGAATATGAAACGTACATACAGGAAATTTACAACGGAAAATGCTATTACCTAGTATTAGTGCTTGTGTGGTATATTGTTTGTAGTTTAATATCTCATATGTTTAGCTTTAGATATAGGGTAGACTCGAAAAACGATTGTAAGACGATTTCGGGCGGTAGCAGTCTCGCAATAAACGTGGAACAAATAAGAGTGTCTTATTTCGCAGTGGCGACGAGGAATATAATCATAATAAAATATGGCAAACATGGGTAGAATCGGAGAATTCGATGTTTCAAATGGCAATTGGAGTTCATATTTTGAAAGGTTGGAAATGTATTTTCCGGTTAACGGCGTCAAGGAAGAATTAAAATTACCTACGTTGATATCTGTGGTTGGCGAAAGTGGATATGAACTGAAGACTAACCTGTGCAGCCCAATTAAACCCGCTAAAACGAAATACGATGATGTTGTAAGAATAATGAGCGATTATTTGCAACCAAAAGTGTCAATTCTAACAGAGCGCTATAAGTTTCGCCAACGTAGGCAGAGTGAAAACGAAACAGTATCTCAGTTTGTAACGGATTTAAAACGTTTGGCAAAATCGTGCGAATTCAAAGACACTTTGGAAGAAAATATGAGAGATCAATTTGTGTGCGGTCTACTGCGGATCAACTGGTATTCGCGGTTCAGCGCACGGCAGAGGCACTGGCAAGGCTCCGTGCGTCATGAACGCGCCCACCACGTAGCTGAGGGAGAGGAGGACCCCTCCGCACCGGCATCGGCAAGCGAGGGCGAAGAAAACGAGCATCCAATGTTCCAAATGTCTTTGAGGGACTACAAACCGGTTAGCATTCCTATTAGTGTTGACAATAATGTATTATTAATGGAGATTGACACAGGCTCAGCATTATCTTGTATAAGTTATAATTTGTATATAGAAAAATTTAAACATTTGGCATTGTTACCCTGTAAATTAACACTTTCATTTTATGACGGCAGTAAAGCTCAGCCAGCCGGTTATATAGAGGCCCCAGTACAATACAACGGTAAATGTAAAGTACTTGATGTGTATGTAATAGAAAATGGGACAACCATATTGTTGGGAAGGCAATGGTTAGCTGAATTGGGGATTGATATCCCAAAATTTCACATAAATAGAATAAGTTGTACACAAAACTGTGATAAAATGGAAAGTTTAAACATTTTATTCGACAGATTTAAACACTTATTCGATGGCGGTCTGGGGCGGTTTACCGGTGGGCAAGCAACGCTGCGCGTCCGGGCCGGCGCCGCGCCGGTGTTCTGTCGCGCGCGGCCGGTGCCGTACGCGATGCGCGAGCGGGTCGATGCCGAGCTGGACGCCATGCTGCAGGCCGGAGTCATCGAGCCGGTTGACGCCTCCGATTGGGCCTCACCTTTGGTATTAGTAAATAAACCGGAAGGGTCGCTTCGTATTTGCGCAGACTATAAGGTAACATTAAACCGTGTCTTACTGGTGGATAAATTTCCGGTTCCCAAAATTGAAGATTTACTATCGAATCTTAGCGGTTGTAATTGGTTCAGTAAGTTAGACTTGTCCCAGGCCTACAACCAAATAGAATTAGATGGGTAAAAAAAGTATACGGTAATAAATACACATAGGGGGCTTTATATGTACAATCGTCTAGTTTACGGTTTGGCTTCCAGTCCCGGTATTTTTCAAAGAATTATGATAAATCTTTTGAAGGATATATCTAACACAGTGGTGTTCTTAGACGATATTTAGATTTATAGTGTATCTGAAAAAGATCACCTAGATACATTGCGTAAGGTACTGTTAAGGTTAAGCCAAAACGGGTTTAAAATTAAGAAACAAAAATGCGTATTTTTTGCGAACGAAGTAAAATATCTCGGTTACATTGTAAACAAAGACGATATAAAAGTTGATAACGAAAAGATAAAAGCCATTTTAAATTTACGTGAACCTAATGACGCATCCGAATTGCAGTCATTTTTAGGAATGGTTAATTTTTATTGTAGATTTATAAAGAATTTAAGTTTTTACCTGAATCCATTTTAAACACTTTTAAAAAAAGGTAGGCATTGGTTTTGGGGGAAAGAGCAAAAGCAAGCGTTTCAGAATGTGAAATTACTATTAAGTAAAGCTGAAGTGTTAGATCATTATAACACGCGGCTGCCAGTGGTGGTGACGTGCGACGCCAGCTCGCGCGGCGTGGCAGTGGTGCTGGCGCAGCAGCGGGCCGGCCCCTAGCGCCCAGTCGCGTACGCTTCGCGAGCTCTCACGCCCGCAGAAATAAATTACAGCCAAATAGAAAAAGAGGCTTTGGCAATTGTTTTCGCATTAAAAAAATCCATTAATATTTATATGGGCGAGAATTTGTACTTAGAACGGATCACAAGCCCTTAGTGAGTATTTTCGATCCCGGGCACAGTATTCCTAATATGACGGCTAGTAGACTACAGCGCTGGGCATTAATTGTATCTTCGTATAATTTTAAGATTGAATTTATAAGTACCGAGCGTAATACGGCCGACGCGTTATCTCGTATGATAAAAACTTATAAAGAAACTGGTTCTTGCGAACAAAGCGACGAACCGGAGCAAACGTATTTGCATTTCGCGACGGAAGCGTTACTCTTAGACTATAACATACTAAAAAAAGAAACTGTACATGATCCTATTTTAAGCAGAAAAAACGAACTATATACGGCACTTAATTGCGTAATGTGGGGCCATCGTGTTGTGATCTCGAGCGTCTGTAGGTCTAAAGTTTTAAAAGAGTTGCACGACTCGCACATGGGCATGGTTAAAACAAAAGGGTTAGCGCGCAGTTACGTATGGTGGCCGGGAATAGATGAAGATATAGAGAAGTTATGTCGGTCGTGTCAGGTGTGCTTAGAGGTGGCGGACGCGCCTACCGCCCATGCGATTCGCTCGTGGCCTTGGCCAGATCGTCCTAGTTCCGTTTACACATAGATTTTTTCGGCCCAATCGCAGGGAACACGTATTTAGTCCTAATTGACGCGTGCACTAAATTGATGGAGGTAATAAAAATGTCTTCTACCAACGATAAAGCGGTGATAAAAGCGCTAAGAGAAATATGGTCTCGGTTCGGTTTACCAAAACAATTAGTTTCGGATAACGGTCCACCTTTCACAAGTTTAGAATTTAAACAGTTTTTGGAGAACAATGGAATACAACACACGTTTTCTGCTCCATATCATCCTTCGTTCAACGGAGCGGCCGAAAATGCAGTTAAAACCCGTAAAAAAGTTGTAAAGAAAGCCCTTTCTCAGAATTTAGACGTAGACACGGCTCTCCTTAGATTTCTATTAGTTTACAGAAATACTGAACATTGCACTACAGGAGAAAGTCCGGCAAAATTATTACAAGGCCGTTCGTTGCGGATGCGACTCGATTGTTTAAAACCGGAGCGCGCAGATCGCGTTAATGCAGCGCAAAGACGCCAGTAGTTGGCAGCAGGCGGGTCACAGCGGTGTTTTAACGAGGGGGATGAGATTTTATACCGTAACTACGGCACGGGTAAGAAATGGTTGGATGGAAAAGTTCAGTTGCGGCTAGGTAGCACTGACTGTGAAATTTTGGGCAGCGATGGAAGTTCACATCACCGACACGCAGACCAGCTAAGACACAGATTTAATTTTCCTTTGCAAGACCCGATCACGATTACAGAGTCATCCAGGCGTAATTTAATAAATCCGTTTCTAATAAACGTAACTAGTAATACTAATAACCCAGGGGAAGGTCCGGCGGCGTTGGCCGGCACGATGGCGGGTGCAGCGGGAGCACAGCGTGGCATGGCATCGCCTGATATTAATAATGCTATACAACCACAATGTTTTGAGCCCGAATTAAACCACCGTTACCCTGTAAGATACAGACATCCGCCAGTACGGTTTTCTTCATTAACATAGTGATTTATTTTATATATATAATTTGGTTATCTCGTGTTACAGGAATCTCTATATCATAGAATAAATGTTTAAGATTAAAATAGTCTTTTATAAAAGTTAGGTAAGTTTATTATTTAAGACATTTATATTGTATTAAGGGTGGAGGTGTGGTATATTGTTTGTAGTTTAGTATCTCATATGTTTAGCTTTAGATATAGGGTAGGCTCGAAAAATGATTTTAAGACGATTTCGGGCGGTGGCAGTCTCGCAATAAACGTGGAACAAATAAGAGTGTCTTATTTCGCAGATAGTACCTAAGCACATTAAAAATAAGTATATAGATAAATGTTTTCGTCAAAGTTAAATTTAATATACTGACGGAAATAAATAATTCAGAATATGTAGTTCTTAGAAAACGACCTGTAAATCTACGAAATATAGCTTATAAATCCTACTTGTATGTACTTCAGAAAATTAAAAATTTTTATGGAGGAAGAAAGTTGCCCAAACTTGTACCTACTTTTATTAATGACTTGCCCATAGAGTCACAAAAAACATACGGTGAATCGAAACTGTTTAAAAGTAAACTTAAATCATATTTGTTTTATCAACCATATTTATCATTGTAGGTACTTCTATTGGAATATTGTGATTTAATATTAATACATCGTTGTTTATATAAGACGACTCTCTAGCGTAAATAAACCCCTAGAGGTTTACATGCTAGTATTGTACTGGATAATGTAACATAATTATGCTTGATAAATTTTAAAATAAATCTTGCATATGCAATAATTTTTTTTAATAGAATAAGGTCATTGGCCTCTACTAGTATATATAATATGGTCGTTACATATAGGCGACAAACGAGCACACAGTCCGTCGTGATGAGCCGATCGCTGTCGTGAGTAGGTTACTGTATCATTTGTTTACAGCGGCTCGTGATGAAAATATTGATCGCTGTAGAAATACAAAATATATCAAAAACTAAATTTAATACATACTTGACCAAGTTAAGATATTATTATTATTTTTATAATCACAGATTTTCATTACAATATTTTGTTTCGATAAAAGTACATAGAATTTATATGGACTTTATAGAGTATCCTGAAGGGGTATTTTATTGAATGCTAAATTAAAATGCTTGTTGTGACTAGATGAAAAACTTTTTAAAAACGGAAAAAATATTTAAAGTTGATCAAAAAAATTATTAACGAGTCAGGTAAAAAAGACAAGTTCTTACGATAATGGCTGAGTAAAAATACCTAAAAAATTAAAGTACTACTCTGTCTAAAAAGTATCGGGAATATGTCAATAAAAAGACCCGCGTAAAAGAGGTCGTTCTAATTTTTTTACTGCATGTTGGTAGCACTGTACTGATTAAGCGCGCAAAGTTTGAGCGGGATCTGTCATTTAATTTGTTTTAAACTACACTTTTTCTTGTAGTTTTGAGTTCTCGGCGATTTTTACAATGTAAAATATTGTTGAACAAAGAGTGTGCCTTAAATTTTGTGTTTCGAATGATATTTCATGTGGTGAATCACTAAAAATGTTGCGAAATACCTACGGCGAATCGTGTATATCGAAAACAAGGGCTTATGAATGGTATAAGGCTTTTAAAGAAGGCCGAGAAGTAGTAGTAGACTTGCCTCGTTCTGGTAGACCTTCAACCGCTACGACCAAAGAAAACATCGACAAAATCAAGAAGCTAGTGCTCGAAAATCGACGTATGAGTCTGAGAGAGTTGGCTAGTGAGGTGAACATATCTTTTAAGTTCGTCCACAACATTCTCATTGACATTTTAGGCATGAAACGCGTCGCCGCTCGACTAGTTCCAAAAGAGTTCAATTTTGTTCAAAGAGCGCAGCGAAAGCATGTCGCTGAAGACAAGGTTTCCCGAGATTCTACGGATCCGACCTTTATGAAACGTATAATAACTGGCGACGAGACATGGGTTTATGAGTACGACATGCAAACAAGCCAACAGTCTTCAGAATGGCGTCTCGAAAACGAGCCGAAACCCAAAAAACCGTGGCAAAGTCGCTCCAAAATCAAGGTGATGCTGACAGTTTTTTTTTGACTACCGTGGTGTGGTTCACTCCGAATTCTTTCCAGAGGGAGAAACAGTGAATAAAGAATATTATTCAGGCGTCATGAAGCGTTTGCGTGAGAGTATCCACCGAAAACGTCCAGATTTGTGGCAACACAACTCATGGATGCTGCACCATGATAATGCACTATCACACACAGCCATTATAGTGAAAGATTTTTTAGCGAAAAATTCAACAAAAGTTCTCGACCAAGCACCGTATTCACCTGATATGGCTCCGTTTGACTTTTTTTATTTCCCAAGTTAAAATTACCACTTCGAGGAAAACGTTTTGAGTCGATAGAAGCCATAACAAAAAATTCGCTGAATGAGCTAAAGGCCATACCGCAAATAGCCTATGAAAAATGTATGGAAGACTGGGTGAAGCGTTGGAGATGTTGTATTGCAAGCGATGGGGCCTACTTTAAAGACGATAAAGTAAATTTAGATGAATAATTTGTATTTTTTGTTTTATTGACAAATTCCCGATATTTAGTACACAGAAAGTAATATTAAAGTTGATTTCTGGTCGTTTTAAGACAATTCTGTTAAAAGTTTTTCATTTAAAAACAATAAAAAAGTTTTGAATTTAAAAATATTTTCTATTGTTGATTGAGTTTTTCATATGAGTACTATGAGTCGTGCACTTTTAGATTTTCCAAACTTTTCTTATATACGTTTGAAATAAAATTATCGGAAAATTAGAATTAATAGTAATAAGTAGTAATAGTCATTTACGAAAACTTGTGTGTATTTAAAATAATTAAAAAAAATACGTACAATATGAGCATTTAGATTTCACAAAAACTTTTTATTTATTTTTCACTATAAAACTTTGATTAAAAACACATACAGGCCAAACTAATGAAATCGCGTTAAAATGAATGTACAGCCAAATTTATAACCCTATTTTAAAGTTGGTCTATTACGACTAATTTCAGTGACAGTATTTCCCCTTGAAGAGAATTGAAATAAATAATCAAAACGCGTGAGGAATTAAACGTCTTGTCGTCGACTTCTTCAGCGACGCATTTACGAGAAAACTTTTTTAATTTCCTAACGTAAGTAGGCAACTTCTGTCCTCTTGGCATTTGTTCATGGTCTTAATACAAATATATATTGTAAACTTCGGACTTTAAAATTTTTATCAACTCTGCGTAATTAATACGAACATATTAGGACACAAAATCGAAAGATTATATATTTTAAATTTAGTTTTCTATGTAACTCTTATTGAAAGTCAAATCATACATACATAAAAGTCTCTTCCATTCGTCATGAGCCTGCCACAACAATATAGGAGTGAATTTCCGGAGAATAAATTATGGGATATACCTTTTTAAATATGCTTAGTTTATGTTTAGTAGACGAAATAACATAATAAGGAAAATCAAATGAGAATGTGCCATTTTTATACAAACTGTATAGTGCCCGCCGTCTGTGAGAGTGCTTTGAGAGAATCTCCACTATAATAGTAATAATAATAATAATAATAATAATAATCCACAATTATCACACAACGCCATCTAGTCCCAAGCTAAGCAGAGCTTGTGTTATGGGTACTAGACAACTGATAAACATACTTATATATTTCTAAATACATAAATATTATAGATAAATTACACCCAGACACAGAACAAATGATCGTGCTCATCACACAAATATTTGTCCTGGGTGGGAATCGAACCCACGACCTCCGGCATAGCAGTCAGGGTCACTAACCACTAGACCAACAGGCCTGTCATCAGTAAAATATTTTATCCATGGTAAAGCCATGCTGCAGCTATTATAGTAGTAATATCTATAGCACGAATGGGTCGGCTTGACCAGGAAAGGATTAAGTACTCTCTCATAGAATACCAGCGTAAAATAGCAGCTTAATGCCACTGTGTTTCGTTTGGTAATGCTTAAGGGGTGACAACGCATCTGAATTTTGATGATGTCAGATGTAGATGTCTATAAGCCACAGTAACCACTTATCATCAGATGGACTGTGTGCTCGTTTATCACCCTATCATATAAAAAAATTGTCATCTCGTGGGTTTCGTAAAAGGTCCATGACTATGATATGATAAACTATGAGTGGGGGAGGTCTATGATCAGCCATAGTTGGCTATGGATGCTGTAATAAATTAATAAATATTTTGGTTATAAAAATTAGAAATTTATAAAATTAAATAAACCTAACCATTCCTCTGACCTTTCAAAAAACTATGTTGAATATAGGAGACTGATACGCTTTAATACATTCTCGGGCCCAGATTGTAAAAAGCTGAAAGTGGTGTCGATTAATAACTTATACATGTTCAAAACATCACTGAAAATTTGGCTGATTTCGGCAATCTGGGACCAAAGATATATTAGATTTAGTAAAAGTGAGGTTACGCAATACGCTGGCAACAACCTAATCTAAACAGCTGATTTTGAAGTACGATTGCTATTTTTTTATTAGACAGTTGTTTACTATATTAATTGTAGTATTTATTTTACTGTATTGAGTGGGAGCATAACAGGAAACTCACAAATAGATTGAAAGATAGGGAAATTTGGGCGATGTTTAAAAACTTTTTTTAACTTCCCGCTAAGAAAATTGAAAATGTTCAACAGTAGGGAACTTATTGGTTTCATCCCGATTTTCGAAAATCGAGTTTTCATCAGATCTCGACGTTTTGAGGTTCCAGAAAGCTATTCTAACGAATTTCAGTTGGACGTCCGTACGGATGTATGTGTGTGTGCGTTTGTGCGTGTGCGTGGGTATATATGTGTGTGTGAGTGTGTGTGTGTGTGTGCGTGTGTGTGCGTGTGCGTGTGTGTGTGCGTGTGCGTGTGCGTGTGCGTGTGTGAGCGTGAGTGTGCGTGTGCGTGTACAAGTGTGTGTGCGTGCGCGCGCGCGCGCGCGCGTGTGTGTGTGTGTCTGTGTGTGTGTGTGTGTGTGTGTGTGTGTAAGTAAACCTTTCATAACTTTTGAACGTCTTGATAGATTTCGAGGATCCTCAAAAATAGAAATTATGAAAAACAGTTTTTTTGTAATAACTTTTAAATGGCTTTACCGATTGATTTCAAAAACTAATCAGATCTTAATCTCAAAAAATGATGTCGAATCCCGTTCGAAAATAAAACCTCAGTCTCATAATCGTCGGTATGATAGAAAGTTAAGTAAGATCAGACGTCCGTAGAAAGAAAGCAGTGGTCGATGAATATAATTCGATAAAACAACGGGAAATACAGAAACATACTGAAAACGCGCACGTACTAAACGATACATATCATTGATTGAGTCAGACAGGAGCTGTCACAGTCAGCACAGATTAAAAATACAGTTGGCAAACACAAGTAATAAATTGAACTGTAAACGAGAACTGCTTTTAAGGTTTATTTATTAATAATATGCTGATATTTTATTTTTTAAACTGTTTATACTGGGGTCATTGTAATTTATTCAATTTCTATCATTGAATCAACTATCTGCTGTAAGTTGTTTTAATTTTTATTTGTTTTATTACTTATTATTTTATTTACACTAATATATCGAAGTAATCGATTTCTTATTTTATTCGTAACATAAAATTATAAAGATTTCTCTTCTTCTAGGTAGTTAATTATGGTATTTTT
Organism: Parnassius smintheus behrii; assembly: GCA_036936625.1. Taxonomy (NCBI): domain Eukaryota; kingdom Metazoa; phylum Arthropoda; class Insecta; order Lepidoptera; family Papilionidae; genus Parnassius; species Parnassius smintheus. Next base: position 37,835,475 of record JAUPFT010000030.1, on the reverse strand, counting down.
TATATTTTGAAACAGAAAAATATAACGATTTTTATAAACCATATTTCAACTTATTACAAATTGGGCCCAGAAATCCCCGTCTCCTTTATACCTAGGACATACTTTTTCAAAAATAACATCGGTGTAATAAAATTTTAAACGAACTGTTTTTCTTTCCTCAATTATTGACCTCGATAGAAGTCAGTTTTGCGTAAAAATTAAACTACTATTTTTAGACACTAGCCTCTGTAATGAGATCGAAGCGGAAATGTTAAGGAGGATCTTTAAATGGTAAAGCCACGCTGCTGCTACAGTATGGTAGTGGCATGACCAGGTCGGCTTGACCGCGGAAAAACCACGCTTTCACAGAATACCACCACGAAATAACAGCTTAAAGCTTCTGTGTTTCGTTTGATGGGTGTAGACAACCAAAGATTTTTAACTGGAAACAAGGCATTCCAAATTAGTCCCCATGGGCGACAACGTAACTGCATTTTTATTTTTATTTTTAATATAGGATATATGAATACGTCCATGGGCCGAAGCATTCTGCTCGTATGTCACTTTTATGCCATAAAAAATATCTACTAGATTATTTTGTCAACTAAAAGCTGCTAAGAAATCAACACAAAATGGTTCACTAAAAGAGCAATGTATTACGATCATTAAAACTTTCTCTGATGAAATATAAAGTTACAGCCTTTATACGTCCAAGTGCTGGGTATCTTACGCCGATATTCTGTGAGTGCGTGGTACTTTCCTGGCTGAACCAACCCATTCGTGCTACAACCATATAGCTGCAGCATACCTCTACCATGTAAAAAGTATTTATTTTCTAAAAAAATCCAGTAATTGTTCTCAAAATAGGATTGTAAAATAATAAGAAATGACTATGTATGAATAATGCTATGGTTAATTACTATCCTACGTAGGGGTAAGTAGTGATAGAGGCAGTATGCATACAGAAGTTTTACAAGAACAAAATTCTAGGCCCGGGGACAGTTATTTGTAAGCCTGGGGTTAAAAAATGCTTGTTACATGCGAGATTCAACCCTAGATACCGCAATTCAAAACAAAACCAACGGAGCATTTTGTGTTGTAAAGTAGTCTAGTAACACATTAGAGGTACGACTGTTCAAACAATGTACGATAAATAGATGTTTTGAAGTAGTCCGGATAAACGTCGGCGACATATCTTGTTTATTTTGTGTTATTCAAGTCGATTAAATCGAATCTAATCAAATAATACACAAAGGGATGTAACTTGGGCGTAACAATCGACCAAAAACTAACGTGGAACTCTCACCTTAGCAACGTATGCCATAAGGCAAAAATTGCTTTAGGTACGTGCAGTCGTTTGGTCGGGAACAACTGGGGCTTGCGGCCCAGTATGGTCCTATGGCTGTACAGCAGTATAGTGAGGCCGATTCTAACCTACGCCTCTATTGTCTGGTGTAACAAGGCCAACCAAAAGACGACTGCGGACAGACTAAATAGTCTACAAAGGACTGCCTGCTTAATGGCAACTGGAGCTATGCGATCATCGCCTGGAGTGGTTCTTAATGTACTTCTATGCCTAATGCCCCTTGATCTCTGTCTAGACAAGGAGGCGAGGGCTAGTTTGTATAGGATTAACGCCCAGGGCGGTCTGAGCTTGCTCTCCTATAGATTGAGATCCATGCTCGACTCAATTAAGGAATCACCGGTCCTATGAATGATCTCAGATATCATGTGTCCACTACACACTTTTGATAAAAAGTATATAGTGAAATTACCCTCCAGAGGAGACTGGCTGATTGGCCAGGTTATCTGTGAGGTTGGTAGCCTCATATGGTATACCGACGGGTCTAAAATTGGCCTCGACGTAGGCTTTAGAATTTACGGTTAACGCCCCAAATTCAAACTCAGCATGAATTTGGGTAGATACACCTCTATCTTCCAGGCAGAATTTTCGCCATACTTCGGTGTGCGGAAATCAATCTGCAAAAACACCATATAATTTACATAAACTCTGATAGTCAAACAGCACTGCTGGCGCTGAGACCAAACTTAGTGAACTCGAAGCTAGTTGGAGACTGCATGAACTGTTTAAATGCCCTGGGATGTAACAACAGGGTTGTTTTAAGATGGGTTCCGGGTTACGAAGATATTATATGCAACGAATTTACCGACAAACTTGCACGGGAGGGCTCAAAGTGCACACAATTTGGACCTGAGCCATTTTGTGGAATCTCAAGAAGCTGAGCTCGATTGAACTTGAAACTCTTTATTATAATAATAAATCACTTAAGATCTGGTCTGACACACCAGGCTAAAACATTCTAAAACCTTAATCCGGGCTTTTGATCTTAAATTCGCTTCAGAAGCCATGCGATTAAGTAAAAATAAATTGCGCAGTCTGGCAAGAGCCCTAACTGAACACTATTGTCTTAAAAAGCACATGTCCGTTCTGGGACTAAGCAACTTAAGGATGTGTCGGTTCTGTTCCATAACAGAAGAAACACATTCTAACTGATTGCGGACCCTTAATGCGCAAACGTAACCCTCGTCTGGTAAACTATGTACTCCGCCCAGAAGAAGTGAAATAGCTCACTGCTAAGCAACTCCTTCTATTCATTGAAGACATAGGGCTTAGCCGTGAACTATAGCCATAGCAGCGGTCACAAAAGGTGTTCTAGGTCGCAGTGATACTGGTCTCTTTCCCTAGACCTTCATAGCTGCTCGCACTTAATAAAAAAGGGATGGTACTGACATCTAATTGGCCATATTTTCAAAGATCTACCCCTCGATCCACAGAAGAAGGGAAGAAGTACGTTATAGAGACATACTGCAGCCATATATTTGCAGCACGAATGGGTCGGCTCGAATCGATTGTAGAAAACCGAAGACTCTTTTTACTGGAATCGTGACAACACATCTTAGCCTCAGGTAAGTAACAACGCGTTTGCATTTTGATTTTTAATTGAGGATATATGAGGATGTCTATAGGCCACAGCATCCACTTACCATCAGGTGGATTGTGTGTTTGTTTTTCTCCCAACTCTATAAAAAATAACCAGAGTAACCCAAAAGCCCAAAGCATCGGTATGCTAAAATGATAAAAGACCAAACTTTATACTACGTATTACTACAGAGTTTCCTGCAAATTCGTAAACAAACATTGTATATTTGTATGAACGTGTTACAGCGATAAACACTAGCTCATAAAACTTTATAGTTAAGGGTTCAGTAAGTGACATGCGGTATATATTGATCGATCGTTACGAGTTTAGGATTCTGCCCACAAAAACCGCTTTGAGATAGTCACGTTTGTAGTTTGGGTCGGTTATTAATGAAATATATTTGTAATAAAATTTAAATTTTAGACCCTTTTAAAGGTTTTTAAGCATTCTCAGAGGTGAAAACGTGTGTTGATTAAACAAAATGATTGTTCAATCGATTTTGGATAAAATCACAAAGCATTTACTTATTATCTTGTGATTAGTTTGCTCATTTTGTCAACCGTACTTGAGTAAACACAATCTTGGCATCATCATCATAATCATCGTCACCGTACAGTCCATCATAAGTCCACTACGTTGATGGCTCCGTGGCACAGTGGCTTAGCAATGAGTTGCGGCTATGGGAACTCGCATTCCTCACGGAATGATTATATGTATGACGTACAAATAATTCCGTGTGTCGCTGTTTGTCCTTCTAAAATTTATGTATGAAAACTGCCCCCATTACACAGAAGAAAATCATAGTGTGGATATATAGTTCTTTTTTAACAGATAACTAAGAAATATGGACTTCTTCCATAGATTGCCACAAAGTACGAACCTACGCCACTTTCATCAATGGACTTGATGAAACATGCAGGTTTCATCAAGTCGTCATTTCCTTTAGTAGGGAATCGTCCAATACTTCGCTTGGAATACAAAATTTTGTTATCCATCACTTGTCAGTTTTTTGAGCAATATGGCCAGTCAAATGCTACTTCAGCCTACCAAGCTACTCTTGTTTCTCTGTGATTATACTAATTATGGAACTTTAAATGGGTACCAATGGTAACGCACCTGCTATTTTAGTGGTGTTTAAGTTATTCACGGGCGATGGTAGTCCCTTACGATTAGGTGAGTCGCATGCTTGTTTGGCCCTTATAAATAAATCGTTAACAGTCACGCCTGTCGCCCATAGGGGTAGGCAGAGACTACAGACTTCCATTTGGCACGATCCTGACATACTTCTCTTGCCTCCTTCACATCAGTATACCTACGCATACATGGTCGTTGGTTTAGGGTACTCCTAATTTGGCCCGTTTTCAATAAATCGTTAAATTGCCCCTTCTTATATTTAAATGAAAAAGAAATCTCGTTACTTTTATTACAGAAATTCCGAGGGGTAAAGGCTGTCCTTTTCGTCGCTAGCTGAGTGACTTCGAGCTCCCTCATTCAGCCGGCAAAAAAGGTCACGTCTCAGTTTCTATTATTAGTATACTATTTATTCAGTAACTATTAATAGTACGTATTGTGCTGGTTGTGTAGTTTTGATTTGTTATACGGCCCTGTCTACTATGAGAGAAGCTTTGATCTTCTTTGAAAAAGAGCATAGAAAAAATTTCGCAAATCTTTCATTCATATTTAATAAATACCCGTTCAAAGTAAATAAAGTTATTTATTCATTTATACATGCAATATAATGTCTAGGAAAATAACTGTTTTAATTCATTTTGCATGTTTTTATATAAAAATTTGAATAAAAAACGAGAACTAATGTGGAAACTATAATAAAAAATGTCTCAAGTGTGTAACTTGCCAAGTACGTCGTAAAAAGCGACTGTAAGAATGATGAATTCTGACTGCGTAGGCAATATGCGAACCAGCTGTCACTTCTTTCAGAATTTTCTAACTCTGCCAGTTTTTGGCTAAAAGTGGATGGAGCGGCTGATACTTGCTCTTTTTTATAAAACAAGAGTGATAAACGAGCACACAATCCATGTGATTGTAAGTAGATGCTGTGCCCCATAGACATCTATATTTATCATCGATTAAGAATTAATGTGTAGTTGCGTTATCACTCCGGTGACTGAGGCGAAATGCAATGTGTCCAGTGAAAACATCCATGGTTCTTTACACTCATCATACGAAACACAGCAGCATTAAGCTGATATTTTACGCTGATATTTTTTGAGAGCGTGGTACTTACCCGGTCGAGATGAACATTCGTGCTACAACCATAATAAAGCTGCAACCTGGCCCTTACACCTACATGACTACCCCTCTGGTATACCAGATGTGACAATATGTATATATGCTAGACGGGGACACAATATAATGGAAAGGATATTTAATTCAAATTTAAAATATTTATTGTAAATTAAGTGTTGTACATTTTGCGTGAATTTATAATACAACGTGTCTTACAACTTAACCAGTAATTAATATTGGCGGTAAAGCTGTAATAGATTAATTGTAATGCGGTTAGCGTTAATGCTGTTAGTTAATGCTGCTGCTTTTTGATAAATGTTCAATTTAATTCAGTGGCCTACTTACGATATAAACGTATCATCAAAGTATAAAGTAAAAGTTTAAAATGAAAAGTTAATGTGAAAATTTTAAGAAATTTTTGTAGTTTCCTAGATGAATTCAGTGAAAACTTAACTTGTTTGAGGTTTGTTATAATTTCATTGTTCATGCGAAATGTGATTCACATGGGTACATTTTAAAAATGGAAATATTTAAGCGATGTTTCAAATTAAAGGATTAATTTCAACGTGCAATGAATTGCTGTGTTTCGTGTGGTGAGTGTGGAGAACCGGAGACCCGTTTTATTGGGACAACACATCCGCATTTTGATTCTTAATCGAATGTAGATGTCTATGGGCCACAGCATCCACTAACCATCAGGTGGACTGTGTGCTCGTTTATCACCCTTATTCTATTAGAAAATTGATAATATATAATGTTGCAGCTTACTGCGGATAATATGTGGTAGACAACATTAGGGTTTGATGTCAAAGCATTGGTAGAAGTCACTACAACAATAACCGATTGAAAAGGCCTTGTGTGCCTGGATCAGTCTGCTGTCTGAGGCCTAAATGAAGTCAGGGATAGTCGAGCATTGTAATATTTAACAAGTGTCAATATTTGCTTGCAGGTGGTGACTGGTAGACTGTATGCTGACGGTTTACTGTTAAACATACGAGAACGTGCGATAGACAGAGATGGCCATGTCAACCAAACAAAACTTACCGTTTACCGTCGAAGTAGGGTTAACCACAGGAAGAGTCAGGTGGAATAGTGGGTGTTTGGAGTCCGTGTGAGTACGAGTTCAATATGTAACATGACATCCCCGCTGGTTGCAGAACAGCAGATCGCAAGGCGTTGCCTCTCTTCAAATGTGGGATCCTTCTAAGGGGCATGCAGCCATAGAACACTTCCGTTTCTAGGAAAACTATGTCCATTTAATTATCTTCAAGTTAATCCAATTAAGTCCGACAACGTTTAACCGAGACACGCGGTACAACTCAAGGACGGCTGGTCAAATTTCAATGTCACAGGCCAACGTAGCACAAACTACCACCGCGTCGATTCAATTAACTGCATAAAAGGTCCTTTATTCCCTACAAATTCCTAGCCGCTACTGTCACGTAACGCGATCAAAATAGACACTAAATTCGAGGCGGTCTAGGTTATATTAAATCGTTATCAATGACCCGGGAACGCCGACCGGCGCACCGGCGCGGGCGCAGCCTCGCGGCGGACTAGGTGCAGCCCGGCTCCGCCGCTGACCTTCCCACAGCTCGGCTCGATGCAGACAGGGCCGCTGTCTATGCGCTTACGATGAAGCTAGCCTCCGCCTCCCACACATCGTTAACCATGCTTCACCCCGCTCAAGATAAGACATTCGGGCGTAAACAACCGGACCAGGCGCAGTTTTCTCAAGATAATCGAACGGTTATTTTCTGTCTATAGATAACTAAGACTGTGATGGAGCTTGTGCGAGGACGTAAGCATGTCAGTGAATTATTTTATTTATAATGGAATGAAAGATCAACACGTTTGTTCATCTCGAGTGTTTATTTAATACTGGCTTAATATCACCTACAAGTACATAGGTTACTTCACCTTTGGGGGCAAAGAAAAAAAAAGAATATTCTTAACTACTAAATTGCTTAGTCCTATTCTTACGAACAATGTCAATTTTACCATTTATATAAATTTTCAAATTTACTCCTAAATCTTCAACAACTTTATAAGGTCCATCAAAAACACAATCTAATTTACGAGCACATTCACTTTTAAGTAAAACAAGATCATTCTTATTATGAAATACAGGATTACATGATTCATCATATTTATCTTTCCTTTTTTTCCTTACGAGTTATCAAATTATTTCTAGCATCTATTTAGGCTACTTGCAATTTATATTTATATTTTGAAGTTCCCGCCAAAAATTCATCCTTTTCTATCTCTCTCGCGCACACAAAACAATCCTCTTCCACTTCCTTATTCAAATACACATAATGTATAGACTCACTTCGAGGTGCGAGTACTAACGAGTTGCTATAATCAGGTTTATCGAAAATCGGTAAAATACAATGCTTACCATCAATTTGCAGCGTCAGTAACCTATTTTCTAAATCTATTTTAGCCTTATATCTAGTCATAAAATCTAATCCTAATATTCCATCAACGGCGATAGGTAAATTCTTGAAACTATAAAACTTGTTCGTAAATTTATTATGTTTAGTACTGTAAATGTCTAAAATAACATAAATCGAAGCTTCGATTTTTCCTCCAATTCCATTTATTATTAAATTACTGTAAAATATTTCACTCGACTTAGGAATTTGTTCTTCCTTAATTACCAAAATAGATGCACCGGTATCTATCAGTAGTGTTTTAGATTCTCCTTAGAGATCTTCCTATTCTTAACATAAAAATTTACGAATTTAGTGTTACCTCTACAAGCAAAAACTAAGTTATTAAGTCCGAAAAAACTGGTTACTCTCTCTCTCTCTCTCTCATCAGCTCGGTATTTTACGTTATCAGCAGTTCGTACTGGCCTATCATTTTGTAACGCTAATAGTCTATTGTTAAAATTACCTTTCTTGTTGTTGTATCCCGTTCTGTTGTTGTAGAACATGTTTTGTCCTCTACCTCGCGGCGTATACCGGAATCTATTGCCTTGATATCTATTAAAATTGTTATTATTATTTTGGAAGTTAGTACCTCTGTTGTTGTAATTGTTGTGGTAATTTGTCTGGAACCCTCGACCTCCGGTTTAATTTAATTTCAGTAGAGTTTAATCTTCCTATTCTTAACATAAAAATTTACGAATTTGGTGTTACCTCTACAAGCAAAAACTAAGTTATTAAGCCCGAAAAAACTGGTTACTCTCTCTCTCTCTCATCAGCTCGGTATTCTACGTTATCAGCAGTTCGTACTGGCCTATCACTTTGTAACGCTAATATTCTATTGTTAAAATTACCTTTCTTGTTGTTGTATCCCGTTCTGTTGTTGTAGAACATGTTTTGTCCTCTACCTCGCGGCGTATACCGGAATCTATTGCCTTGATATCTATTAAAATTGTTATTATTTTGGAAGTTAGTACTTCTGTTGTTGTAATTGTTGTGGTAATTTGTCTGGAACCCTCAACCTCCGGTTTGGAATCTAAAAGAACACTTATTGTATCTTCCTCGACCTCTAGGAGAAGATGAAATTTTCATTACCTCTGCCTGAGTAGATGACGATGGAGTGGATTTATCCTTGGCCGCTTGAATGGCTTCTTTTATCGATGTGTAATTTCTAGCAGCTATAATCGTACTTAAGTTTTCATTTTTAAGTCCATTCGTAAATTTTTAATCACCATTTTTTCATTAATTGGTTTCAGAACTGTACTTTTAGTGACGTCACCGTCAGCCTGTGATATATTCAAATCGGTTAATAGTTTTTCAAGTTGAGATCCGTATTGTTCAATAGTCCTATAGCCCTGATTCAGAGACTGTATCTGATTATGTATTGCAGTGAAAGATTTTTTTGTCAATAATTAAAAACATTTCCGACTTATCCTTAATATTACTTAATGTAGAAAATATATCTTTACTATTATTTAAATATATCTCGGCTTCGTTCAACTTATTTAACGCAATAGAACCTTTATACCTACTTTGTCCTTTTTAATCAAATATTTCCTTATTTTTGACAATTGCTCACAATCTTTTATTATTTTCTCAAGCCATAGTACCATTAATTTCATATAGAAACTAAAGTTAACTTGCAGTCGGTTCATATTTCATTCAATTGATTTTAATTTTATTCTAAAACGAAGCACAGTCATACCAGTGTACCGGCTACAAATGCTGAATTGCATCTCGACCGATCGCAGCGGTCGGCATTCTTAGAATTAACACATAGCAACAACTATTTTAAATGTTATAGAGAAACAAAATTAAACATCCTACCTAAATTTAACATAACTTTCGTAAAGAAGTTTATAAAATTACCGATGTCACTGTAATTGTCACGTAAAAAAAGGTTTGACTCACTCTAGTAAAACTAAACGGAAAAGCACTTTTTAGGAACTGCACTTATATAAAATACACCACGGTTTCACGCTGCTTGTCTGCTCACGCGCAGAGTCCAAAAACAGGCGTCGTCATGTGGATATACGGTGTAGGGGCACTCGGAAAAGTCAAGGATCGCTCACTTGTGTCCAGGGTTCAGTACAGGGGTAGGCCGGTTACGTAGATACGGTGTAGAGGCACTCGGAGAAAGTAAGGCAACACAAATTTATACATCTTCTTCATTACGCGGATCACGTCTGTTAGACAGTCTAGTTCGCATTCTTCTTAAAAATTCCGCATTAATTTTCTTTTCTGCCCATTTCTTATGTTTTTCTTTCAGCGTCAAAAATATGATAACACCTGGTTGTTACGATTAATGCCAAAATAAAAATGTTGTGATCAATATATTGTTAATCTTTATATGATAATTCTTTTCTTCTAATTCCACAGTATTGGTTCCTCCAGTTTAGGCAATCGTCGTTTCATGTTCTTCATTTCTCGAATTACTATTCCCCATTTTGTTTTTTGGCATGAACACGCGCATACAAAGTCACAAAGTTAATAATTATATTCTTATTCATTATTATTACGTAGCTGCATTCACTGCCGAGGCACACAGGAATGTGCAAAGTCCGCACTTTTAGCCTACACCCGGACACGCGCGCTTGGCATGGGTCGCCATGAATTATGTTATTTATAATGGAATGAAAGATCAACACGTTTGTTCAACTCGAGAGTTTATTACTGGCTTACATCGAATATCACCTACAAGTACATAGGTTACTTCATCAGCATGACCGTGACGGTGCCCGTGCCATTGCACGTATAGCGGTTAGCGGCTCCTCTGTGGCTAGCCGGAATTTTCATTAACAACACGTACACCGCACACCTGCGCGTTGCAATTGCAGTAGCGCCCGTGTTGCTTGAATAAAACGGACACAGCGGCCGCCGTTAAGGCAGTCATAGCTATGGCGTGGCCAGATGAACTTGTATTTCGCTCCTAGCTCATCCGCGGCTCATCGGATAATTCATTCGTTTAATTATTATCCTCGGCTACTAAATACGTCTCATTACAACTAATAGCTGATTAGATGTGATGTGTGTATGTCATAGTTGTATTAAGTAATATATTATTTTAAATTTATTTTATTTAAATGAAATGTCCCGCTGTGTTTCTTGCTGACTCTTCCCAGGACAGAGGTTTTCTCTGAATCAGTGAGCGTAGTACCTATTGAATGAAAATGATTTGATTCTATTCTAAAAGCATCTTCTGTAACAATCCTACCTTACATTTAATATTTCCTACATATATGTTTTTGGAAACCGTGTAGTCGTGAAGTATAAATTATTACCCCATTCCATCCCGCGGCAGCCGTTAGAGGCGACAGAGGCAAAATACCAAGAAATAGGCGACAGCGTCTTCCTAACACCTAAAAAATAAAAATCTATCGTTGTTAACCTACCTACTAAGCGCGGAAACTATGCCGAATATGAATATGGGGAAGACCTATATTTTGTAGAACAACGAAGTTCGTTAAAAATTCAACAAACATCGCTTGGTACTCGCAGTGCAGTGAGGTCACGCACTACGTCGACAACGTTGGTAGTGCACCGTTCTATATGCATAGGTGTAAATTATGCAAGCTATGTGTAACAAATGTAAACAATAAACTTGAGAATGTTGTGGCACTAATAAGTGGAATTGTACGGCATTAATATGTGTTAGCGCCACGCTGCAGCTATATCATGGTTGTATAGCTCGCATAATATTGCTGAATTTCGTAAGATAAATGGTGACATCCGAATGCCTTTTTTACAGGAAACGAGGTATTACAGTTTCTCTACCGGGGTGACAACGTATCTGCTTATTTTCTTCATCCAGAGTTATATTAGTAGATGTCTATTGGGCCACAGCATTCACTTACCATCTAATGGACAATGTACTCATTTTATTCTACACATGTCAAATACATAACTGTCGTTTGGACAAATTATGACGTTTGTCGACTTTCATACTACTAATGTCTCAGAGTAAGTGCAAGCTTGAGTATGTTATTAATCTAAGACCGATGCCAAATAGTAACTTGTAGTCAAACATTCGCACAGAGTACAGATTATCGCTAAAGAATTTTAAAACTTTTTCTAGAAATAAATATTGACAGATTGATTGAATATACAAATTTTATTTACTTACATTTATAGATGTATTTTCTGAATTATTCGTTAGAAATAACGTTTATAATTGAGTGCTTTTCGTTATGCATTTGATACATTTTTTGCGAAAATCACAATATAAAATGCAAATATCTCGATTAATATAACAAAAGCAGTAAATACCGATGGAGTAGTATGGATGTTCGGCTGTACACTATATGCTCTGAAATATGTTCATAATTATTTCGTCAGCAATTTGCAAATATACTTTTCTCACAACCTCACTCTCACTCTAGCTCACTTATATTCTTATTGTCTGTTAACGAACATTAGTTTTGTCAATTAATAATGATCAAGTCAGTGCTTAAAACATTTCTTTAACAATATTCATAAAAAATATTAAAGGAGAAATTTTAGTAACAGTTAATAAAATTATAGTGTTTAATAATTGTACTTATTTATTTATCTTAACCGGTTAGGTGGAAATCGTTCGGCCATACAATATGGACAACTGACAAGAAAAGTTCTCGAGTGGCAGTCTCTCTCTCTCTCTCTCTCTCTCTCTCAATAATTTATTCTGATAAACTGTACAAATCATTCCAATAAGTCTTAATTTAATATAGTCTACAATAACAGACACCTGAACTAGGATAAACCTGTATCTCAGGTGTGTGTGCTAAAAGATACATTAACAACTATTTTCTGTTTCTTATATAAAATGAATAACATTCTAACTAATAAGGGTTATTTGGGAAAAATATATTATCATTGATTTACTTACTCTTACTTACACCACATACTTCGGTGGTGGATACCGCCACCGAAGTATGTGGTGTAAGTAAGAGAACAAATGAAAGGAAAAGTAATACGTTATGGTGGGATGATGAGGTACGGGTGGAAGTTGAATCAAAGAAGAAAGCATGGTTAGATTTACTAGCAACCAAAGCTGGTAATTCTTCTGGTATGAATGATGAGATTGAAAGAAAAAAGGCAGAATTTAGACGTCTAAATAAGAGAGTAAAAGAAGTTGTTGAAAGGAAAAAGAAAGAAAGAACGGATAAGAATGATAGAAGGATATCTGATAATTTCCAGGCTAACATAAAAATGATCTGGAAACTCGTAAGAACTGCCAGGGGAAATACAAAACAGCCTATAATAAATGCTATAAGAGACGAGAATGGATGTATTCTGAATGATGAAGTTTCGAATTTAAACAAATGGAAGGAATACTTTGAAGGCGTATTTATGAGTGAAGAGTCGTCTGATTTAAATGAACTAGAAATTCCGAAAGAAGTGGAAAGGGGTATGGAGATAAGTGTAGATGAAATAATGAAAGCAATGAAAAGCATGAAAGCAGGTAAGGCAGCTGGATATGATAGAGTATCACTCGAGATGCTAAGGGCTGGAGAGGGAGTGGTGGCAGGCCTGCTGTACACCTTGTTTAATTTATGTTGGGAATTAAAACGGGTACCGTATGACTGGTGCAAAGCAGTAATAGTACCAATATATAAAGGAAAAGGGTCACAGCAGGACTGCAAAAACTACCGCGGTATCAGCTTGCTTAGTATTGTGGGTAAACTGTATGCTAAGGTGTAAATTGAAAGAGTTATGAAAGAAACTGATGGAAAAATTTGGGATGTGCAAGCGGGTTTTAGAAAGGGAATGGGGTGTACAGATCAGGTCTTTTCCATGCGCATGATTGCGGAGAAGTTTTTGGCCAAAAACCAGAAAGTTTTTTGTGCATTCATGGACTTGGAAAAGGCTTATGACAGAGTGGACAGGAATGTGTTATGGCAAACACTGAACTCATATGGGTTGAGCGCTGGTTTGATACAGGCATTAAGGTCTCTTTATAGGGACTCTAGTGCTTGTGTCAGGATCAATGGGGTCTACTCGGACTGGTTGGGCATCCAAAAAGGTGTCAGATAGGGCTGTGTAGCTTCCCCTTGGCTGTCCAACCTATTTATGGACCGGTGTTTGCAAACTTTGAAAGATGAAGAATGTGGTTTAAGAATGGGCGAGTTAACTGTCAAATGCCTTTTGTATGCCGATGATCAAGTCATATTTGCGTCATCGGCGTCTGAATTGCAAATGATGGTTACATTAATGAACTGGGAATTAAAAGAAAGGGGAATGAAAGTGAACACATGTAAGACGAAAGTGATGGTTTTTGAAAGAGAAGAAAGCAAAACGGTATGTGAAATAAGAATAGAAGGAGAGTTAATTGAGCAAGTGGATGAGTTTGTGTATTTGGGATGTATATAGCAGGGATGGTAGATATGATAGGGATATAGAACGACGAGTAAATGCAGGGAATAGAGTGAATGGGGCACTACACTCTATTATGGGGAACCAGAATGTGTCAAAACAGGCACGTATGGTGATTCATATTCTGTGTTAGTCCCTACTTTAATGTATGGTAGTGAAAGCTGGGTGTGGCAGAAGAAGCACGAAAGTAGAATAAATGCTGTAGAAATGCGGTCTTTAAGGAATATGCTAGGGTTGAATCTGAATAACAGGGTGAGAAATTGCGTGATAAGGGATAAATGTGGTTATGCAAGATGATGTTGTGACCAGGATTAAGAAAGGAATGCTTCGGTGGTTTGGTCATGTGGACAGAATGAATGAGGAAAGAGTGACAAAGCAAATTTATATGGCAGATGTGAACGGCCGAGTCGGGAAGGGACGCCCTAGGAAAAAGTTTATCGACCAAATTGGCGATATTTTGAAAATTGGCCACGTTAGAAGTACCCTTAACCGACGAGCATGTATGCGTAGATATATGGATGTGAAGGAGGCGAAAGAGGTGTGTCAGGATCGTGCCAAATGGAAGTCCGTAGTCTCTGCCTACCCCTCTGGGTGACAGGCGTGAGTGTTTATGTATTTATGTATGTACTTATGATATTAATTGACTTAAAACAATCTGCAACTTCTCCGTATCATCGTATGACAAATTTTGTAACCATGTGCGATTTACATTTTTACAGTCTGCCATTTTTAATGAATATATGTACAAAATTGCATTGACATGATTATTAGGAAAAGGGCCGAGGAATGTTAAAAATCTATGCATGAAAGAATGCCTTATTCTAATCTTAGTTTTAATAACTTTATCTTTGCATGTTTTATCAGTGACCTCCCTTCTGTAGGGCAATTTTAAGTGCTGTTTTACTAACGTTCTCATAACGAATAACTGGCCCACTAAGAGGACATTATAGGATTTATATAAGAGATGGTACGGAAATAGAATAGGGCGGAATGTTGCAACTTTGAATACTAATAGAAAAGTAGTGATGTGACCTTTTATTTTAGGCAGGAAGTCGATGGATGCAGGTAGCTGAGAACCGTGCTTTATGTGTGCTGTATTTCTTGGGCGAGGCCTATGGTAGCAGCGGACTAGTTAATAAAATTAGTAAAGTAAATAACAAAAATTATTATTATTATCTATGATAGCAGGAATATGTTCGACAGTTGCTCGTTGAATGTGAAGTATCGACGGAACAACTTTTTTTTTTTTATAGAAGAGGGGGCAAACGAGCATGCGGCTCACCTGATGTTAAGTGACTACCGCCGCCCATGATCAACCGCAACACCAGGAGAATTGCGGGTGCGTTGCCGGCCCTTTAGAAAGGAGTAAGCTCTTTTCTTGAAGGTCCCCAGGTCGTATCGGTCCGGAAAAATCGCCGATGATAAACTATTCCACAGAGAGGTTGTACGTGGAAGAAAACTCCTTGTGAAACGTACAGTGGTGGACCGCCAAGCATCCAGATGGTGTGGATGGTATCGGGACGTTTGCCGTGTCGTGCGTTCACGAAATTTGGCGGCTGGGATTAATCCGAACAATTCCTCAGAGCACTCCCCGTGATAGATGCGATAAAATACGCAAAGAGATGCAACATCTCTTCGCAACGCCAGTGAATCGAGCCGATCGGAAAGCACTCGGTCGTCGACGATTCGAGCCGCTCTGCGCTGGATGCGGTCAAGTGGAAGGAGCTGGTACTGGGGAGCCCCAGCCCAGAGATGGGAACAGTATTCCATGTGCGGCCGAACCTGCGCCTTGTAAAGTTGCAGGCGGTGTGCCGGCATGAAATACTGTCCCGCTCTGCTGAGCACGCCAAGCTTTTTAGAGGCCAATTTGGCCTTCCCTTCCAAGTGACCACGAAACTGCACGTCACTCGATATGTCGACGCCGAGGATTCCGATACTGGCTGAGGCAACAAGGGGAGTGCCTTAAAACTGAGGGGATACGACAAAGGGGTTCTTTTTAGCGGTTAACGCGCAAACTTGTGTCTTCTGGGGGTTAAACTGGACTAGATTTAGTCGTCCCCAATCCGAGACTCTGTTCAGCAAAGACTCGACTTCAGACACAAGTTTGTCCCGGCACTCGGAGACGTTTTCCCGAGAAATATTGGCTCGGCCGGTGTAAAGAGCATCACCAGTGCTGTCATCTGCATAGCACTGAATGTTACGGGTATGCAACATATCATTGATATGCAGAAGAAACAGCGTTGGCGATAGCACGCAGCCCTGTGGAACACCAGCATTAATAGGCTTGCAATCGGAGCTTGCACCGTCTACAACGACCTTGATGCTCCGATCTGCAAGAAAGCTGGTGATCCAATTGCACAATTTCTCGGGAAGCCCATAGGAAGGGAGCTTCGAAAGAAGCGCTTTGTGCCAAACCCGATCGAAGGCCTTCGCAATGTCCAAACTAACGGCCAATGCCTCCCCCTTGAACTCTACTGCCTCCGCCCATCTGTGAGTGAGGTAGACCAGAAGATCACCAGCTGACCGACCACGGCGAAAACCGTATTGGCGGTCACTAATCAGCTGGTGATCCTCAAGGTACCTCGTGAGCTGGCAGTTTACAATGGAATCCATTGTTTTGGAGAACAAGGAGGTGATGGCGATTGGCCGGTAGTTGGACGGGTCTGAGCAGTCGCCTTTTTTAGGGATCGGGTGGACGAAAGCCGTCTTCCACGATTTTGGGACTACGCCTAGGGAGTAGGAGTACTGGAAAAGACGCGTTAAAACCGGTGCCAACTCTGGAGCACACGTCCTCAGCACAATTGGGGGGATTCCGTCAGGCCCACTCGACTTGTGGATGTCCAGGGAGAGGAGTGCTTTGCGAACCGAGCGCTGTGTGAACTGCACTTCCGGCATGGAGCACTCACACCGCGGGATGGTCGGCGGCGTACTCCCCCCGTCATCTAGAGTCGAGTTAGACGCAAAGAAGGAGCCTAGAAGATCGGCTTTCTCCTTTGCAGTATGGGCCAGTGAGTCGTCCTCCCTGTGCAGAGATGGAAGAGATGGCTGACAGAAATTCCCCTGGACAGCCTTGGCGAGAGACCAGAATGCACGGGTTCCAGAAGGAAGGCGAACTAGTTTCTCGCCAATTCTGCCTATGTGCTCTGACTTTGCCTTGGCAATGACTCTTTTGAAGGACCTAGAGGCGGAATTATACTTCTTTTTTAGAGCGCTGGTGTTTACATCCCGGGACGCTGATGCATCAACCCAGGCTTGGTAGCACTCCTGCTTATAGCATGATGCTATTTTACAGGAGCGACCAAACCATGGCTGAGATTTGCCTCCAATGGGCACCACAGAGGAAGGAATAAAAAGTTCCATACCCTGAAGTACCACATCAGTAACAGAATCCGCAACAACGTTGGGATCATCCGGCGAGAAGCAAACCCGCCCCCAAGGGTAGGATGCAAAGAAAGACCGCATCCCATCCCAATCGGCTGACCTATAGTGCCAAACACGGCGGCAGCCTGCAGAATGCAACCGCGATTTCAGCGTGAGTGGCACAACACTCCGGATCAGACAATGGTCCGAGGAGCCTAAAGGGGCGTCGACGGAAATCTGATATCCGTCCGGGTGAGAGGTCAGCAGAAGGTCCAACAGGGAAGGTGCATGATCCTCCACATCTGGAATCCGCGTAGGCGAAGTAACCAGTTGTGTCAGACCATATGCCAAGGCAAAATCATGAACAGATCTCCCCGCATGATCGGTTAAACGTGAACCGAGCCATTCGGCGTGATGGGCGTTAAAGTCGCCGAGGATCACGATCTCTGCGGAGGGGATCTGCTGTAGCAACGAATCTGCAGCCATTTGGACGTGGTCGAAGAGTCGGTCTGTTTCGGCATTACCGCTGTGGGACCTATAGAGGCACCCGTAGACGCGCGGATGGTCGTCGCTGTCTACGCGTAGCCAAAGGATGGACAGGTCCGAACCTTCAAGTCTGCCGAGGCGTCGAGAACAGATGTCCTCTCTGACGTAAACGCAAACTCCAGCCCGAGGCACAAAGGAGTGTTCCAGTTTGTACCCCGGGTAGGAGAGATACGAAACATCAGCCGGAGAGGACACCTGCGTCTCGGTCAGAAAGAGCAGAGCCGGCCTCGCCGTCTCGAGATGGTAGTGGACGGCGTTTAGGTTGGAGTGGAGACCCCTGATATTGCAGAAATTCACGGACAGCGTGGCAGGGGTCGCCTTGGTCTTGTTGCTCCGTTTGCCCCGAGCAGTTGTAGTCTTGAGCGGAATTTCGCCCCCCCCAGAATACGCGGGGCAGCCTGAGCACCCACGCTCAGAAGTGGAGAAACATGGTCGTGGATGCTCAGCGAGGGATTCTCCAGGGGTGCTGGTACCCTCCTGGGGTAGTCTATCTTTATTTAATTCCGCTACCATGTTGATGGGGGGGGGGGGGGATTTGGGCCTCCGGCCACCTGCACTCACCAGACGAAACGCGGAAGCAGAACTTCCACTTCACGCCGGTATTCTGTGAGGTCGTGGTACCACCCCGGTTTGAGCCGGCCCATACGTGCAACAGCAAAGCTGCCGCATGGCTCTACCACTGTTAAACTGCGCTGTGACCGTGGCGGCACTGCTACAGTATCTTGCTGAGTAGGGTAGCTTTCGCTGCTGCATTCCAATAAATTTTTGTTTAATATTTTTTTGTCTACATTTTGTTGTTTTCATTCCTTTTTTTGTGGAGTAAGTTTGAGAAATGAGCATACAGTCCGTGATGTTAAGTGGAGTCTGTAGACATAGACCATAAAACAATAGACGCTTACATCCATTCCATCCTCCTTTCTTTCTTTTTAGTAAAATGGGTCTCTGGTTACTTTAACTCAACATACAAAACACAGCAGCTTTAAGCCTCCATATTACGCTAGTATTCTGCAAGAGCATGGGTCTTCCCCGGTCCAGCCGACCCATTCTTTCAGCTGGGCTGGCATGACTGTAACCATAATACAGCTGCAGCATGGCTCTATCACGTGTGCGTTTTTGTGTCTGGCGTTGTTTGTGATGAATAAATTATTGTTTTATTGAAAAGCCTCCCATTTCATAGAACCGGCCGTTTCTCATTTCTGATAAAAGTCTGCGCAGAAAAAAACGTCGCTCACGCTAACATAAAGTGATGGTAGATGGTTGCTGGACGTAACAACTTCTTCCCCATCAGCATGTAAAAGTATACTGCTGGATATGGACCTGTTGCAGAAAGTTTTTTTCTTAAATCTTCTCGCTTATCAGGTATATACTTGGGTATTTTTTTTAATTCTCAAAACGGAGATTTAATTAGATGTTTATACGTAATGCAGAAAAATTTTAGTTGTAGCACGAGCGGAGCAAAACCAATCTCTTACAAATACCAGCGTAAATAAGCATCATAATGATGCTGAGTTTCGTATGGTGAGTGTAGAGAACTCATATTTATTTTTAATCAAGGTATTCCGTATTAGTCCTTAGGGATGACAGCGCTTACATTTAAATTCTATAGATGTCTACGTGCTTAACAGTGCTTTCAAGAGTCTCTAATATGATCCACGTGATTTTTAATGAAGTTGAAAAAACTAAGAACTCAAATAATTATTTTTAACACTGACAGTGTTTATAGCAACTGTACGTGAAACATTATCGTAACAACGATGCGACTTTTTTATTTAAAATCCATTCATATATCAATCCTTGCAGCACACACGCGGCCAGCAATAGCATTCATAGATTTTTTATATAATAAGGGTGAAAAAAGAGCATACAATCGGAATGATTGTAGATGGACATCTACCGGCAACTTCAAAAAAAGTAAGCTACAGATGTGTTGTTACCTCTGAGGACTAAAATTAAACGTCTTACAGTCTGTGACTATACGGAATCCCTATAACCTTTAGACGGGAACATAGCAAAGCAAGGTAAAGGAGTCTTACCACTTAGTAATATTATATTTGTGTTTGGGCAAAACATAGGACAAGGCGACGATATTTGAATGAAAAATGTATAATATCCACTTCAATGGTTTAGTTTAATGTAATAATATAAAGACTTATAATAAATGTATGCAGTGCAGTCGGGCATTAAAGTCAAAGAGCGAAAATATATTTTTTTCGAGATAAGGAAGTAAAGGTTGCCAGATTAAGTCACTAATCATAGACAACCCACAGATGATATGAATAACGGAAACGCAGATAGTAGCTCAGTCTGATATTGCGTACCTCAAGTACCTGAGTCACATGCTAGAACATAAATTCAAACAGCGCGCTTGGGTCTGTGTGTACGTTCGCGACGACAATTGCTGTCACCGTCTCCGTTGCTTTGAGCTTTCAGTGTTTTCTGCAATGTGTGGTGGACTTGGTGGACATTGGTATAGAGATAACCATCTATGCCTTTGTCTATCGATCTCACAGCGGAGACCTGCCAAGTCCTGCAAACGGGTTCCTCGCAGGGCACGATTCGACTATGTCAGTCATATAGATGCCAAAATTGCTTCCTACCATCTCAGGATTGTATGAAGCAAGTTTCATCCCAGTCGAAGGCTATCAAATCCAACTTTTGCCGTTCTTCTTTGTCAACCATGCAGAAAATTGCTGAAACACTGGCTCACTCCGCGACTAAGAAAGCAAATTTATTTGCGTCCCTGTTTGCGAGCATTTCCCGTTTAGATGCTGGCTCAAACAACCGCCAATAATAACTCGCTGTGATTCTTCGATAGTGAAGGTCACTATCCACACAATAGAGCTCCGTAGAGCTTAGCAAAACCCAGATGTGAACAAGGCCAGTGGACCTGGTAGTATTCCTGCAAGGGTACTAAAGCATTATTGTCATTCATTCTGTCGCGCCTGTACTGTTTCTCTCTTAATACTCAAACTCACTCAAACGACACCAAAGACTTGGAAGCTTGTCAATGTGTAACAAGTACTCATGAAAAGTAGTCGTGCCGATCCTAGTAATTATCGACAAATCGAAACCAATCGCCGTCACCTCCATACTCTCTAAAGTCTTCAAATATTGATACTATAAGCTAGTTTTGCGTAGATCGGATACAAAAATTAATATTAAAAAACTGAAGGTAGCTGGGCTAACAATGACATTGAAACGTCAAACATCTCAGTCCTACCGTGACCATGGCTGCTGTAAAGCACCCGAAACGTCGGGAATTAAAAATAAGTAAAAGTAGTTAATTAAAAGTGATAGAATCCGTAAATTTAGTTTTATTCGTTGTGTAGTGTTCGCGTAAATTTGAGAAATCATTATATATCTTAATTTATTGCGACATAAGTATATTATATTATAGTGTTACGACTGCCTCGTTGCCCTAGTGGTTGTATTAGTGCGACTGCTGATCATAAACTTCTTGGTTCGAATCCTGGGTCGGGCCAAAAAAATAAATTGTTGAATTTTTACGTCAAAAAATTCTCAGTAGCTGCCCGGACTCAGGAAGTTGGCGGTATCTCACCCCCGTACATCGGAAAGCACGTACAGCCGTTGGTTGCCTAAACTCTCTTCTGTCGTGTCGGTTTAATGTTAGATTATGAGAGTGAGGTTACACTTGGGCACTATAATCCTGTCCTACGCCGATGACTAGTCTCCGTTGAGATTAGTCGCCGTAATCGAAATTCGGTCTGGAGGACATTATAGTGCCATGAAGTGGCGCTTTCTTTTTAGAATAATGATTTGATGAATACTCAAATGCCAAAAAGTTGTGGAGTAAGATAATTCGTTATTCTATATTTTAATCCCATGGATATCGTAACAATTGACGGAGGGAAATAAAACTAGAGATTGGCAGCAGCATCTTCCTAATATGCTGATGATAACAAATCAAAATTATGAAAAAAACTCCGAAAATCAACACACCTTCCAAGCATGGCAACTGTATTAATCATGTTCTAATATTTTTTTTGTTTGGGGGGACATTTTTCCTCTACGTTTATATGGGACCCTTATATATACCTTTTCGATAAAAAGAATCGTTTAAATCGGTTAATATTTGTCTATATACCGCATAATATAATACGAAAAAGAATATAGTCGAATTTAGAACCTCTTCCTTTTTTCAATTCGGCTACATAAATCTATAAAGTGAAGCGAAACTCTTATTAATTAGGAGTTCATATAACGTATTGTTACAACGAGGAAGCGAGTTTTTGTTTTAGTTTTTAATAATTAAAGTTACACGAGCGAATTTCCACGTCGTTTACCTGCAAATCCCGCGTGAAGCAAACATAAGCGTCACAGTCAATTCCCGCGATTACGATGAGGTGTTTAGGCAAATAAAGCCTATCGGATCATGCTCTGTTACCTTCGCAATTTCTCTCATTGAACTCTCCCTTAAAATATATTTTTATGTAAAGGTATTTGAATAAAAAAAACAGTATCGTGTGTATTTTTATCAAATATTTACCACGGTTACTTTGAGAATTTTTTTTGTTCGGATTGATACCGGCTGCCAAATTTCACCAACGCAAATCGCGTCAAAACTCAAGATGGTCCACCACTGTGTGATTTACTGTGTGAGTTCTCTTCCTCGCAAAACATCTTGGTGTAATCGTTTACCACTGGCGATTTCTCAAGATCGGTCTTGAAAAATCACTTTGGCTTGGAATGGTTTTATCTGTTATATTATTAAGTTCTTAATTTCTTCATAACCCCTATAAGTCCACAGCTGAAAATTTTTTTCAAATATTACCTGTATCTCCTTATAAACTTACGGTCCACTTTATAGTAAATGGCTAATATAGTCCACGGACATCTGTATCCAATTTTAATTTAAACAAACTATAGATGCGTCCTGACCTCTAGAGACTACCAAACAAACGGATGGAGTACCTAACAAACTCTCTCTAGTTTCGATGATGTTAGTAATGCCAGCCTATGCGTCTCCCACAGTTTTGTGGGACTCAGGGCTTTTAACATGTGGCTTTTAAAATAATTTATACATTCCGCATCGTTACTTGCGTAACGATGACTCTTATGACAGTGTGCAGTGTACGTGGAAGAGTTATCTAACAGCTGTCCGAATAGGGGGGGGGGGGTTGCTCGAACCGAAGGGTGGCGTGAACAGAAGGGGGTGGCGATGTACCTAACAAACTTATACTTATAATAGCTCTTTATACCCTTTAGGCCGGAACACAGCAGTGAAAGCACTGCTTTTTATGGCATTAATAGAGAAGGTAGTGGTACATACTCATTTGGACTCCGAGGCATGAAACAAGTGTTACCACCTAGTGCCTCTTCCGCTTTAGAGGGCACTTGCCTTATATTTTTAGGCAAATATACGATCACAGTAGCAATTAGCATCTTTGATACTGCTCCCCGCCCCGCTCTGGGTATTTTACTTCTGACGTAAATAAGACGGTTACACCGCCATCTATCGGAATCCATTAGATTAACCTGGCATTTCTCATAGTCCACAGATGAAATAGGGTGGTGATTTGTTTTTAGAATTGTATTTAAATGTACATTTATAAAAAAATGCTCTTTCATTACTGAATAATATTACATGTTTCGTGTAACACAATATTTTGTGAACTTCGTAATGAGTTTTAAGATTTCATTTCAGATCTCCACGGAATTTCAACTGCGTACTGTCCTAATGAGTTGTAAGATCAAATTTCAACGGCAATAAAATTTTGTTTACACAATAATTAAACAACGCTTTCAAGGTATTCTAGTAGGGCTATGCAAACGAGATCTCAGTTTATTTGTTTTTTTGTTTGATTTCTATACGTCATGATTTTTCTAACGCAACAGCCACCAGTGAGGCCTTATAGTTGCACCATATAGAGGTAAAAATAATTTCAAAGGAAGAGTTATTATTTTTTTTATCTTTCCGATCTTTTGTTACATGTGCATCTTCCGAGTAGTGATAAAATACGGTCCTAACATCCCGCTTCCATCGACAACTTGTATGTTTTATTACTTCACCTAGTAGGGGGCAACATCTAACAAAAACTCTGTGGTTTCCGTTATGTGCCTTATCAGAATCAGTATTTAAACGTAAGCAAACGCAAACTCGACCATTACAAAAAATTAATTTTGATAAAAAATATTCACATATTGTGAGGTTTTTCGGACAATGGTCCGGGGAGTAAAAGGATTGACTACACTGATATATCTAAATTAGCAGGCAGACTTAGTTCTGCAGCATATGCTGTAAGAAAGATTAGAAGTCTCACCAATATTGAGAAGGCTAGATTAGTTTATTTTAGTTACTTTCATAGCTTGACGTCTTATGAAATTTTGCTATGGGGTAATGTGACCGACATTGAAGCCATATTTCTTTTAAAGAAGATAGACGTACGGGCAATTTATAACTTAAATTGTAAAGAGTCCCTCAGAGAAAAATTTATTAAAATATAATGTATGTACATAAAAACATTAATAGCTTTGATAAAAATAAAGATGTTCATACTTTAAACACAAGGAACAAACATGAGCTTGTAATAACAGTTACTAGACTCCACAGAATTAGTTATTTAATAATGGGACAATCGACTGGGTGGTTTTTTTTAGTCTGAAAAAAAATAGGGTTAGACAGGTGAACGGAATAAAATTCTACGCACTAATAATTTACAATTTTTAAGCTATTGCATAGCTTTTATTGCGGGCTTTGAGCGCGGCGACCGAATCAAGAAATTCCGCATCGAAGAAAACCTAAGACCCGAAAACCTGACATCGTCTAACGTCGTTTTTTTCTTTGAATTTTTCATTCTTTGGATTTATATGAGTCGTCGTCATGCTAGCAACTTTCATGAATTTAGAGTATTAAATAAACACAGACTTTATTGAAAATTACCGTTTGTCGGAAGAACTCGTTAATTACCATAAACCTATAGTTTCAATGATAAAAATTCGTGAATAACCTATATCCCTATAACTATATAATTAATAATATAACTATATAACTAATAATGTTAAACTAAACATTAAACAATATCAATAAATACTACTAATTTGAAATAAATTTCGGTACTAAAAAAAGCAACAAAATTTTTGAACTGAATAAATATATGAATATAAAAAAAACTATGGAAATTAAAAATATACGTACCCAATTAGTATTATTTATTGATAGATCAATTTAATAACTTGTTAATGTAAATTAAAGTAAAAAATTGTGAAATATGGGTACAAACTTTTACAACAAAATCCCAGAAAATGTAGAAAGTTTTTCAATAAAGAAGTTTAAATGTTTTATTGAAGAAAAATTGTACAAAAAGGTCCTCTATAATATCAAACAATTCATAAAAAAATGTACAAATAAAACTATTGTAAATTGAAATATGTTTAAAAAAAGTTAGTTTTCCTGAGGACAGAGGTATTTTCCGCATCAGTGGTAAATAAGAAAATGACTTTCAATAAGTATTATGCAACAATCTATATTAAATAAAAATTATTATATTCTGTACTACTCTGTCAAAAACCTCATTTTATCGATGCTCGTATCAGTTATAGGTAATGAAACCACATATAATTTGCAAATAAAAATTAATTTTAATAAAAAATAAAAATATAAATTTCTTCGCAACCTTCCGCTAAACAAATACAATGATGTGTCTTACCTGGATTGAAGAGCACCTCTCGCCCTCAATTGCATGCACTAACTAATTAATTTTCATAGAATAAAAAAATTGTAATTGTCGAGTTTTCCCAAAAAAAAGTTATTGTTATACGTTTGAACACTGATTCTGATACGCACTAACATCGAAATTAAACGTAAATGTCTAGTACCCGGATGACCGAGCTTTGCTCGTTTTTTTTTTTTTTGAAATTACATTTATAAATTACATACTGATGAAACATAAATAATGTTTTTGATCTTATTGACAGAATAGAAAAAAATTTAACTGGTTATTTGAATAAAAAATCATGAGTAAAAAATTATTAAATTTTTCGTATTTTTAAAAAATATTTCAAAAAAAAGGCTTGAAATAATAGATTTTCTCACAAAAGAAGGGAACTTGGAAAAAAAAAGAAAAAATGCGGACCAGAGACAGGACGCGAACCACGAAATTCCGACATCACGCTCCACCGACATCCCACCTGAGCTATTACGATCGTTAGTGGTCTGTAAAAATTTACCTTCTTATATTATAGCAGTTTTTTACTGCCTGAAAACACGGACTAAAGGACATTTTCTAAAAATAAATCTTAGCTAGATCGATTTATTGCTCCCGAAACTCCATGGACACTAAATTTTATGAAAATTGTTGAAGCCGTTTCCGAGATTCCGATAATATATAAGAATTGCTCGTTTAAAGGTACAGGATAAGACACAGAATTCCCTTACCATCAGTTGAACTGTGTGCTCATTTTTCACCGTTATTCGTTAAAATTTATAACAATAGTAATTATAAATATATTTTAAGCTGTGGCTGACATCCGCTATATATCAAGTTCGAACGCGCAGTTGTCTGAAAACTTTGCTCATTTAAAATGTTCATCAGTAACAGAAACAGAAACTTTTTTATTCAATGTACATTATAAACAATACTTATTGAAAGTCGATTTTCAACGGAAACTTTCATTTCGCGCAATGTTTATTACACATTAATTTTTATTTTTACTGTAGTTTTGATACTTGAAAGAAAAAAATATTTTGTACTCGCTTGATTTTTGTATATTTTTATGTTTCTACGTATTTACTGTTTAGATCAGGCAAGATAAGGAGAGGGGGGTACCGGTTTCCTTACATTTCGATATGAGATAATATTATCCACGTGTCCCCATTTATAACAACCATTTTTTTATATATGAGAGGGCAAACGAGTGTGCAGCCACCGCCTAAATGCCACCCATGAATAACTGGAACACCAATTGTAGGTACATTGCCAGCCTTTAAAAAAAGTATAGGCATTTTTTTAAAGGCCCCTAAGTCGATAAAATATTTGGTAGTAGCCAATTCCACAACGAAGATATGTAAGGGAGAAAATGCAATAAAAATGTTTTAAGTAATAACCAAATTCATTATCATCATCATCGCTATAACCCTTACAAGTCCACTGCTGATCATAGGCCTTTCCCAAAGAATACCACAAAGCTCATTCCTGAGCCACCTACATTCATCTACTTCCTGCGTATCTTACTAGGTCATCACCACACTTATTGGTAGGCCCGCCGTTTACTTTACCTACCGGTACGAGCATCGAAAATGAAATAAATGAAGTTAAATTAAATGTACTTATTGTTCGACTTATATTTTTTTAAATTCTTTTGTGAAACGTTTTGTAATGAGTTGCCTATGACTAGAGAATCTCTTAAAAATATAGAACAACTATCACCCATTGGGCCTGCGCTCACAGATGGCACAGCGTGGCAAGGCATGCTGAAGAATCCTATGGCATCCCGCGGTATGCCAAAAAAGTCATGACACGCTCGTATAGACTTTATACATATAGATATTAACCTAAAAGACCGGTTACGCATCAAATACTCTGATGTTGCAGTTGTTGCATTGACGTGATCAAAAAGATGCTGTGAAACAAATTAGCAATTTGTTTCAATGTCCCTCTATCGGTTGAAATAATACTAGTTTTTACGGAATTTATCGCGTATATTGAACTTTTTAAATACCCGACGTTTCGAGAGCTTTACAGCACCCATGGTCACGGGAAGGACTGACTTAAGACTGCATCTCAATTGTAACTAGAAGGCTGGAAGGAAACAACATGCCCGTAGAATATGCAGTTTTACTCAGACTCTGCCTTACATCTGGCTACCTATTGTGGAAGGAGGAGTTCTACAAGCAAGTAGATGGTGTGGCGATGGGCTCACCTGTATATCCCATTGTCGCCGACATATTCATGGAAGACTTTGAGGAGAAAGCCCTGCTCACTTCTCCCATAAATCCAAGATTCTACAAGCGGTACGTAGACGACACTTTCACAATTCTACCTTTAGATAAAGTAACTGCATTTTTAGACCATCTTTACTCTATAAATTCTAAAATTCAGTTCACAATGGAGTTAGAGGCAAACAATTCCTTAGCTTTTCTAGATGTGTTAGTAATTCGGAATCCTGATAACACCTTGAGCCATACTGTGTATAGAAAAAAGACCCATACTGATAGATATTTAAACGGTGATTCTCACCACCATCCTTCACAGTTAGCTACCGTGTGTAAATCTTTGTCTCAGAGAGCACGAGGGATCTGTGACAGTAAACACCTGGCTGCCGAGCTCCAACATGTCAAGCAAGTTTTGCATGACAACAAGCTTCGGGTACCGCGCCTACGTCACAGAGAACGAGTGAAGCCGGCCACAGTCGAGCGTGTACCTGCTGTACTGCCATATGTTAGAGGAGTCACTGACAAGATTGGCTACATCTTGAAGCGCGCTTCCATCAAAACATACTTCAAGCCGCCGAAGAAGATTGGTCAGTTTTTACCATCAGTCAAGTGTAACGTCCCTCTGCAAGATGCAGGAGTGTACAAGCTTGATTGTGAATGTGGTCTCTCCTACATAGGACAAACCAAAAGATCAATTAAAACCCGCGTCAAAGAACATATAGCTGATGTGAAGAATCGACGCTCCGGGAAGTCTGCAGTCTGTGAACATGTACAGGATCGCCCCCGTCACTACATCAGATTTGATAGACCACAAATCCTCGCTAAAGAACACCGATTCCTTCCAAGGATGATTCGCGAGGCTATTGAAATCAAAAAACATCCTAATTTCAATAGAGTAAATGGCTGGGTGCTACCATCTGCTTGGGATCCTATAATAAATAAAATTAAATCCCAACCCAAGCATACAACTGCAAGACTCCATGATACCATAAGTTCATACTGTGTAGATCGGAACAAAAGTTAAATTTTAATCTATGGTAACTGCGGTTAACTATGACATATGGACGTTGAACATCTCAGTCCCGCCCGTGACCATGAGTGCTGTAAAGCTCTCGAAACGTCGGGTATTTGAAAAGTTCAATATACGCGATAAATTCCGTAAAAACTAGTATTATTTCAATGTGTAGTGTTCGCGTAAACATAAGAAATCATTATGTCCCTCTATCGGATTTTACAGCATGATTTTTCACGAAATTATATGAAATAGTGGCTTCTCTTACCCTACCACCTTTCGGCACTGTAGTATAATTGGTAATACTTTTACATAATATTTTAAGCTAATTACACAGTTACTTAATCATTATCAACATTTTGAACACATACCGAAAAACGAGTGTTGTAGAGAACATATGTATTGAGAGCTATGCGCTTGCTGTAAATTTCACGGTATGCGAGCAACCCGGGTTCGATCCCCGCCGTAATAATGATATTGTTAATTGCAATTAAAGCGCTTATTTACCACGTGCTCGGCGATGAAGAAATACATCGTTAGACGTTAGACTCGTGGAGCTTAGGAGTTCCGACTCGCTTAGAAATTTACAGCACGTGAGCAATGCGAAGTGATGCACCAATGATTTTTTTAATTTTAAGTTATACTATATTGACACCATAACATGATTGTGGCACAATTGGGTAGGCTCGATCAGGGTAGGACCAGGCTCTCACAGAATATCAGCATAAAATAATTAAGCTTAATGCCACTGTGTTTGGTATGGCCGTGCGGTATGGAACCCTTTTTGGGTGGCATCATAGCAACGCGTTCTGCATTTTGATTCTTAATTGCGGATAAATGTAGATTTCAGCGGGCCTCAGCATCCACTTACCATCAGGTGGTCTATGTGCTCGATTGTCACCTCATTCTATAAAAAGGCGGATTTAACACGGTTTATAAAGTGTAAGAAACACATTGTGAGGAGACCTGCGTATCTGAGGATTAAGTAATGTATAATAATGTTACGAGCTTGACGTTCGTGACAATAAAAACTGCCGATTGAATTACCAAAATTTACACTTTTATTACCGAACAACAATTAAAACTTAAAACACTAATAATTAATAACACTGATTCACTTTATTTCGCTACATAGCTTCGCTTGTCTCGCCAATTTCAATACTGCCCCGATCGCGTCTTGCAGGGCCTTACACTTACATACACTTTTTTCACCGAAACATCCAGAATATTCAAGTAAATACGTGTGCCAACCTACCAGGCGCAGAAAGTTCGAGTGTGGGGCTTCTAGAAAGCTTAATTCTTCTGTTCGATACTAGATGGCGCTGTTGGTCGAAATTCAAGATTGACATTTTCTAGGAAGCCCTCCTCGCTCTGGTCCCCGACACTAATTGGCGCTAGTTCCAGTTACCTGACGTCAACTTAGCGTGCAACAATAAAAATAAATAATTAGTTCGAAAAATATTCCAAAGTCATTTTCTGTAGTTTACTAACACGTGCTGGAGCTGCGTGATAAACTAATTGCTCCTTTTACATAGATGCCCAGTAATGGGACATAAATCGAATAGTATAATGTATACAAGCAGCCAATATCATCATTTATTCATTCATCACAAGAGGCAGAGGCAGGTATAAAGTACTTAAAACGAAACATTAACTCAGATTTCCTTTGAAACAAACTTTAACTTTGGCCTTGTAAATATATTAACTTCCCAGTGGGAAGTTATTGTGATGGGTCCGATTTTGAAAATTAGAAATTTTAACATATCTCCACGTTTCAAGGTCTTTAAAGTCGAATAGTATGGTTTTTAAGAGTATGTCCGTGTGTGTACATACATATATACATGTACGTATGTATGCATGTATGTTCGGATTCAATTTTTTTCTGTGATACTGATATAGGACCAGTTTCATTTAACGCATAATTATGTAACTTAGACCTCAATACATTCAGATCAAAATCGGTCAAGTCGTTTTTTGTGCCGAATGAAAAATTGTATAAAATATTAAAACATATAATTTTTATTCTTTCCACTGGGAAGTTAGCAGTGTGGACCTTTAGGGTCGCACCTACACTGCTTTTTACTATCGGTATTCTAAATTTTTTTATATATTTCTCGTAGCTAGAAATATTACCACTCTGTGTAGTGGCGGTGTGAGAGTATCCACTTCCTCATATCGTGCCGCGGGGGTCGTGAGAGGCGGCAGAGGGAAACAAATCAGGAGATGAGCACAGTAGCGTCTTCCTTATAACAAATAAAAATAAAAAATTCCATTGTCAACCTACTTGTCAAGCAATCTATGGGAGGAATATGTTCAGCAATGGAATTGAATAGATAGTAAATATTACCAGCTACCTTCACTGGAATTTTTTAAAGAAGATTAAAAAAAGTTTTAGTTGTCGTTTGTCCCCATCTCATTCGATACCCCATTCGTTGTTTCAGTAGCTCTTACCAATAACAACTTAAAATAGTAAAAGACTGTGGTCGTTACCAACTATCAAGTATGGCTACAGAGGCAATGATATCTCTATGTAATTATCAGTGGGAGGGGTCTATGTCCGCAGTGCACTTTTGATAGAAAGTAATAGTGATGGTATGTGGTGTTAATAGTATTTTGAAGTGTATTGCTTGCTCCAACATTAGTTATTGGTTAGTTTTTATACGAGACTTTCCATAGTTTTTATTGCTTACTCAAGGATTTGTATAGAACAAAGCGTTGTCGGAAAACGCAGAACAATATCCAACTGGCAGCTAGTATAATAAAGAATCCATCAATGTCTTTAGGCACAGACTGAACTGACAGCATAAACGATTCCGGACAATAAGACGATGGTTTGTTTTACTGTTTAAAAAGCAATAAACGCTGTACAATGTATCTATGTTAAAAAATACGCATATAAAGAGGTTAATGTCCGAACCTCGCAATAAAACCGCTCAGAAAAGGTTGGAGAGAAAGGATATTATTTCGAGTGAAATTATATAGACTAAAATACGTATTCGAAGGCATTTTTACGGTTTTGGAGGGCTTACAAATGACAATATTATTCTACTACGGTACCTTTTTAGACGACTTCTAAAAGAGAGGAGGTTCTAAATTTGATTATACTTTTTTACGCACGTTACGCGATATCCTCACCATCCATGATTTATTCTCGGCGGTGCCACGAATGAGGTTAATGTACTTGACGAATTTCATAGCGTGGGAAGTTAGTTTGTTAGAAAAATGTAAAGATTTATGTTTCCTTCTGAAATTATTATATTAATTAAATAAGAAATGGACAGAGCAAACTACGGAAATTCCTAATATTATATATATATATATATATATATATATATATATATATATATATATATATATATATATATATATATATATATATATATATATATATATATATATATATATCTTGGCTTGGCACCTAAAGCTTTCATTTTGTTCTTCAATTTTCAAAGTTCAGTAATGAAAGCTCTCATAGTTATAATTCTTATTTTCTTAGGAATTTCCGTAGTTTGCTCTGTCCATTTCTTATTTAATTAATATAATAATTTCAGAAGGAAACATAAATCTTTACATTTTTCTAACAAACTAACTTCCCACGCTATGAAATTCGTCAAGTACATTAACCTCATTCGTGGCACCGCCGAGAATAAATCATGGATGGTGAGGATATCGCGTAACGTGCGTAAAAAAGTATAATCAAATTTAGAACCTCCTCTCTTTTAGAAGTCGTCTAAAAAGGTACCGTAGTAGAATAATATTGTCATTTGTAAGCCCTCCAAAACCGTAAAAATGCCTTCGAATACGTATTTTAGTCTATATAATTTCACTCGAAATAATATCCTTTCTCTCCAACCTTTTCTGAGCGGTTTTATTGCGAGGTTCGGACATTAACCTCTTTATATGCGTATTTTTTAACATAGATACATTGTACAGCGTTTATTGCTTTTTAAACAGTAAAACAAACCATCGTCTTATTGTCCGGAATCGTTTATGCTGTCAGTTCAGTCTGTGCCTAAAGACATTGATGGATTCTTTATTATACTAGCTGCCAGTTGGATATTGTTCTGCGTTTTCCGACAACGCTTTGTTCTATACAAATCCTTGAGTAAGCAATAAAAACTATGGAAAGTCTCGTATAAAAACTAACCAATAACTAATGTTGGAGCAAGCAATACACTTCAAAATACTATTAACACCACATACCATCACTATTACTTTCTATCAAAAGTGCACTGCGGACATAGACCCCTCCCACTGATCATTACATAGAGATATCATTGCCTCTGTAGCCATACTTGATAGTTGGTAACGACCACAGTCTTTTACTATTTTAAGTTGTTATTGGTAAGAGCTACTGAAACAACGAATGGGGTATCGAATGAGATGGGGACAAACGACAACTAAAACTAACAAAAATATATTAAGTAATGTAACGTTAGAAGCTCCAATTCGTTCTACTCTCTCCTTTAGAGCTATGAAAAGGGCTATATTATATAGGGCTGGAACTTCTCTGTAGTATAATCATTATCGTGTATATTCGTATCACAATAAAATAAAAGTTATATACCATTTCATATGTTAATGAAACGAAAAACTAAATGAAGTGACCTGCGTAGGCATAATATAGTAAATCGACGATCTCGCGTGTTGTTACCTTATGTAAGGCGGTGTAGTTGTTTTCTGCAGTGAACTTGCCACTAATCATACCAATAATGAGCAAAGCTCTCTCCGTACTATGGGTCTAGCATGGCAATTTTTATTATTAAAGAAATATTTCACAAAAATATATAAATAGATCTTTGTATAGAAATACTGAAATTACAAGCATTCATTCCCTTTCAGCCTTTCCAATCACCTTACTCAATTTATTAGAAAATTACACCACAACATTACACCATTATGTTTAACAAATAAAAAAAAAGAAATGTCATTAACTTAAAGAAAAAGAAGTTTCTTTATTCTTTTGTATATATTTGTTACCATTGGGTAACAAACATAATACAGAGAGAACATGGCATCTGTGACAGTAAACACATGGCGGCCGAGCTCTAGCACGTAAAGCAAGTTTAGCGCAACAACGAGCTTCGGGTCCCGTACCTTCGTCACAGTGCCCGAGTGAAACCAGCCACAATCGAGTATGTGCCTCGGTACTACCACACTTCACAGGAGTCACAGACAAGATTGGCTACATCTTGGAGAGAGCTTCTGTAAGAACATAGTTAACGACTCTTATATTCCATTCAAAATTAAACTTACAAATAATTTTATCGTCGATTTCCTGATATAAATTACATCTTCAATATAATATATCTTATACTTAAATTAAAAATATACATATTCCTGAAGAGAGTACAATATCTATCATATTATCTTTTAATAATTAAACCTGTTTTTTATCTTTAGCTTTTCTTATTTAAGTACATAATTTATTTAATAATAGTTCTAATTTGCATTGTATTGATTGGATGATATTCTTACTTCATATTAACCCAAAAGTGCATGACTCGATCTGTGAATGTTATGTACACTTGTAATTAATATACATATCAGCGAGTATAGAAATGTGTATGTTTTCGTGATTGTCATATATTTGTATTGTAAGTGTACTTGTTAAATAAAATAAAAAATAAATAAATAAATAGAACATAATACAAGCCGCAGAAGAAGATTAGTCATTTCTTACTATAGGTCAAGTGTAATATCCCTCTACAAGATGCAGGAGTGTACAAGCCTGAATATGAATGTGGACTTAACTTACATAGGACTAACAAATAGATTCTAAATATTCGCATGACAAAACATATCTCTCATAAATAATTCGCGGGCTGTCGAAATAAAAAAAAACATCCTAATTTGAATAGAGAAGACGGCTAAGTGCTACCGTCTACCTGGGATCCCATAATTAATGACATGAAATCCAAACCTAAGCATAGTTTTGCAAAACTTAAAGATACGGTAAGTTCATTCTGCGTAGATTGGACAAAAATAATAATTTAAATTTGAAGGTAGCTTTTGTTAAATACAGCATCAGAACGTCAAACACCTCAGTCTTCTTCGTAACCATGTGCGTTGCAAGGTATCCAAAACGTCGGAAATTAAATAAAGTTAAAATTAATAGCGATAAAATCTATAAGGTTAATTCTATTCAACGTGTATAATTCGCGTAAATATAACAAATAGTTTATTAAGACACATCATTTTATTTTATCATGCGGATCAGATCAAAATGATTTTTAACATCTTTATTCTTTAAAGCACTTTACTGTAAGTCGCATTGAGTTATTTGCAATTTTGATTAATCATCATTATCATCATCATTACAACCCTTCAGAGTTCACTGCTGAACATAGGCCTCCCGCAAGGAATGCCACAAGGCATGGTCCTGAGCACCTGCTCTCACCTTTCAGCATGTCTTACCAGGTCGATGGTTCAACTAGTGAGGCGTCGCCCTACACTACATTCACCGGTACAAGTTGCCACTTGAGACCTTTTTTCCCCATCGGTTGTTGGTTCTTCGAGCTATATGGCCGGCCCATTGCCACTTCAGCTTACTAATCCTTTGGGCTATATCAGTCACTCTGGTTCTACTGCGCATATCCTCATTTCGAAGTTTATCATGAGAAGAGAAGAAAAATCCCAAGCATGACCCTCTCCATAGCTTGCTGAGCGACCTAGAGCATTCTCGTACAGCTAGCAGTGGAGGACCACTTTAGTGATGACTTACGGATTTGAGATCCGTCAATGAAGCCAATCAATACAATGCAAATTAGAACTATAAATTATGCACTTAAATAAGAAAAATCTAAAGATAAAAACATGTTAAATATTAAAAGGGAATATGGTAGATATTATACTCTCTTCAGGAGTATGTATATTTTTAATTTAAGTATAAGATATATTATATTGAAGATGTAATTTATATCAGGAACTCTTCGAGCTTCTAGCATAGTGCTCCCAACAACCATCGTAATCGGTGTGACATGTACATTAAACATCATTTTTGTTTTGTACATGTTCATCTAAAGAACTATCCGTTTAAAAACACTCTTAAAGTCTATGAGCATAGTGATTAGGTCCTCCAGCGAATCTGTCATAAGAATTATATCGCCGGCAAATCGAAGGTGAGTGAAGTACTCGCCATTGATTTAAATACCGTATTCTTTCCAGTCCAGTAGCTTGAAAATGTCTTTCAATGCAGCGGTAAATATTTCGAGGATATAATTTCACACGGTCTTACAGCTCTCTGCAATATGATAGGTTTTGCACTCTGGTTTTGTACTCGGATAGCCATCATAGAACAGTACACAAACATTTCAGCACTTCTACGTACCGACAGTTAACTTGGCACCTCTGAAGGGACTGTAGCACCATCCAAATTTAGACGGAATTAAAGGCTTTCTCATAGTCAACATACGCAAGGTAAAGTAGCAGATTGTACTCTTTGGTCTTCTGTACAATCTGCCGCAGGGTAAAAATAAAGTAAAGTAAAGTTACAGCCTATATACGTCCCACTGCTGGGCTCAGGCCTCCCCTCATTTCTGAGAGGGTTTAGGGCAAGGAAGTGTCCGCCGCGCTGCCCAAATGCGTGTTGACGAACTTCACATGTCTTCGAAATATTTTTTTTTATATTCCTCAGACATGTAGGTTTCCTCACGATGTTTTCCTTCACCGCCGAGCACGTGGTAAATCAGCACTTAAAATTGCAATTAACAATTTCATTGGTGCCGGCGGGGATCGAACCCGGGTTACTCGCGTTCTGTTATATTTACAGCGAGCATTAACCACTGAGCTACCACGGCAGGGTACATATTAATATATCGACACGTCCTACGTATAACATCGTAACCAACAAATATGCGAAAATTACTTTTATATATTTTTGAATACTCAATAACACCAATAACGGTATGAATGAATGAATGAATGAATGAATATAACGGAATACTCAATAACGGTTTGTGAAATAAGAATAGAAGGAGAGTTAATTGAGCAAGTGGGTGAGTTTGTGTATTTGGGATGTGTATTTAGCAGATATGGTAGATATGATAAGGATATAGAACGACGAGTAAATGCAGGGAATAGAGTGAAAGGGGTACTACACTCTATTGTGAAGAACCAGAATGTATCGAAATAGGCACGTATGGTAATGCAAAATGCTGTGTTAGTCCCTACTTTAATGTATGGTAGTGAAAGCTGGGTGTGGCAGAAGAAGCACGAAAGTAGAATAAATGCTGTAAGGAGCTGAGCGGAGGATGCTTTAAGGAGTATGCTAGGGTTGAATCTGAATGACAGGGTAAGAACTTGCGAGATAAGAGATAAATGTGGTATGCAAGATGATGTTGTGACCAGGATTAAGAAAGGAATGCTTCGTTGGGTCGGTCACGTAGAAAGAATGAATGAGGAAAGAGTGACAAAGCAAATTTATATGGCAGATGTGAACGGCAGAGTCGGGAAGGGACGCCCTAGAAAAAAGTTTATCGACCAAATTGGCGATATTTTGAAAATGGACCACGTTCAAAGTACGCTTAACCGACGAGCATGTATGCGTAGATATATGGATGTAAAGGAGGCGAAAGAGGTACGTCAGGATCGTGTCAAATGGAAGTCCGTAGTCTCTGCCTACACCTCTGGGTGACAGGCGTGAGTGTTTATGTATGTATGTTTATCAATAACACCCTAAGTCATATAAACTATAAAAAATATTTATATTTACAATGTTACCGGAGATATTACGACTGTAATTTATCGTTTGTTCATTTAAATCGAAGAAACATATCGTATAGTGTAGTACCCACACTGTACGCGTGGGCGGGAGGATCGTGAGCCGCGGCGAGCGTGTAGTAACTAGCAGTAGCGACAGATTACGCGGGGCCGGAGCACGCCTGCTGCCGTTGACGTCATTTTTCAAAGAACTTGCATTTATTTATGTGTTTTATGTGCAATGACAGCTATAATATTCAAGTATGTCATATAGGTCGAAACGAATGATTGATGCGGTCATTGAAGACGTTATGTCTGATTCAAAAAATATGGTAGCCTTTAATAATTCAAATCGCGATGATTGTGTGCGTTGCTACGAACCTATGGTTGATGATTCTATTCGAAAAGAAGGTAAATATTAAGCGTTAATACTAAATAAACAAGAAATAAATATAAAATAACTATTACTTATAGTACCGTGCAGTACCTGAAGTAAAATATCGTAAGTAGAACTTACTATAATTTGCATTTAAATATTTTTAAACTGTCGTAAGTAAAACTTACGATACTTAACTAGGCAAAATAATAAAAAAATGAATAGTATTTCGTACTTACGATATTCCACATCGGAGTTACTTTTGATAAAACTATCTTATGCTACACTTACGATATTTTACTTCGATATGAAAAATAACTTACAAAAGTATACTTTTAGAAAAAAGCTAAAATAATAAATTAGATTAATTTTTTTTACAGATTCGTCGCTTCCTTTTGATGCAGATATTTCTGAAATAAATCAAATGATGGATTTGTTATCTGATCCCGAGGAAATAATATGTCAAAGTCGTAATAATTCACTTATCCCCAAACAAAGTAAGTAACAGTAATAAGCAAACTACAATGGTCACAAAACTATCTCAAAAAGAACCAACGGAGCTTGACGTTCGATTAATAAACAGAAGGGAGGAATCGAGGCTTCTCTCGATCCAGCCTCCTATAACGCCTACGTTGGGTTCGGGAACAACGTATGTGATCTCCGCAACGGAGCAACACACAAGGGCGATAACCTCGTTATTTTTC
Source organism: Parnassius smintheus behrii (assembly GCA_036936625.1). Classification (NCBI taxonomy): domain Eukaryota; kingdom Metazoa; phylum Arthropoda; class Insecta; order Lepidoptera; family Papilionidae; genus Parnassius; species Parnassius smintheus. The sequence continues at coordinate 37,796,934 of JAUPFT010000030.1, read as the reverse complement.
AGCAAGTAGGTTCAGACGGGGATTACGGGTCTTCCGAAGTCGTCCCGGTCCCGACGCCTTAATTTTTCGATGTGGACTGTATAACTTGAGGGATGAATTACTAGGGAATAAAACAGCAATTATCTTCAAACCGTTCCGTGAGAGAGTAATCACTTTTCCCTATCACTTCCCTATACTTCTTATTGACTGCTTGTTTTTCACCTTTCCCGAAGGATTTTCTTATTTATTTTCCGAACTATTTCCCCGAACTATTTTCCCGAACGAACTGCAGCAGTTTGTCGTCTGATTGCACCGAGGTGCAATACAGGTATCGGACCTCGGGGTAAACCCCATTGCCCGGACGATCCTCATGCCCCATTACTATGGGGCAGTCCTTTTCTTCACCTATTATTGTAGGTGGCTTCTTTCATATCCGGAATATCCGTATGTGGTAAATATTTTTCCATAGTCGTTTACCCGACTATGGAAAATTAGGAGGTTGTCTATCCGATGTGTATAGTAATAATTTTTCCGTAGTTAACCTACTACGGAAAAAGAGAGGTTATCCGGTTGAAAGTCAAAGTTGGCCTTTCAGCGGCATTGTGGGTTGTTACTCGACTCTCTAATCACATATAGAGAGGAGTTCTCTTGGAAGAGGTCGCCCGTCCGGTGGCCGAGTGTGCAACGGCGCAAAGCCGTTGAGATGTTCGTGTGGCCCGTTGTCAGCACGGTCGAACAAGCCGCGCGCCATCCGGGCCACGAAGTCGGTGATGCTCTCGACTTTTAAGTCGGCTGCTATTACGTCGTTCCGGACGTAACGACCTGCTCCGACAATCGTCCTTAATGTCAGATTCTGCTGGGCCTGCAGTCGCCGCCTCTGGGTTGTGCTCAGGAGCGCGTACCAGGCCGGAGCAGCGTAGGTGGTAATAGTCCGGATATACATCTTGTATATCCGGATCTTAGTCTTCAATGGTAGTTTGGATGCCAGGACCGGACGGAGCATCGCCCGCGCACATCTGGCCTTGCGGACGACGAAGTCGACGTGCGCAGTCACACGCAGCGCCCGGTCGATCCGGCACCCAAGGTAAGTCACGGCCTTCTCATACGCTATCTCCTGGCCGTTGAGAGTCAGTGGTGGTGGTAAGTTCCTAAGGCGACGAGTGAGCAGAGCGGTTGTCTTACCAACGTTGACAACCATCCTCCACTCATTTAGCCATGGTGGCAGCAGGTCCAGCAGACGCTGCATTTTGGCAGTGGCTATATGGGCTCTTCTGGACGAGGTGAAATAGGCGCTATCGTCCGCGTATAGCGCCAGCTCAACGTCGTCCTCCCATTCTTGCAGCCTGCCTGCCAATGTGGGTATATCGTTAGTATAAGCCGCGTACAGGACTGGAGACAAACAGCTGCCCTGTGGAACGCCGGCTCTGATGGATTTTGTTGCGGACTCGGCGTTCTCTATGCAGACATAAAACTTCCTGTCTTCCAGGAAAGACGCCATTAACCGCAACATAGCAGGGGGGACACTGGTCTGCTCGTGTAGTTTGTATAATAATCCGGAGTGCCACACCCGGTCGAACGCCTTCTCGATGTCGAGAAAGACGCCCAACGATATGCGGCCGCGATTGTACTCTGCCGCAAGCAGGTGCAGCACTCTAGTCAGCTGTGTGACTGTAGAGTGACCCCTCCTGAATCCGTGCTGCTCCGCCCGAAGTTGGATGCACGGACGGAGGCGTCTTAGCAGCAATCTTTCGAACAGTTTAGCTATGTGTGGTAATAGCGTAATCGGCCTGTAGCTGGAAGCTTTACGCCTGTCCTTCCCGGGTTTCGGCAAGACGATAATTTTGCCTTTTTTCCATTCCTCCGGGAAGTGGGATGTCCGCAACATCCCATTGTAGAGTCGACCAATCTCTACTAGGACTTTATTGGGCAGCTGTCGGAGTGCAGCGTTGGTAATCCTATCGTGCCCAGGCGCCTTCCTCGGTTGCAGGCGGGTTACTGTCCTCCGCAGTTCAGCGGGGGAGATGAACCACTCTCCTGCAAGAAGTGGCGCGGGCGACGACAGGAATTCCTGTACGCGACTTTCCTTCCGGGCATGAAGCTCCATGAACTCCGCACTCGCTGGGTTCGGCATAAATTGCCCCTCGAAGTGCTCTCCCAGGATATCCGCTCTGCCCTTGGCATCATAGCAACGTTCGCCCACACTGTTGGTCAGTGGGCAAACGGAAAGTCTAGTTTTTGTCAGCTGTCGGTTCAGTTTATAGAGCGACGCATCATGCTCATCCGCTTTCCATATGCGCCGCTCCCAGGCCTCTCCTCTGTAGGCCTGGACTGCCACCGACAGCTCCTCCGATACGGTGTTTAGTTGCGTTTTTATTCTGGGGCAGCGAGTACGCGCCCAGAGCTTTCTCAGCGCTCTTTTGCGCTTGATCTGCACGCTTATCTCACGCGGCAGATCGTCACGCCTTGTTGTTATCGGGACGATCGTAGAGGCCGCGTTGAGGGCCTCTTGGATGTTTTTAGTTATTCTAGTAGCAGCGGCCTCTACGTCGTCCGCTGTGCTTATAGGCATGTGTGCTGGAGGTCTCGCTTGCAGGTGTTGTGCGTAGCGCCTCCAGTCGACACGTGTCTTGGTTGCTCTGGGCGGCGTAGTCACCGCCTTTGTGCCAAGGGTTATCAGAATCGGGAGGTGCTGGGAGCTCAGGTCGTATAGCACCTCTACCACAACTGGGTAGTTGATGTTCCTGGAGAGCACGATGTCCAATACATCCGGATACTGCCGAGAGTTGGACGGGATGTGCGTTGGCTCCTCGGGACCTAAAACGTCATAGTTGTTGTCTTCCGCATCATTGTAAAGTTCACGACCCGGCGGGGTGATCACTCTGGACCCCCACGCCGGGTGTTTGGCGTTTAGGTCCCCGGCGACGATAGTGGGCGTGTCGCCTTCCATTATTGTCCGGATGTCTGAGGGGCAAAATGGAGTCCCTGGCGGGCGGTATGCTGCATAGATCTTAAGTTCCTCGCCCGCCGCCTCCATTTTTATGCCGATAGAACGCATTGACTGGTATGGTGGTAATTCCAGTTCCTGGTGGACGATGTCCCTCCTCACTAGAACTGCCGTCCCTCTGTAGGCAGCCCCTTGAGCAGTGACCTCGTCCCTTCTGTACAGGTGGTAATTAGGCAACTTTATGTGCGTTCTTGGGTTGAGCTTCGTTTCTCCCAGCAAGATGACGTGCAGATCCTGTTGCTGAGCAACAGTGCGGAGTTCATGCAGCTTCTGCTGTATACCGTCCGGGTTCCAGTATAGGAGGCGCAGGTTACTCTCCTCCATAGTGCCGGGCTAGGAGGTTTGCCAGCGCCTTCATAATGGCTGTGATTGGGTCTGTCCCGGTCCTGATATCTGCCAGGACCTGCGTACCGACCTCGATGGCAATACCAACCAGACGCTTGATTGCGTCTGCTGTTTCGAGGCCGGTGGTAGGTGTTCTCCTGTGGGAAGGCGTTGGCAATTGTCTCGGGAGTTGGGTGTCCTGGATTTGCTCACTGTGCTTTTGGGTGGGGCGTGCTCTTCCAGCAGAGCGGGCTCTATGTTCAGCCCTTTCTGGCATTCCACCCATGCTCCTAGTTCTCTCCCTAGTAACCTGCGCCTGGGAGGCTACTGGTGCAGTTGGTGTCGGGGTAGAGGTTACAGCCTGAGGAGGCTGCGACTTCTTCCTGTTCCTCTCCCGCCTCCTCTTCTTGGAGGGTTGCCGTTCTGTGGCAGGATTGGCGGGGGGCTGTAGAGTCGCCCCGGTGGTTGCCCTTATCTCCGCGGGATCCACCGTTTCTTTAGGTGTTACGGGTGGGGGGGGGCTGGTTGCCTGCCCTTCCCAGTAATGGTAGCCCACCCGTCTTGCTGAATGGTTACAGCCTTCGGGCGACTCTGGGAGGTCTTTTTGGGGGCCTCCGGGAGTAACCCCGGTAAGGTTATCCCCTGCCTCCTTGCAGTCCTCCTCAGGACTGGACAGCGGCGGTCGTTTGCCGTGTGGTTTTTACCACAATTGGCACATGTAGGTTGTTCCTCTCTACCCCGAGGGCAAAGGCTTGCAATGTGCTCCCCGGCACAGCGCACGCATCTCACTGGCCTGAAGCAGTTTGCGGATGCGTGGCCGAAGGCCTGGCAGCGGTGGTATTGAGCCGGTCCTACTTTCCTTTGCCAGGCCTCGATGACTACTCCTCTCATAAAGAGGAGTTCGTCGATTGTGTAAAGTTCTTTGAGCTGCTCCAGGCTCAGGTGGTCAAATTGGGCAAAGTATATGCAGCCAGGTCTGCTTCTACGCGGTGGAATAGCTTTGACATATTTGACGGGGAAGCCTTTTGCCTTAATAGCCTCCTCTATGTCCTTGGTGTCCGTGCCCATTGGTAGACCCCGGATGCCCACTTTAGTGGGCTTGTCCTCTTCCGGGGTATAGCAATACCACGATAGTGTTGGTACTTCCTTAGTCAACTCGATCATATATCGTTGGACTGTCCTGAATTCTTTTGCACTTTGCGGGGTGAATCTCACGCCTTTCCCGAATGGACGGGCATTCAAGGGGTGGCCCAACATTCTATTGAGCTCCTTAAAATGCCTCGTCCAATCCGGTAGGCATTCTGCCACTATGGGCGGGTAGCGGGTCTTATCTTGGTCGGCAGGCTTTTCTGTTGGCACTGCCGCCGAAGGTAGTCGTGGTACTGCTGGTGCAGCTACCATATAGGCATAACTGGTAGATGGCCGTTGGCCATCGTCCTGTGGAAGCCCGGACGGATTGGTCGTTGCCGCCGGAGAGGACCGGCCGGCGGATGCAGCGAGGGTGGCATATGTAGTGGACCCCCAACTGTAGGATTCTTCACCCCCCTGCTCATACTGGGCCGAATCTCGGCTTCGTCGGTCCGGCGATATGGAGCGGGGGGGGAGTTGCGGTGGAGATGGTGATTTTGGTGGTGATCTCATCACCTTCTTCTGCGTCACCCGATGGTGGTAATCATCATCCCCCTCCGATGTGGACGGTGCTTCGTCGGAGGACAGTTGGGAGCCAATCCTTTGCCTCTTTTCATATAAAGAGGCTTCGGTCTCCGGTGGAGTATGGCGTCTAGCCGTTTTCGCTGCTCGCTGCTGCTGGGGCGGTGGTTCTTGCCTGGCCGTATGCTCAGATACGGCCGGCGTGAGCACAGCACCCGGTGCGGGCTCCTTCCGTGGCGAGACGGGTTTTCGTTGGGGGATCTGTGAGAAGGAGGACACGACCCTCGTGCGTTCCGGGTTCGACAGATCCCTCACAACCAGTGGTCGATCCAACACACCTGTTCTTTTATCTGGTGGTTTTCTTATTGAAGGGGGTGGCTCCTCCTTATCCCTACCTGACATGTTAATAACCCTAACGTCAGTCGAACTCTAAAAGGCCCTGTCTATAATATGGTAATAAAAGTTTGTGGCTATCGACACTCTGGGCACTGCCTACCCCTTTTGTACACCAAAAGGGTTGGGGGAAGTGCAACGGTGGCACTTTATGACGCGACTAGGCACTAGATGCACGCAACGCATAAAGTGCCAAGAATCACCTAGGGGCCGGTGACCTCGACGCCTCACGGAATCGCGGGACTCAACGTGGGCGGAGTTTGTCGTACCGGCGGTTATTTGCAGCCACTGTATACTGCAAGCAACACACACCTAGGAGATCCTTAGAGATCCCGTTCACTAAGCTACCCCCAGAGCTATACGCGAAAGTGAGCCGCGCCATTCGCGTGCTTGCGCAACTTAATTACATGAATTTGTTCTATTACTATCTCACGTTTCACTTAATATCTTTATTCACATAAGTCATACATAAATGCAATTTATCTATTTAGATAGCAAAAAACCATATCTACACTATGATATACATTATATTTTCGTATCACAAAAAATCTTTCATTTATTAAACAAAATATGCCTATTTTAATCACAAGTTCAAAGTTAAAACTTCTTAAATATTTAACACAGAAAGTTAAAACAATGTTTCCCACTTGAATTTATACATATGTTAACTAAAACAATAGTTTAATTTACATTTTCTCTATTTATTTCACTATTTAAAACACTTTTAAATTTCTTATACAAAACTATCATTATTTCATTTATACACAGGAATTTTCACATAAAAATAACACAGAATTCACCTTTTTAGCACGTACAATCGACCTGAAATGTTTTACAAGTCATTTTTAAATAAATTGCTGAAATTACAAACATTTTAAATTTTTACATATTCGGCCTCCTAGGGGCGTGGCCAGCGTGCTTCCGTGAACTCACACTATTTGAACAACTAACTTTGCACGGCTCTCGCTATCAGAAAAAATAAAAGTCTGAAATACGCCAATTTTAACAATATTAGGTAAATAAGTGTTTCTACATAATTTTCGAACTGTAGGAAACTATCTCTGATAGGATTCTTATCAGTTATCATGTTTCTTATCAGATACGCGGATTCCAGATGTGGAGGATCATGCACCTTCCCTGTTGGACCTTCTGCTGACCTCTCACCCGGACGGATATCAGATTTCCGTCGACGCCCCTTTAGGCTCCTCGGACCATTGTCTGGTCCGGAGTGTTGTGCCACTCACGCTGAAATCCCGGTTGCATTGTGCAGGCTGCCGCCGTGTTTGGCACTATAGGTCAGCCGATTGGGATGGGATGCGGTCTTTCTTTGCATCCTACCCTTGGGGGCGGGTTTGCTTCTCGCCGAATGATCCCAACGTTGTTGCGGATTCTGTTACTGATGTGGTACTTCAGGGTATGGAACTTTTTATTCCTTCCTCTGTGGTGCCCATTGGAGGCAAATCTCAGCCATGGTTTGGTCGCTCCTGTAAAATAGCATCATGCTATAAGCAGGAGTGCTACCAAGCCTGGGTTGATGCATCAGCGTCCCGGGATGTAAACACCAGCGCTCTAAAAAAGAAGTATAATTCCGCCTCTAGGTCCTTCAAAAGAGTCATTGCCAAGGCAAAGTCAGAGCACATAGGCAGAGTTGGCGAGAAACTAGTTCGCCTTCCTTCTGGAACCCGTGCATTCTGGTCTCTCGCCAAGGCTGTCCAGGGGATTTTTTGTCAGCCATCTCTTCCATCTCTGCACAGGGAGGACGACTCACTGGTCCATACTGCAAAGGAGAAAGCCGATCTTCTAGACTCTTTATTTGCGTCTAACTCGACTCTCGATGACGGGGGGAGTACGCCGCCGACCATCCCGCGGTGTGAGTGCTCCATGCCGGAAGTGCAGTTCACACAGCGCTCGGTTCGCAAAGCACTCCTCTCCCTGAACATCCACAAATCGAGTGGGCCTGACGAAATCCCCCCAATTGTGCTGAGGACGTGTGCTCCAGAGTTGGCACTGGTTTTAACGCGTCTTTTCCGGTACTCCTACTCCCTAGGCGTAGTCCCAAAATCATGGAAGACGGCTTTCGTCCAACCGATCCCTAAAAAAGGCGACCGCTCAGACCCGTCCAACTACCGGCCAATCGCCATCACCTCCTTGTTCTCCAAAACAATGGAGTTCATTGTAAACTGCCAGCTCATGAGGTACCTTGAGGATCACCAGCTGATTAGTGACCGCCAATACGATTTTCGCCGTGGTCGGTCAGCTGGTGATCTTCTGGTCTACCTCACTCACAGATGGGCGGAGGCAGTAGAGTTCAAGGGGGAGGCATTGGCCGTTAGTTTGGACATTGCGAAGAACTTCGATCGGGTTTGGCACAAAGCGCTTCTTTCGAAGCTCCCTTCCTATGGGCTTCCCGAGAAATTATGCGATTGGATCACCAGCTTTCTTGCAGATCGGAGCATCAAGGTCGTTGTAGACGGTGCAAGCTCCGATTTCAAGCCTATTAATGCTGGTGTTCCACAGGGCTGCGTGCTATCGCCAACGCTGTTTCTTCTGCATATCAATGATATGTTGCATACCCGTAACATTCATTGCTATGCGGATGACAGCACTGGTGATGCTTTTTACACCGGCCGAGCCAATATTTCTCGGGAAAACGTCTCCGAGTGCCGGGACAAACTTGTGTCTGAAGTCGAGTCTTTGCTGAACAGAGTCTCGGATTGGGGACGACTAAATCTAGTCCAGTTTAACCCCCAGAAGACACAAGTTTGCGCGTTAACCGCTAAAAAGAACCCCTTTGTCGTATCCCCTCAGTTTCAAGGCACTCCTCTTGTTGCCTCAGCCAGTATCGGAATCCTCGGCGTCGACATATCGAGTGACGTGCAGTTTCGTGGTCACTTGGAAGGAAAGGCCAAATTGGCCTCTAAAAAGCTTGGCGTGCTCAGCAGAGCGGGACAGTATTTCATGCCGGCACACCGCCTGCAACTTTACAAGGCACATGTTCGGACGCACATGGAATACTGGTCCCATCTCTGGGCTGGGGCTCCCCAGTACCAGCTCCTTCCACTTGACCGCATCCAGCGCAGAGCGGCTCGAATCGTCGACGACCGAGTGCTTTCCGATCGGCTCGATTCACTGGCGCTGCGAAGAGATGTTGCATCTCTTTGCGTATTTTATCGCATCTATCACGGGGAGTGCTCTGAGGAATTGTTCGGATTAATCCCAGCCGCTAAATTTCGTGGACGCACTACACGGCAAACGTCCCGATACCATTCACACCATCTGGATGCTTGGCGGTCCACCACTGTACGTTTCACAAGGAGTTTTCTTCCACGTACAACCTCTCTATGGAATAGTTTACTACCGGCGATTTTTCCGGACCGATACGACCTGGGGACCTTCAAGAAAAGAGCTTACTCCTTTCTAAAGGACCGGCAACGCACCCGCAATTCTCCTGGTGTTGCGGTTGATCATGGGCGGCGGTAGTCACTTAACATCAGGTGAGCCGCATGCTCGTTTGCCCCTCTTCTATAAAAAAAAAAGATAACAATACAAGTGAATGTTCTCATTATTCAATCATAACAAATAGGCATTTGTTTTCGTACAAAACATATCAAACTTATACAAGACTTATGCAATTAATTTCCGTTAATTCTGTTTATGCACAGAGTGATCATCTCGACCGGGGAACAAATCCGATCTCTAACTTCACTTTAATATTCCTTTGAATTTACATCGTTGGAAAGACGATTTCAACCGGGGAACAAATCCGGTAACATAATTTATATCATAAAATTCCCTATATGAATTTATTGAAAGATATTACTTAGAAAACAGTAAACTAGTCCAGCCTGGGAGTTGCACCCAAGACCTTCATATCATTAATTCGACATTTCTTTAAGATTTAACTAAGCATTTTCTTATCAGAACATTTCTATTGGACAATAAGTCTTTGAAAAGGTATTCGTCATCGGTTGACTTAATAAACTGAAATATTTTTATAGGCGCGTCGCCAACACTATGGGTCCTGTGTGTCATACAAACTGCAGACTGAAATGTTGAACAAAAAATAGTATAATTTTTGGTGCTTAGATAATCGTGAAAATAAATGGGCTTTCTTTTCGAATTTGGTTACAAAACAAACAAAAAACGCAGGGTGTTTACTGACACATAATCTAGACGCAATTTTACTTTAATTCATAGGCTATCAAGGGCAGATATAGACAATCAAGAAAACTGTTTAACTGTGTGTAAGAAAATGTTTCTGAATACTTTTTCATTTAGTGAACAATTTGTATACACATCCCTGGAAAAAAGAATCAAAATCAGTGGTTTGATAGAAGCCGACATGCGAGGACGTCATCCTAACGATCGTAAAGTAATAACAGAGGATATTATCAAAAGTGTATGTGATCACATAAAATCACTTCAGCTTGTAGAATCCCATTACACCCGCGGTAGAAATAATAAACTTTAATTAGACGGAGACCTGAATTTTCACCGCTTATTTGATTTATATAATGAGTGGTTTGACACACTCGCATACTCTTCAAAAGCTGGCACGGAACGACAATATCGCGACATCTCTAGCAAACATTTTAAGATAAGTTTCCACGTGCCAAACAAAGATCAATATGACAAATGCCACATTTACAAGAATAGGTCTATTCCTACACTCTCACAAACAGAACTACACGAAGAAAATATTAAAAATAAAGAAATAGCTCGTAAAAAGAAGTCAGACGATAAAGAATTCAAACAAGAAATCTTCCAATAATAAACTATTATAGTAGCTATTTTTGACTTTCAAAAAATTCTTACTTGTCCATACGGTAATATAAGCGTTATTTACTATAAACGAAAGCTTTCAGTATTCAATTTTACTGTTTTTAATTTAAAGAAAATGTAATTTTATTTATAAAGTTGTGTTTTTCTGTTTTTCTGATTTTGGTAATTATAATAACAAGTGCAAAAACCATTTTTGAGAGATATTTAGCTTTGGACTGGTTTTATTTTGAAATACATTATATTTTTAGTAACGATGGTAATTTTATTTCAGTACTTCATATTTTACGATATTTCATGACAATTATGGTAAACTAGAAAATTATGGTAACCATGAATTACAATATACTTTATTCTATTTACATCGATGTAAATTGTCGTAAATACAATATACGATAATTTTTGTTTTATGAAACTCAACGTAAGTTATAGTAAAAACTACCTACAATAAACTACGACATATGTTTCCCAAAGAAAAGTATCGTAAGTGACTTTTTTAGCTATTCTAGTAATCATTTTTAATATTCTTTCTAAAAGTATAATTTAGTTCATAAATTTCTACCTGCATGCCGAGTTTGGTTCTTGAACGACAGAAATTGACTAAGCATGACAAAAGTACTTACTCATCTTAAAATTGCTGTACTGTAAAGTTCATAAAGTGCAGTTGCGATATTATACGTAAGAGGTGTCGATATACAAATTACGTGTCACGTTGTTTGTCCGCGATGAACTCCAAAAACTACTTAACCGATTTTCAATTTTGAATCAAATTTGCATACCGTGTGCAGTTTGGTCCAAATTGAGAGATAGGATGGTTTTTTTTTTGCTCATGAAAGACCCACAACTTTTTTTTTTTGCGAATTTAAGTATTTTTAATAGAACATGACAAAAGGTCGTCGAAAAGGGCAGAACAACATCTGCCTGGCAAGCTAGTGCACAATATAATAATATATAATATACAATTTCATATATATATATATATATATATATATATATATATATACATATATATATGTAAATTTATGTTATACCGAATTGGCTTCAGTAGCATAAAACACATACATATGTGGTCTATGCTACTGAAGCCAATTCGGAAAACTTGTTCACGAGTGACAGTGAGTGATCGTGCGAGACGATTCGTAATGACTCTCGAAAACAGCACGTAGACGCGGCTCAAAAGGGCTGTCTGAAGGCTATAGCTCTTCAAAAGAGCGTTGTCGCCTTTCTTGAAGAACAAATCACCGCACTTCTGCTTCACGCCTCCGGAGTAGAGCCACCATGAAGGATGGAATTAAAGAGCTTCTGAAGGACTTTTAGTACCGGTGTTCCATTCGCTTTCAAAAGCTTCACTGTTATTTTGTCCTCGCCTGGGGATTTGCCGTATTTAAGGTGCTGGAGAGCCATTCTAATCTCGCTCTAATCCAGTCCGAGATCAGTCCGAGATATTATCGGAATAGTGTAAGATAAGAATTGCTCTTGAATTGTTACTCACACTTGCGTGTGCTTTCAATGATGATGTGTACAGCTGCCCATAGAACCTCTCAATCTCACTAGAAAATCTTAGGTGTCCCGGAAACGATGCTGTCACACTCTGTCTTCAACTTTGACAGTTGGCTCTTCCTGGCAGACAAATCTCTGGCAAAGACTTTGGAGCCCTGGTTCCACGTGATCGCTTCTTAAATACGGGCTGTATTGAAGTTTCGTAAGTCCCGCCGCATGTATTTGGAAATCTGTCTGTTCAATTGCCTGTATACTGTCATATACATTGAAGACTGCAGCCTCATATTCCGTCTAACAGCCATGATATTAAGAGTATGATCGGAGAGTTTTTGTGTTCTTCTGCTGCGGGTTTTGTAGAACTTAGCTCCGACCGCATGGAGTTTCCACGAGCTTGTCATTCATATCGTCGACTGTATTGTAATCTTCTAGGCGCTGAAAACGGTTTTGTAACTCCAGCTGAAAGGTTTCAGGGCTTTGGAGCAGAGCACGAAGGGGACGGTGCGTTGATTTCATTAGACGAGACCTCTCCAACTTAGCGTTTAAGTTCAGTGTGCTTTTAACAATTCGGTGATCATTGCCAGTGTTCACCCTTGCGATCACTGAAACACCACTAAACAGTTCGCATATAGTTTTCATAATGAAGTCAATCTCATTTTTGTCGAGCCTTTGGGGCTCGACCAGGTGCACTTTCTGTGGGGCCACCTCTGGAAGAAATCTGTTCATCATAAAGAGTCTCTCTTTCTCCATGAAGTCGGCAAGCTGCTGGCCCCTTGGGTTCCGTTGGCCTATCCAAAATTTCCCTACCTTCAGCTCTCTGTTCTTTCTTGTGCTTAGCTTTGCGTTGAAGTCTCGCATTAAGAGCGTATAGCGTATATTGATAGGAATTCATGGCTCTAGAAATATCCTCATATATTTTCTTCACCTCTTAATCGGGATGTGCCGACATTGGTACGTAAACATGTACGCAACTCTTGTTGACACATTCCCAATCTTTACAACATTGTTAACGAGAGACTTGTGGACGGTAAATCCAACAATTCCTTGGAACAGATGGTCGCTTTCGTGGTGATAGAACAAGTTGCCGGATTTGAGAATCACCGTGTCCTTCCCCTCTCTTCGGACCTCGGATAATCCTATAATGTTCCAGCGCAAGTTTTCTATATTTTCTTCAAGCTCCAGGATCTTCCCGTCAGTCTTCAGAGTGCATGCGTTGTAAGTTGCCAGGTGAAGTCGTTTTAGGTAATAACCGAACCTCCACCGGAGATTCTTAGCATCCCCTGCCCCGCCAATTATTTTATCCAATTATTTTATAATAATAATATATAAAATAATTGGAAATCAGTTTTAAGTATAATCAAAGGTCGTATTCATTATACGATTAAACGTCAAATAAAACTGTTGGAGACTCTTAGCTTCCATACCAACATATAACATGTGCTTACTTGCACACACATAGACATCTTAAAATATTTTGTAAGGACTCTGGACCTTCAAATAAGAGGAAATTCGGAATTTAAAATATCAGTTTTATTGTTGCACCCTCTAAATGGAAAGTTATTTAATAATGTATCGAGGATTACGTAAAACCTCAACATAAGCTATTTTTGTCAATGCATTACAGAAAAGGTCAACGCTTTTTGCAAAAGGATAAGGACATTGAAATGAGATTAGAAAATGGTTTTAAGCATTTATCAGGTTATGAAAATTTTTTGGTAAAATTACGAAATGTTGTTGTCATCAAATAATATTCGGTTATCGGTACACAATTATTTTTAAAATAGGATATTTTGATATTGCTATTTTTTATATTATCATCTGTTATGAAAGTAAAAAGATGACCGAAGCGAAAAAATTTGTTTAACAAAGTCTCGGACTGGGGGCGACTAAATTTAGTCCAGTTCAGTCCTCCAAAGACACAAGTTGCGTGCTTACTGCGAAAAAGAGGTCCTATGTTGTATATGCTATAGAATGTATATCCCTGATAGTGTTTTCTTCTAAATGTCTGTGATAATTATACGTATATCTAGTTTAAAGGTGTCCCCTCTTGAGCGTGTTAGGTTTGAGATGAATGTATGTGATGGATATATGACTCATGGGATATTTTTCCTAAGCGTGTTCTTCTGGTTTCGAGATTAATGGTCCCTAGACAGACATGATTTAATCGAATAACCTAATTTTAATCAACTATAATCGGCTGTGTTTAGCCGTCTAAGCTTAGCTTTATTTTGTAACCTAGGTGCGGTAAACACTCCGACGCATGACCGTGATATTTATTAAGTAAATACAACTTAAATTAATGAGATTGACGTTCAGACGTTTTTAACTTCCCGCTTGAAAGTCAAAGATTTTCAAAAATCTGGAAGTTATTATTTACTCTTCGATTTTCGAAAATCAAGTTTTCATCACATGTCCACGTTTTGAGATCCCAAGAAGCAATCCAAGATATTTTGTTCGTATATCTGTATGTGTGTGTGTGTGTTCGGAATGTTCATATATGACTCACAGGACAGTGGAATAGTTAAATAAAACTTGCTGCATAACATTAATTTGAGAGAATATAAATTGACTTTAATCAAGTACGAGTTAAAATCAATGAAAAAATAACGGTAAAATAACGGCACGAATTAGTTACAAATATCTCTAGATCATCATATCAGAAATCACAAGTTTTTTTGTTTTTAAATATTCACTGACTTTTTATAATATACTATGTAAATTAATATTTTAATTATGCCTCAGCAGTGTATATAAGTATGTTGTGCAATTAGTATATAGCTATATTATAAATTTTGTATTAAATTGCAACAATTGAAGGTAGATTTTTTTAAAACAAATAAACGAGTCTTTCCCTTTTTACGCCTATTTTCTTAATGTTTAATTTCATTAACATTTATTATAGGAAAAATTGAAGATAAATATTTCTAAAATTCATAATAAATATTTAAACTCTATACTCTTTGGCATTGAACGGAAGGGGTAAATTTCTTCATCAAGTCTCCTAAGAGAACGGAGACAAATGGAAGCCAGGTGTGTCGAATAACTGTTACAAATTCGTCTTTTGACTTGGACTCCCATATTTATTAGCCATTGTTAACAGTTAAGAATTTTTGTTGATTCAATGCTGGTGACGTAGTGTGACAGTGAAGAACGTTTCCTAATCTTTTTCTAAATCCTCTTGTATGCGTCTTTTCAATATCATCTGAGAGAACAACAGTAGCAGCGAAAAACTGCCTCAATACGTCGAGGTCTAATTAATGATCGGTTTAGCCACTGACATTGCAAAGAGACTTTGCGTGTCTGTGCATATTCTACTGCATGTACATCGGTAAGTGCTCATAGGGTTTTTACAGATATTTTCTTAGACAGAACACGAAATTCCATCCTTATCACTTAGATGGCTGGTGGTGCACTATCGTGTAATTTTCGCGGAATATTTTGCCTTAAACCACCATATTTACCATCGCCAGTGGTTTTTCCGGGCCGGAATAACTTAGGCACCTTAAGGGCCTTCTTTATTCTAAAGTTTGCAGTTTCCTTTGTGCTGATGTTTTCATGGGCGTCGGATCACTTACAATTAAGTGAACCGTATGCTCGTTTTACTCCTCTCCCACAAAAAGATACACACATACCCCTTCGCTCTGACAGCGCGCGACATGTTATACTCCCGTTCGCTCAGGACCTCAAAATGGCGGCAAATGAAAAATTTTCCCTAACTTGCAAATTCTGCTATTTTTTCAGTTTAAGACAATATTTTTGAATAAAACTTACAGGAATTATTCTTGAATGTATAAACTATCGAATAAAATAATTTTTGGATGTTAGATATAGTAATAAAATTTATAAATTACCCTTTAAAATGCATAGTAGTAGTAAATACTCCACTTTTAGCCACGAAAATATTAATAAAATAATTTCCACAAGTTATTTTTTCCAGAAATCTATATAAAATGTTTGGAAATAAATATAGTTTTATGTTTTTATGTGTTTTTATTCGTAACCCATACAAAAAAAAACAAATAAATAGGAATCAAACATAACCCTTGTTTTCCGAAATTCAATTTTATTATATGAACTTTGAAACACTATTTCTCTAATATTTTCGTGATTTTGAAATAAATGCAACACCAAATTATTTGAAGTATGTAATATAATTATTTTTTATTTACATTATACAGTAAAAATAAATGAAAATGGAAAAATAACACATTTCTTACTCAACCACGAAAACGGAAGTTTTTTAGCATAAATTCACATATAACACACTCAAATATGTTTCGACACAAATGAAATATGTTTAGAAAAGTACATTTTTATTATTATTTACAATAAACATATACAATTCAATGCACAAAACACCCTCTGGAGCAGGTAAATCCTGTTGAAAAATAAACACATTGTTATTGTGCTGCAAACATATATATATATATATATATATATATATATATTCAGCAGAGAATATATAGACAATAGGGTCATATTATGTTATTATATCAGCAGAAATTGCTATATACATACTGAATTTATCCAAATGAAAAAAAAGTGAAGCACATGTCTGTACAATAAAAATACGTAAAATTTATCACTTTTTTTTATAAATATCTCCATATTGATCACCTTATCGATAAAATTCGCGCAATCCCTGCAAATATTCTAAATATGGCGAAATATTTGAATTGTTATATAGGTATTGGACCGTTTTATGAACAATTGTATAGGTTATGATACAATTTTGATAGGAAAAATGAACGAAATCTTGATGAATATGAAATTATCTCGTAATTTCATTAGGATTTTACCGTATTCAATTAGATTTATACGTAAAATATAGACATTTACATTTACTATTTCGTTTGAACTTTTCTACGTCATTTCGATTTCAAACTATTTTTAGCATTCACTTTTCACTTTATGCCACAAATTATATATCTACAGGTTTTTTATATCACAAGAATTACAAAAATGTATAATACTTACATTTTTCTTGCACACAAAATTATAAAACAATTTTAAATAACCAAACACTCGTGCACGCTGCGCCACGTGTAATGACGGAAATTCAAAGTGATTTCTTTTTTTTTCTAAGAAACATTGCCAGGTTACGTTTTAAAATAAAAGAGCATATCTTTGTCTTTGATACTATTATCTATTGCATATTGTCTTTGGTTTTGTTTTAAAGGAAAAAATAGTTTTTTTCAAAAGGCAGTACTTCTGATCTAATCCAACCCGTACTAGAGCCGACATAAATTGTATGATCTAATCAGAACCGTACCCTAATGAACGGAATTTTAAGATTTACCCACGCTGGACAGATGGAGTATGATAAATATGGGTAGATAGTGATCTCAAAGCTGACAATATTTTTAAAATGATTTAAATGGTTACGATCCGTTTATTAAATTTACCCATGGATCCAATTGAATCTTTTAAAATCCTATAATGACTTTTTAAGACTTTAAGTTATGTTAAACAAGGACGGAATATTGAAACCATTTGAAGATCCAAGCTTTCTATTTGAACTTTATCAAGTTTAATCGTTGAAGCGCTTAAATTTTCAGTTTTATTTGTTTCTATGGACATGCTGGGCACGGCTTCAAATTCAAAAGCTTCAGGTCAGTTCATACCGAGACGTGACGTGACGTGACGCGGCGTGCACATTTTAAGAGAGTGATACTAAAAATAACTTTATTTACTACATAAAAAGATACATATTTTATTGAGATAATTTTAAAATGCCTTGCGGAGTCGTGCTAGGCCGCGCTGCGCCTCACGGAGGTACCTCACGGCCTAGCGCGACATATCACGACGCAGCGGCGCTACGTCGCTAGCCGTAGTGTGCAAGATCGGTGCACTGTCAGTGACTTCACAATCGTTAATTTTTTCATTAATTAATTGCCTTGCGACATTACGATCCTAAACCACTGGCCTCTTCAAGAATCGTCGCACCGCTGTGTGAACTACCTCTAAGAACTAACACTAAGAATAAAATATGTAGAATTTAAGTTGAATAATTGTATCAATCTATTTCATTACAGCCTATAAAAGTCCACTGCTGAACAAAATCCTCACCTATAGATCGTCTTACGCTAAGTAGTTGGTTGGTGTTTCTACCTACAAAATGCTGGATTTAAAAAGCTCTATTTGCACAAAATCGGATAAAAATAGTGGACTTAATGTCACAAGATATTTTTTCTCAATTCACCTCCAGGCCAAAGAGAAAAGATTTTATTAACTATAATACAATATAACAAAATAAATGTATTTGAATTACAATATAAATCTTTGTTTCAGAGAGCACAAAGGATCTATGACAGAAAATATCTGTCCGCCGTGCTTCAGCACGTCAAGCAAGTATTGCAAGAAAACAAGCCTTGGGTCCCGAGCCCACGTCACAGTGAATGAGTGAAGCCGGCCACAGTCGAGAAGGTTCAGAAAAAATAATATAAGCAAATGGTGTAGAAAGCTTATTTAAAAAATCTCAAACATTCTGCCTTTTTAACTTTTAATTTCAAAACGCTGTGTGATGATTAAAGGGTTATGGGTGTTTTTATCAATTAAAAGATGTTAATTAATTTAATATGAAAACTTTTATTCTTCAACTGCACAGCAAGAACACGATGTACAATGATAATAAAAACAAAGAAAAGTCATAGACAATGCTGTCACCTGGTTAAACTTTTTAAAAGCTTATTTAATTTAACACTCCCACTAAAAGTTTAACCATATATCTCCCATTGAAATTTAATCATATAAGTTATAAAAAATTTGATCTCTAAAGTAGGCAAAAGATTGAACTGGTAACGCTTTTGTCAACATGTCTGCTAATTGACTGTTACTAGGAATATAATTTAATTTAATTATACCTAACTCAACCTTTTCCCTTACAAAATTGTATTTCACATCTATGTGCTTAGTTTTTTTATGATAAACAGGATTGCTAATTAATTTAATTGCGCTCTGATTATCAACATACAATTGAACACATTTAATATTTTCACCTAAATCTGACAATAGTTGCTGTAACCACAATATCTCTTTCGCAGCTTCACAAGCTGATACAAACTCAGCCTCAGTAGTGGAGAGGGCAGTAGTCTTCTGCTTCTGACTACACCATGTTATAGGTCCTCCATTCATATTGAAAATGTACCCTGTAGTAGACTTACGCGTGTCCACATCACCTGCAAAATCTGAGTCTGAATAGCCAGTGAGATCACTGCTTTCTCCATACATTATACACAAATCTTTAGTATTTATTAGGTATCTAATAACACGTTTTATAGCATTCACATGTTGCTGACTTGGATTATTAACATATCTACTTAAGACATTGACAGCAAATGAAATATCAGGTCTTGATACAGAGCTCAAAAATAATAAGGAGCCTATAGCTTCTCTGTAAGGAAAGTTAACAATACTTTCATCCAATTTTTTTTTAATAACTACATTTGCATCTGCTGGAGTACTAGCAGAATTTGAATCACTCATACAAAATTTGTCTATAATTTGTTCTATATAGTCTCTTTGATGAATATAGATACAATTATTTCTTTTTATTATTTCTATCCCCACAAAATATTTCAAATTTAGTTCTTTAATTTTAAATGCTTGTTTTAAATATTCTATAATCCTTTTAATCAATGAGGAGCTGGAAGAGACTATAAGCCCATCATCAACATAAATTATTATAAATACTTTTACTTCATCAAATATACCTATATAAATACAATTGTCAGCCTGAGATTGTTTAAAACCATATTTTACCAAGAACTCAGTAAATCTTCTATTCCAACAACGAGATGCATGCTTAAGACCATACAAAGACTTATTAAGTTTTAAAACACAATCATTTTTCATTGACACACCCTCTGGTATTTCTATAAAAATGTCCTCATCTAAATACCCATTCAAAAAGGCAGTTTTTACATCAAATTGTTGAATTTCTAAATCATACCTAGCTGCAATAGAAAGGATAATTCTTATAGAGTCATATCTCGTTGTCGGAGAGAATATTTCTTGGTAATCTATATCTTTAATTTGACTAAAACCACGTGCACGTAAACGAGCTTTAAACCGCTTAACCTGGTTATTCTCATCCCTCTTGATATTGAAAACCCACTTTGTAGTAAGAGTACGTTGACCAGACCTTTCAACTGAAGTCCAAGTATTATTCTCTTTATGTGCAAGCAATTCTTCATCTATAGCTCGCAACCAGTCATCTCTTTGTGGACTCTTCATTGCTTCATTATATGTTTGTGGCACTGAAAATTCTACTAGGTTAGCTTTAAAGATCCTATTATGTCTTGGTCTCAAATTTATATTGCTCTGGATTGTGTCATCATCTATCTCTTGAGAGGGTTCATATGTTGGGTCATCACTATTACAACTCTGCAAGCTGCCCTCGTTCTCCGATGATGTAGATTCTATGAGAGTATCCTCTGCATTAGTTCCTTGCGTCTCATTTTCTTGCTCTACTCTCTCTTCATCATCCAAGCATATTTGTGTAATATTTTTCCTTATATCTGGAACATGCTGTTCATCAAAGATGACATTTCTTGATATTTTCACCCTTTTGGTTTCTAGACTGAACATCCCATAATTGTTGTTATCATACCCAACTAATATCATTTTCTCACTCTTCTTTTCAAGTTTAGTTCTAAGTTGATCAGGAATGTGTACATACCCTATGCTTCCAAATATCTTGACATGGCCTAAATGAGGTTTGATACCATTCCATAGTTCAAATGGTGTTTTCTGAGGAGTCTGGCTGGAGGAAGTCCTGTTTAGTAAGTATACTGCACAATTGATAGCCTCTGCCCATAGGTCCAGTGGTACATCCCTAGCATACAACATTGAGCGTGCACTTTCCACAATCGTGCGGTTTTCTCTCTCTACACGCCCATTTTGTTCAGGCGTATAAGGTGCAGTACGTTCATGTACTATACCTTCTTTGTTCAGGTAGTCCTCGAAAGATTTGTTGACATACTCCCTTCCATTATCAGTATGCAATATCCTTACACTGTGCATATACTTATTTTTGATCATAGCATTGTATTTCTTAAATACTTCCATCACATCACTTTTCTGTTTGATAAAATATACATGTCTGTAACTTGTAGCAGCATCTTTGAATAAAACAAAATATCTCATACCTTGAATAGATAAATGACTCATAGAGCCACAGATGTCACTATACACCAGGTCACCTGGCTGTAGTTCTCCACGTACAGACTTGTGAAAAGGAAATCTGCATTGTTTCCCATATGCACATGCTTCACACACAAAGTCAGTTTGATCACTATCACTTAGTGTCAAACCTTCTACAACATTGTTAGCACTCATATTCTTGATTTGTTTTAGGTTAAGATGTCCCAATCTTTCATGCCATATTTTATTGTTATATTATTTTGATTACTTTGGACTAAGTTACAGGTGTTTGCGACCACTGCTTTTATCTTTAACTCATATAAGTTGTTTTCTGTTATTCTTGCACACATTACCAAATCATTACCTTTATAAATTAGTGCACTAGAATTTTTCTTTATAATCGTATAGGATTGACGCATTATCACACCTTCTGAAAATAAATTCCTTCTTAAATTCGGAACATATAACACATTATGCAGCTCACTATTCTCCCACTGTCCATTGACATATCTCTTTATTAACACTTTGCCGATGCCGGCCACTTCAACTGATTGTTCGTTTCCTAGCGTCAATGATTTCTGGCTGCATTCAAAAAGATTTAAAAAGAACTCCTTTCTGTATGTCATATGTGCAGAGGCACCGCTGTCTAAAATCCAAGCATTCTTTTCAGTTGTATTAAAACTGGTTTCTATATTAAACGCTAATAAATCTGCACCTTCCTGTTGAGGTTTTCTGGGCTTGGATTTGTTTGGAGCACGACATTCTCGAGCAAAATGTCCTCGCCTTCCACAATTATAACACTCAAACCTGTGTTTGGTGGGTTTATTTTGATTTGAGCCACCAGCATCTTTATTCTGATCATTTTGTTTTGGGTTATTCTTCCAACTTTTGTTAGCCACAAGGAGAGCCGTTTCCTGCTCGTCTTCACACTGCAAACTGGCTTCTTCGTCCAATAAACGAGCAGTTAAATTGACAAGAGTCTGATTCGCTGGATCCAATGACATCCAGGCTTGACGGAGTGATCTATACTTGGGAGGCAATGTTCCAAGTATTTTTGTTATCACAGCCATTTCACTGATGTTTTCTCCACTTTCTTTTAACTGCTTGGCTAAAGATTCGACTTTAGAAATGTGCTGAGCGACACTGTCACTTGCAGACATTTTGTATTGATAGAATCTCTCATGAACTAACATTTTACATAGTTCACTCTTCTGTTCATATATTGATTCTAGTTTTGACATTATTTCCATGGCAGTTTCACAGTTCTCTATCAAGGTAATTTGTTTGTAATCCATCGAAGAGGTCATAATATACATTGCCATGCCGTCATTTTTCGTCCACTCAACACTGTTTACAGATGGTCTAGGCACTGAAATTTTAGTGCACACTTTATCTGAAATTTCCATTGCCTAAAGTTCTGTCCATCGAATTTGTCTAAATTCATTGTCGCGCGGGAATCCATTTTGAGGTTATCTTGTCAATTTGTTCTAACAACGATTGTAACTTTTCTTTTTGCTGTTTTCTACGAGATTTCAATTACAGAGTCTACCTGGGCCCATAACCTAAAGGGTTATGGGTGTTTTCATCAATTAAAAGATGTTAATTAATTTAATATGAAAACTTTTATTCTTCAACTGCACAGCAAGAACACGATGTACAATGATAATAAAAAAAAAAGTCATAGACAATGCTGTCACCTGGTTAAACTTTTTAAAAGCGTATTTAATTTAACAATGATAAAAAAATGTTGCAATTAACTTGATATTTGATATGGAATTTGTTTTTGAACTTGATAAAAGGATTGGAGGGTAGGAACTGGGGACGAACGGCGGAGGATCGAGTTCGCGACGACTGGTGACAAAATAAATGACAGTACTACGTGGCGGTAATTCTTGTCAGACATATAAGTTTACTTAAATATATTAAAACTGTGTATCAGTGAACCTTATATATTTTAAATAGAAGCTTATTTTCGTGGAACGTTAATTTTAGAAGTGCAGCGGGCTAAGTGTTTAATAGTATATTTTGTGTAGTAGTCTGAATAATTCTGGAACAGTATTCTTAGATTATGCAATTATTTCAGTCTGTGGAAACGCCCATCAAGTTAATTGTGACAATTACGCCTTCCTGCATCTCTTAAATAAAGTGTTATCAGTAAAATTTATTTGTCTTAAAAGATGAAGACAGTGAAAGACAATACTATATCCATATTTGAAACGGATCGTTGTCGACAAGTATAGCCTATTACTTAGAGCGGCAATACATGCGTCGGGCGACTTAAGAAATATTTAGTATTTTTTAATTGTTTTCCCTTTTTCTTTTCATATTTAGTTCCTTTATTGTTTTTCCCTTTTCTTTTTATATTTAATTTTTTTATTGTTGTCGCCTTTTTCTTTTATAATTGGTATAATTTTATGATTTGATTGAATTGATAGGGGCGTACTCCAATGGTTTGGACACGTTGAACGAATGAGTGAAGACCGAATGGTGAAGAAAATATATAGAGCGAAAGTAAATATTAAAAGGTGTCGAGGTAGACCGAGACTAACTTTCGAAGACCATGTGAGCAAATTGCTCGAAGAGGGGAGGGTCAAGAGTACTCGGATACCTAGACGTGCATGTATGAAGAAGTTAATGAACCTGAAAGAAGCGAAAGAGGTATGTAAGGATCGTGACACTTGGCGATCTGTTCTCTCTGGCTACCCCGTTAGGGATTGTGCGTGACGATAAGTAAGTAAGTAAGTAAGTATAATTTTATGATGAAATTTATGCTCTCATGTACATAATAAAAGAACTAATAGTAAATTTTATGTTTCGTTGCTTGTAATTTTATTTTGCAGTTAATGTGTAGATTTAGATTTTGCTAAATACTAACTGCTTACCATGACAGCTGGGTAATGCATTATTTTAATTATTTTTCTGCACACGCACATATTCGTTACGGTCAATCGATAGACAAAAACGTTGGTGCTCATAAATCACATTCAATTTGTAATAATTTAAATTAAAGTAAAAGCCTTATTTACTCACATTTTCAGTTATTAATATTTTCAGTAAATAAAGCGTACTTTAATTTTGCAGTAGATGTTTCTAAACGTAATAAATATAGGTAGACGTTCAGTATGTGATATTTTTTTAATTATTTAAACACACGCTTTATAATTAATTGTAGGTAAACATAATATATAATATAAATCCCTTACTTTTGACTGCCTCGGTATGTCTCTCATTAGTTGCACTCTTCTTTTATAAGTTGACATAAAAATAAATGTGACGCTCGTGGCAGCCAGAAGACGTTGTTAAGAAGATGTGTTTGTTGGCGCACGTGTAGAGGTAATGATGCCGATATGTTGTGAGGTCAGAATGTTTTATTCATGACATTTTGAGAGAACAGAGCTCTATGCATTTAAGATCAGATCTGTGTTAATATTTATTTTATTTATATATGCATGTTATTAATTAATGTTAAAAATCATAATGAATAATTTATATTCCTAACTTATTTTGTTTATTCTTTCACAGACCGTTTACAGGCCGTCGCCGCCCATGATAACACGCAATCCTTAAAGAAGTGGTGTATAATATTGAAATAATCTACGGGGTGGCCTAGGTTCAGCAGACGACTCGTTATAGGCTGTAATGAAAGCGGCAATATTTTTAAATTTTTATGAAAGAGTTATTGTTACATGCACTCCACTTCAAACAGATGTATACCCCGTAACAACTGATTGTATGACATGATTTCCCATAATAAACTAGTTCTATACATATTATACTAGTTCGCTATACCCCTTTAACGTAAGTAAGATTGCGTGTATATTAGAGCGCTAATCAATTAACGGGAATTGCATAATTGAAATAATACTAACTTTTACGGAATTTATCGCGTATATTTAACTTTTTAAATACCTGACTTTCGAGAGCTTTACAGCACCCATGGTCACGGGAAGGACTGAGATGTTCAACGTCCAGATGTCATAGTTAACCGCGGTTACCATAGATTAAAATTTAACTTTTGTTCCGATCTACACAGTATGAACTTATGGTATCATGAGGTCTTGCAGTTGTATGCTTGGGTTGGGATTTAATTTTATTTATTATAGGATCCCAAGCAGTTGGTAGCACTCAGCCATCTTTTCTGTTGAAATTAGGATGTTTTTTTGATTTCAATAGCCTCGCAAATCATCCTTGGAAGGAATCGGTGTTCTTTAGCGAGGATTTGTGGTCTATCAAATCAATTGTAACTAGAAAGCTGAAAGAAAACAACATGCCCGTAGAATATGCAGTATTACTCAGACACTGCCTTACATCTGGCTACCTATTGTGAAAGGAGGAGTTCTACAAGCAAGTAGATAGTGTGGCGATGGGCTCACCCGTATTTCCTATTGCCGGCGACATATTCGTGGAAGACTTTGAGAAGAAAGCCCTGCAAACTTCTCCCATAAATCCAAGATTCTACAAGCGGTACGTAGACGAAAATTTCACAATTCTACCTTTAGATAAAGTAACTGCCTTTTTAGACCATCTTAACTGTATGAATTATAAAATTCAGTTCACAATGGAGTTAGAGGCAAACAATTCCTTAGTTTTTCTAGATGTGTTAGTAATTCGGAATCCTGATAACACCTTGAGCCATACTGTGTATAGAAAAAAGACCCATACAGATAGATATTTAAACGGTGATTCTCACCACCATCCTTCACAGTTAGCTACCGTGGGTAAATCTTTATTTAAGAGAACACGAGGGATCTGTGACAGTAAACACCTGGCTGCCGAGCTTCAACACGTTGTGACGGCACAATATTATTATTAATAAATTAATTCAATATAAAGGGGCGTCAAAAATAGTTTTAAAAGATATATATTAAACAATTAAGTTAAATTAATAAACATAAAGTTAATATATTTCAGACATTATCCCAATAACTTAGCAAATTAAAGGCAAAATTATTGTTTCTCGTAATAAGTAAATTTATTATAAAAACTTGTAAAAATATTTAAAATAAGATAAATAATAGAAATACAAGTCAAAAAATATTATAAAATTAAGTTAAATAACGTTTATAAGCTAATTAGAAAATTTTTAAAAATTGTTTAAGTCATGGGAGGCGTTCGTGCATAAAAGAAAATTTTTCTAAGTTGTGGAAGGAGTTCACGTATAGATGAAATTTCCTAAGTTGTTGAAGGAGTTCACGTATACAAGAAAATTTTCCTAAGTTATTGAAGGTGTTCATGTATAGACGTCTTGTATGGATGAGGTGCCGGAGATACATACCTGCAGTTGTACATATATATGGGGTGGCCGGGAGCCCGACTGCCTGAAGTACTGTAGAAAAATGACTAGTCCTATATTAGGGACTTTGATATTAAACTCAATGATACAAAAGCAATACTATAGAAGGTCTCCATGATGAATTTGCATTACAATAGTAGGGTCGTAAGTTCGAACCCTATATATGAATGACTTATGAAAGTAAGGTCTATGATACAAAAGCAATACTAAAGAAGGTCTCCGTGATGAATTTGCATTACAATAGTAGGGTCGTGGGTTCGAACCCTATATATGAATGACTTATGAAAGTAAGGTCTATGATTCAAAAGCAATACTATAGAAGGTCTCCATGATTAATATGCATTGCAATAGTAGAGTCGTGGGTTCGAATCCTATATATGAATGACTTATGAAAGTAAGGTCTATGATTCAAAAGCAATACTATAGAAGGTCTCTATGATTAATATGCATTACAATAGTAGGTTCATGGGTTCGAATCCTATATATACATGACTTATGAAAGTAAGGTCTATGATACAAAAGCAATATTATAGGAGGTCTCCTTGATGCATAAGCATTGTATGGGATGGTCGGGTGACTGACTGCTCCTAGTACTGTAGCAAAATGACTAGTCCTTATTAGGGACTTGAAAAGGAATATTATGGTGGCGTGTGTGCTGCTTCACGAGCAATTGGTCCGAGGTAAACTTGGACTCGCTAACCGATGTGTCCTAGACATATCATCTTAGTGCCGGTGGTGAGCGGGTTTGTTGTAGCAATACGACTTTCCCGTGGACATCGCACACCCATACCGGTTGTGGGCGACGTCGTTGCGCATAGCGATGTGTCGTCTATCTTTCGGATGGGGATGATGAGTGTGTTTGGTAGCACTTTTAAGTGTAACAGGCATACTCAACTTCATGTCTTAGTGCATTAGCGCTATGATACGTGGAGTTTTGTTCATTGGCGTCTTAGAAACGTGCTACTATGATACGTTGGTGATATTTTTTTTTATATAACAACAATAAAAACTTTGTTACCAAAATCGATAGGAGTCATGTGGGTGTGTTGTGAGGGGGTGCCACCCGTATGATAGTTGCATTGACGCTTACTGCTACTTGCGGTATTGCGTCTTGTGATGGATCTGCGGGTGTGCTGCGTCTGATTCGACGCATTCTTGTGGTTCTGGTCAATGGAGGTATACAATTAACATCTTAGTGCCGGTGGTAAGCGGGTTTGTTGTAGCAATACGGCTTTCCCGTGGACATCGCACACCCATACCGGTTGTGGGCGGCGTAGTAGCGCATAGCGATGCGTCGTCTATCTTTCGGATGGGGATGATGAGTGTGTTTGGTAGCACTTTTAAGTGTAACAGGCATACTCAACTTCATGTCTTAGTGCATTAGCGCTATGATACGTGGAGTTTTGTTCATTGGCGTCTTAGTAGCGTGCTACTATGATACGTTGGTGATATTTTTTATATAACAACAATAAAAACTTTGTTACCAAAATCGATAGGGATCATGTGGATGTGTTGTGAGGGGGCGCCACCCGTATGATAGTTGCATTGATGCTTACTGCTACTTGCGGTATTGCATCTTGTGATGGATCTACGGGTGTGCTGCGCCTGATTCGACGCATTCCTGTGGTTCTGGTCGATGGAGGTATTCAATTAACATCTTAGTGCCGGTGGTAAGCGGGTTTGTTGTAGCAATACGGCTTTCCCGTGGACATCGCACACCCATACCGGTTGTGGGCGGCGTCGTAGCGCATAGCGATGCGTCGTCTATCTTTCGGATGGGGATGATGAGTGTGTTTGGTAGCACTTTTAAGTGTAACAGGCATACTCAGCTTCATGTCTTAGAGCATTAGCGCTATGATACGTGGAGTTTTGTTCATTGGCGTCTTAGTAGCGTGCTACTATGATACGTTGGTGATATTTTTTGTATAACAACAATACCAACTTTGTTACCAAAATCGATAGGGATCATGTGGATGTGTTGTGAGGGGGCGCCACCCGTATGATAGTTGCATTGATGCTTACTGCTACTTGCAGTATTGCGTCTTGTGATGGATCTACTGGTGTGCTGCGCCTGATTCGACGCTCTCTTGTGGTTCTGGTCGATGGAGGTATGCGGGTGGTGATGTCTGCTGAGATGTATGGGGGACCTTGGGATGGTGTAAGCCCGACGCTAGTCGTATTGATGCTTGTTGCGTTCTGCAGCATTGTGTCTCTGTGATGGTTGTTTGGTGGGAAGCTATTCTCAATGGAGCTCTCTGCGTCTTGGTTTGACTCACACCTGAGTAGCTTTGCCCAAGCCGGGTCCCTTCATTGCGGGGCTGCAGACTGTCTGCCCTCCACGATGTTTTATATAACAACATCATATTATATCTCTGTAACTTTCCCACCTTTGAATGATTGAAGGCAACTTGTTGGTGGGTGAGACAAACATGATCGAAAATGCATTTACTCAACGTCAGTGACTCAAACCCTTTCTGATGGCGAATTATTACTCTTATCTTATAACTGCCTTTTGGCTATATCTGCCGTTGTATTGGTTGGTGGAGCATATGTGTCGACCTCATGTGGGTGGTAGCTGGCGGGAGAATCTGAGGAGACTCTCAAGGCTGCGGCCGAAAGCCGCACAACGTGGGACCCCATTCCTTTGAGGTGAGCAGTAGACTCATGACACGCTCTGCGGCTAGTAGCCGTGCTGATCATGCAATTGGTGGTGATGCCATACACTTACATCACGTCTGCAGGAGCGGCGGTCTGGCAGGTGGTGGCACTCACGGAGGGTTTAAGGCCAGTGTGCGTATTTGCCTAAACCGTGTGATGTACATTCACTGTGGCTGGGTTCGTTCGTATTCTGTATGGCGTTTACACGCATTGACATGCGCGACTTCGGTCGATGTTTGTGCTTACGCACTAACAAGAGGCCAAGCCTCTTTTACTGGTTCGCCAGTTATTTTGCTGTGGACTACGGTCCAGTTCCCGAATTAGCGTTCCATTCGGGGGGAGTGCATCAAAATGGTTGGCGCTCACCGTGCACGGCGTGTGTGGGGCCGTGTACCTCCCCTACATTTTTTTAAATAAATGTAGGAGAGCGAAGCCCTTGTATCGGGTATTTTTGTATAAATATATTGTGAGCCTTTTCCAAGCGGGAAGGGATAAATAATAATAAATTAATAACGTCAACCTGATACAAGTGGAATAAAGACGTTTTATGTTCTTAACCTTTTTCGAGCCCTGTCTTCGCGAACGGGGTTCACTTAGATTATAAGGCACTACCAACGGCTTTCAATTGCCCTAGTGAATATTCATTCTTCCAAAAGACACCTAAAAGAACTAAGTTACTAAACAAACACAACGTAAATAAGGGTCCTAACTAAGACGATCACGCCAAAATATTAAAAACGGCCTATTAATAAACCTTTTGAAAGATCACTTAGAAAGATCAAAACATATTTTATTAATCCTGGTCTCATATATATATATAATACTTACTTACTTACTTACTTATCGTCACGCACAATCCCTAACGGGGTAGCCAGAGAGAACAGATCGCCAAGTGTCACGATCCTTACATACCTCTTTCGCTTCTTTCAGGCTCATTAACTTCTTCATACATGCACGTCTAGGTATCCGAGTACTCTTGACCCTCCCTTCTTCGAGCAATTTGCTCACATGGTCTTCGAAAGTTAGTCTCGGTCTACCTCGACACCTTTTAATATTTACTTTCGCTCTATATATTTTCTTCACCATTCGGTCTTCACTCATTCGTTCAACGTGCCCAAACTATTGGAGTACGCCCCTATCAATTTTTGTGATAAGGTCATCTTTCAATCCTGCCATATTGCGAATCTCTTCGTTTCGCTTTCGGTCGGCTATGGTAACGCCACACATTTTACGAAGAGATCGCATCTCCACTGCATTCAACTTGCTTTTATGCTTCTTCTGGCAGGTTTCGCTGCCATATAACAAAGTCGGTACCAAAACTGCGTTATGTATTGCAAGGCGTGCACTCTTCACCACGCCTTGCCTTTTGACTAATGCATTCAGGGCACCATTGACTTTGTTTCCGGCAGCGACACGCCTATCCACATCTAAATCACATCTTCCATCCCGGCTGAAAGCACTCCCCAAGTATACAATTTCATTTACCTGTTCTAGACATTCCTGATTTACCCATATTTCACATTTCGTTCTCTCTTCGTCCTTTTCAAATACCAGAACCTTAGTTTTATTAGCATTCAAACGGAGACCTTTAATTTCACATTCCTCTTTCATACACGTGACTAATGCCTGCAGTTCTGCTTCTGATGGTGCAATAAGCACTGCATCATCAGCATACAGCAGACAATTAACTTTTATGTCACCCAATTTCACACCCAAACAGCTATCTTTCAGCTTCTGTAAACAGCTGTCGAGATACAGGATGAACAGCCAGGAAGACATGACACAACCCTGTTTTACGCCCGTTTGGACGCTAAACATGGGTGACAGGTCATGCCCTACCCGCACACAGGCTTTACAGTCATAGTAAAGTGACTGCACAGCCCTTAACAATCGACCATCCACACCATATCCCGGCAACAGTTCCCACATTTTCTTCCTTATAACCTTATCAAATGCTTTCTCCAGATCCACAAAAGCACAGAAAATCCTCTGGTTAACACTCAGAAGCTTCTCCGTGATCATGCGGAGAGAAAACATTTGATCCGTGCATCCTCTTCCAGGTCTAAATCCGCATTGTGCCTCCCATAAGAATCTTTCCGATTTCTCTTGCTTCCTGCGTGTCAAAACCTTCGAATAAACTTTACTTGCTAAACTGGTCAAGCTGATCGCCCGATAGCTCCCGCAGTCAAAATGTGAACCTTTACCTTATAAATATAAAGGCACAATGACCGCGGAACGCCAATCATCCGGGACATCTCCCGTCCGCCAGCACAAATTGCACGGCAGATGAAAGCTGTCCCAGACGCGAGGCCCACCGTACTTGACCATTTCAGCAGTAACTCTGTCTAGTCCCGCAGCCTTACCACATTTCAAACTTCGAATCGCACGTTCAATCTCTTTCATACTGATGACCTCAGTGTCATCGAGGTCCGTGTCTGGCGTGCCAGTCACGGCGTCACCCCCGGATCCTTCACTAAGATCATGATACGCATACAATTCTCTATAAAATTCACTCCATCGCTGCATGACGTCCGATTTTTCTGAGAGGACGTCATTGGTTCTCGAAAGCACTTTGTTCATTTTTAAAGCTGTCGCACCACTCCGGGACCTTCCAACCTCTTTCCAGAAGAGTTTGGAGTTTTCCCTAAAGTTGTGCGACAACCTCTCGTCCGCTTCTATTCTACACCTTTCACGTACTTCCTCAATCAATGTTTTCGCATGAACTTTCTGCAGCTTATATCTTTCTTTCATCTTCTCTCTCATATGCTCATCGTTACTAGAGGCTAAGTAGTCTAACCATGCTTTTTTCTTCTTTTTTACAGCTTCTTTCACTTCGTCATTCCACCATGCATCTCTTCTTTTACTACTACCTCATATATATAATGTTATTGAAAAGGGGATATTTTTAATATTATAAATTTTTTATACAATATGAGAGGGGGGAGATCGTTACAACGTCAAGCAAGTTTTGCATGACAACAAGCTTCGGGTCCCGAGCCTACGTCACAGAGAACGAGTGAAGCCGGCCACAGTCGAGCGTGTACCTGCTCTACTGCCATATGTTAGAGGAGTCACTGCCAAGATCTTGCTACATCTTGAAGCGTGCTTCCATCTAAACATACTTCAAGCCGCCGAAGAAGATACAGTTTTTACCATCAGTCAAGTGTAACGTCCCTCTGCAAGATGCAGGAGTGTACAAGCTTGATTGTGAATTTGGTCTCTCCTACATAGGACAAACTAAATGATCAATTAAAACCCGCGTTAAAGAACATACAGCTGATGTGAAAAATCGACGCTCCGGGAAGTCTGCAGTCTGTGAACACGTACAAGACCGCCCCCGCCACTACATCAGATTTGATAGACCACAAATCCTCGCTAAAGAACACTGATTTCTTCCAAGGATGATTCGCGAGGCTATTAAAATCAAAAAACATCCTAATTTCAATAGAGAAGATAGCTGAGTGCTACCATCTGCTTGGGATCCTATAATAAATAAAATTAAATCCCAACCCAAGCATACAACTGCAAGACTTCATGATACCATAAGTTCATACTGTGTAGATCGGAACAAAAGTTAAATTTTAATCTATGGTAACCGCGGTTAACTATGACATCTGGACGTTGAACATCTCAGTCCTTCCCGTGACCATGGGTGCTGTAAAGCTCTCGAAACATCGGGCATTTAAAAAGTTAAATATAAGCGATAAATTCCGTAAAAATTAGTATTATTTCAATGTGTAGTGTTCGCGTAAATATAAGAAATAATTGCATAAATAATGGCATCAGTTAACCTGCCATTTGTCTGAAGTTGGTTGCATGTGTCCATGAATTGTAATGGATAGTTGTTCCTAGACGGAATGCATGCTTTTTGAGGCAAATTAAAAAAGGATCAAGTTCTAAATTCAACTATGTTACGCGATATTATCGCCAATCGTGAAGAGATTTAATGACATTCCATAACGTAGGCTCTATAGGCCATGGCTATGGTTCGAAGAACTTTCAAGTTAATATCTTTATTTATACTTAATATTATAATATTTTTATCTATATTTTCATTTTTGTATTTCCCGCAAAACCTTTAAACAGTTTTATTAATAACACGTATTGAATAAAAATATATTTTGTTTACTTTATCCTACTCCATTATTTTCCTATCCATTCCGTTCTGTTCAGTTATTTGTTCATTCCATTCCTTTCTGTTCCATTACATTCTTTTCTGTTTCATTCCATTCTATTTCATTCCATTCCATTCTACTAGCCAGCCATGCTAGATACAAAATATTCAGACCGACGATAGGGAGCAGCGCCAAAACTTCGACCCACCTAAACAATGGTCTCCAATTTATCCTGACACGTGTGCTGTGAATGGCATATACAACATACCGTGGTAGAGTAATGATATATTTCTTTACTTAATTATTATTAATTTATTGCTTTCTTATGAATTATTTAGTTTTTACACTTATTTACTTAAATTAGTCCCATAACCATATGGATGAATACGAGAATGCTTGTGATGAACCGTGGGACGAATAAAAGTTAGCTACTACTAAAAGTAGTATAGCCTTACTGTTTTATTGTAGCTAAACTAACTTTTACTTAATGTTTTAAAGTAACACAATACAAAAATATTAATAACATAACTCTTACGATTTATTTTTCTTTAGCAGATAATGATTTTCATAAATTTTTTCATTGCTTTAAAAATTTGGCCTTTGCTTCATAAACAAATGGATCGATGTGGTAAGGAAACGCTGAATCTGTGAAAAAACGTGAGATGAAGATGTACTTTGCATCAATAAAGATATGAGTAATAGAGTTATATAGTGTACGTGTTAGAGTCTGATGCCCGTTAGAACGACGCGGCAGCTATACTATAGTTGTAGCACGGATGGGTCGGCTCAACCGGGGAAGGACCACGCTCTCACAGAATATCAGCGTCAAATGGCAGCTAAATGCTGCTGTGTTTTGGTATGGTGAGTTTAGAGAATCGGAGACCCTTTTTACTGGAACAAGACATTTCACCTTAGTCATCAGGTGTTACAACGCATCTGCATTTTGATACTGAGATGAAGATGTATATGGCCCACATCATTCACTTACCATCAGGTGAAATGTGCGCTTGTTTGTTACTCTTATGCCGTATAAAAATTAATGTGTATGATATTTAACATTTACTACGATTAAAATTGGTTACAGGAGTTCATGGATGAGGAGTCCACACAACAACCGGTGAACTGCAAATTTATTTGTAACTTCAGTATTTGGAACAGATATCTAAGCTGCGATCGTGCGACAACCGTGGCGATTAAGACTAATTCATTTTGCATTCGAGAAGTTTTTAATGACTAGTGGACTTTTATGAACTGATCAAAAGTTAAAAACTTGCTTAGAACAGTGTGGGATTTACGGATTCAAGAAATTTAAAAAAAGAAAAAAGATTAGAAAACGTATACCATGCATAACATATTAAAGCAAACCGTTGGTTACTGATGTTAATCTGCGTGTTTCCAAATTCATGCACATTTAACGCCGCTATCTCTAATATACTTATACTTAAGTCTTGATAGAAGAACTGCTTCGAGCTACAGGGAGTATATAAAATTATTATTGCTGTATATACCGTTTGTCTGTGGATGTGAGCGTGGTTGCTATTAGACAATACTAATATCTCAGTAGACCAACATTGAAATAATTTGTTAAAAATTTTACATTTTGTACAACACTTTACATTGTTAAATTTGATGTTTTCATTTTAGATGAAGGCGAATGCCTATCTGAATCTATATGTAATTTATTACTATATACTTTTATATATACACATTTTAGTATTGTGAACGGAATAAATTATGTAATATTTTCAACTTAATATATAAAATCGTACCGGTAGGCGTAGTGTAGGGCGACCCCCCACTAGATGGAGTGACGACCTGGTAAGATATGCAGGAAGTCGATGGATGCAGGTGGCTCAGGACCGTGCTTTGTGGCATTACTTGGGGGAGGCCTATGTTCAGCAGTGGACTTGTGAAGGGCTGTAATGATGATGATGATGATATAAAATCGATTAACAGTATTAAATGACTTGACAAAGTAGGGTATTTTCTAATTGAAAACATTCTTGCTTTCTTTGACCTGACCAAAGATGGACAGACATATTTTCTAGTTCAAAAAATGTTTAACATTGATTGTTTCGTATTCAAAATAGCACAAAAGAGAATGAGCTGGATTTTTTGAACTTGACTTGACAGTTCAAACTTCAAACTATTCACTTAAAAATATCAATATATCTATATCAATTCGATTTCGAACAAGCGCAATATAATCGAGAATCGAGCATTTTAATACCTATCGTTTTTTTTCACGTAACCTTTGAATTTATAGTCCAATCGATTTTTACAATAGTTGTTATTATTATTCACAAAATACCTCGTCGATTGCCACCAATTACATCATAATCGGTTGATTGGTTCGATAGTCATCGTTGTCTAACTTTTCAAAAAAGTGTATTTTTTTAAATTTAGAAGCTTCTGCTCGGATCGTTTTTGATGTAATGAGTTAACTGTTAGTTAGTAAAAATATTTGTCAAGCGTTTTAGGATAGAACAAAGCGGAAAGTCAACAGGATTTTTAAAATGATTTATCCTCAATTATTTGAAATTTAATACACATCCACGTGAACTGACAAAATATACTTGAACACTCATTCCCACTTAGTTTTGAATTGTGTGTTGGTGTGACGAGGGTCAAGTTGCGGGGCGCTGTATCGTTGTCTTTTTAAATCGAAAACTCTATCGAGATGTAGGATTTTGGATTATAACGCTATATTTTTAAACCCTTTTATATCATGATCATAATCAACACCTTCACACACCACACCAGAGCCAGCTGTATTCAATGACTTTCTACATGTCTTACCAGGTGTACAGTCAGTTCATAATATAGTTAGGCAATGACTGTCTCATTGGTATAGTGGTCGTAAACGTAGTTGCTAATTATGAGATCTTAGGTCGAGTCCCGGGTCGGGCCAAAATCAGTTATTGGTTTTTTTTACCAATTCTTACACCGCCACTACACGTAGATTTTAGGTAGTTAAATTTAAAATCTCCGTTAAAAAATTGCATAGTAAGCTTTTACATGGAATGCGAGACATGCAGGACGGGATTACCACTGCTATTACGGTATTGTTCCTTGGAATCTGGAACGGTAAGCCGCCTTACTCGTTATTGTTATTTGTGTTTTTATAAACAAGCACCTAATACCATGTGTGGCTTTTAATAAATAAAACTTTTTTTTTAAATTTTCTTTAAACTTCGGTGTTTTGCATTTAAACAAAAATAAATAATTAAAATAAAATAAAATATATGCAAGAAATCGACAGGTGCAGGCGGCTCAGGACCCTGTTTTGAGGCATTCCTTGAGGGATGCTTATGTTTAGCAGAGGACTTGTGTAGTGTTGTAATGATGAATGATGATGAAGGAGGATAAGTATCTATAGAATCCTAGCATTTTCTGCTGTCACCCCTTACAACACTTACGTGTCTACTAATAGATTTAATAAATGGTGGGACTTCTTTCCTGTTTTGAAAAACCATCAGAGCCTGTAATGCTGTAAGCCTATCAGAAGTCCAGTGTTGAAGTAGGCCTTCTCTATAAATTACTTTATAGAGGTGATATTTGCCATTGTTGCCACGCTTGGCAGGTTTAACTACCCTAGTTTTTAATTTTTTAATTGTTATAAGTAACACGTTGCTGTCCACATACTGGTTTGTTTCCCTCTATCGGCTACGGGACTTCCAAGGAAATATATGGGTAGTAAAAATTGTTACGTTATGGTCAATTGATTTGTTTTGGGTTGAAGGTTCTAACATTAATATTATCGAACGTGGTTTATCTTTCCTAGTGTAGTGATATTGGGAGTAGTGGTGTTAAGATTAATGGTGACGGGAATACTGCACGTGATGGAGGGAGGGCAGGGGGTGCTCCTGCATCTAGGTAACACACATCATTTTATTTTATTACCCGGATCTTAGCTAATTAATTTTTAACATATTTATTACAACGGATTTACGCAAAGTAATGCCTGATTCTTATTAATTAACTTCTTTTGTTTGTTCATTACTTATTTCTGCTATTTTTGTAACAATATTTTTATGAAAAATTAAGCAAAACGTTTGAAAATATTATCAGCTTTATAGCGCACTGCACAAATGTGTCAACTGCAATATTATTGGCTTTCAAGATTCTTTCCGCAGTGAGAGCTTGTTACGGAATACCATTTATAAACTGTGTCGCACTCTCTACGTGCATGGAATATATTTTAATTTGTTACTCTTGAATTTAAAGAAACACAATTAGATGTTTTTAAAAGTTGAGAGTCAGAAATAAGCACACAGTCTAACTAAAAGTGGGTGGCTGGTGTGGCTCATAGACACCTACATATATCTTTAATTAAGAGTTGAACTGCAGATGCGTTATCACCGTTGAGGAAGAAGATGAAATGCCTCATTTTGAGTAAATGAGACTTCGGTTCTCTATACACACCATACGAAACACAGCACAATTAAGCTGCTATTTCAAGCTTCCGTGTGTTCCTTCCCCGGTTGATTTGACTCATACGTGCACATGAAGCGTGACTCTACTATGTATAATATACTTTGAAATGAGATAACAAGTCAAGTCAAGTTAATTAATTCATTTATTGAAGATCAGTCATAACTGAAAATCAGCGTTGTTGTTTTTATACAACTCATGCTGAGTGATGATAATTTTTGGAATGTCTTCGATGTACGGAGACAAAAGTGATCAAGTATTTTTGTCAAAAAATTTAGTATATTGCAATATCACAATTGTCAAAATTTTCTTACCTTATCGTGGCACGCCATGGTGTAGAATTCTTGACGAAATGAAATGGTATAGTTTATTCCTCGAAAACAGGTAGTAATTACATACGACGGAATTTGGTACATTGTTTCATATATTCTGTTTATTTATTTATTTATTTATTTAACAAGTATACTTACAATACACATATATGACAATCACAAATTGATTTATAATTTGGAGTACAAATATCATCCAGTCGGTGAATAATGCAAATAAGATTTATTCAAATAAATTATGTGCTTAAATAAGAAAAATCTTAAGATAAAAAACAGACTTAATTATTAAAAGAGAATATGCTAGGTATTATACTCTCTTCAGGAGTATGTATATTTTTAATTTAAGTATAGGTAAGATATATTATATAAAGAATGTAATTTATATCAGGAACTCGATGATAAATGGTTCTGTTCCTATACCTACCTAGGCACGTCAATATTTAATTTTTTTAATTGCATGTTATTGAAAACATGTGAAATTATTTACTTAAAAGTTTATTTTTTAATATCACATTATTACTTTTGATAGATGGTGGTATACCAGATATTGGTACTCACCAGATGTCCAATTTTGTCAATTATCATCCTCTATTCTCAAATATGGTATCTGAAACCCTCCTTATGAGGGCTATAGTCCCGGAGACAAATGAAGACAAAAAATGTTCTATATTTTAGATACGATTTTGCGTACATAAATAAACAATAAACTGTCATGCCTGTCACCGACACGGGACTATTTATAAGCTTCCATTTTTTAATTTTTAGTTATATAACTTTTCGAAAAGAAATAGTGTCGCTTACAGATTCAGGCAAGGTTAGCATAATATTGACGCCTCTTCAAATAAAAGGTTTCGCAACTTTTTAAGTCGGCGTTTTTAGTAGAAAGTAAGAGTGTTTTTATTTCTTTTGTTAAAACTTGCCAAAATTTTTACACTCTCTTACCTATTTCTACAAGCAATTATCAATACACTCACAAGTTTGAAAAATAAATGTTTTTTTTACTAATTACTATCTCACCATATACGGATATTTTTGTAAAAGACGAAACGTGATATTATTGAAGTAGTAGTCGAGCACTGGCTTTTAATAGCAAAAAAAATAAGAATTTGCAGGCGTGATATATGAACTGTCCACTGAAACTGTCTTTTATTGTCGTGCGATGACAGCGGTCACGTAAACTGTCATGTCGGTATTTCCATCCAGTTGATTTCCTGAACATTAATTTTTTGCAGTCAGGCTGAATCGGAATAAGAAACTTGGTTACTGTTGTTTTTGTTGCCTTTTTTGTCACGGAAAATATTCTATTAAAATAAATCCTGATTATTGAACAAGGATCTCTTCATAATAGTGATGTGAATTCTTTAAAAGCTAGCAACAAGCTCAAGCTAGGGTAAGCTAGTTATACAAGTTACTCGACTGCAAAGAGTCAGTAATTCCTTCAAGGGGCATTGTACAAGTATGTATAAGTATACAATGTATAAGTCCCCAAAAATATGCAGAAATTAATTTAAATTTTTTTTAAATTTTTAATTGCACAAATTGTTCAATAAGCGCTATTATACTACTAAAAAGTACATGATTGATATTAACCCTTGGAAATGAGGTGATGGCTACCATGCTGTTTTTAAATTTTCGTACTAAATTGTATAAAATATTATAGTGCCAATTAATTTCTAATAAAAACCCCACTGGGTTTCTTACTGGTTTTTCCAAGGACAGACGGTTTTTCCGGATCACTAGCGGTAAAGCTTAAATGACTCACTATAAGTCATAAATTTTCACTATAATTGAAAATCAGCTGCCGCATATGTATGAAAGATCGTCACTTGAGAAATGTTGGATCGATTTTGATTATTTTTTTTGTGTTTGAGGATCCCTGGATGGGTTAGATTCACAATTGGACCCCGCATGTTACGTTGTTTTCCAGATACATTAATCATCCGTGTGAAGCTAGGGCGTATAGATAGTTGTTACGGCTCTCAGTTGCCCCGACAGAAGTCGACTGCAACCGCCATCGCAAACAATGAATTGCCCCTCCCCCCGCGCAAACCGTCAAACCGGTTCTTCGCCCGAGACGAGCGTTTTGCAAGTTTTTTAAGTCGTTACGATTTGACCTAAACATAGTATTATGTCAAAGTTATTCTATTCTATTCTAATACAAGGCGAAATTTTTTTACGATGCTTCCCTTTCAGATGTTTATTATTTACATACACATATAACATAACATAAACACTCACGCCTGTCACCCAGAGGGGTAGACGGAGACTACGGACTTCCATTTGGCACGATCCTGACATACCTCTTTCGCCTCCTTTACATCCATATAATATCTACGCATACATGCTCGTCGGTTAAGGGTACTTCTAACGTGGCCCATTTTCAAAATATCGCCAATTTGGTAAATAAACTATTTCCTAGGGCGTCCCTTCCCGATTCGGCCGTTCACATCTGCCATATAAATTTGCTTTGTCACTCTTTCACCATTCATTCTTTCCACATGACCAAACCACCGAAGCATTCCTTTCTTAATCCTGGTCACAACATCATCTTGCATACCACATTAATCTCTTATCACGCAATTTCTTACCCTGTCATTCAGATTCAACCCTAGCATACTCCTTAAAGCATCCTCCGCTCAGCTCCTTACAGCATTTATTCTACTTTCGTGCTTCTTCTGCCACACCCAGCTTTCACTACCATACATTAAAGTAGGGACTAACACAGCATTTTGCATTACCGTACGTGCCTGTTTTGACACATTCTGGTTCTTTATAATAGAGTATAGTGCCCCATTCACACTATTCCCTGCATTTACTCGTCGTTCTATATCCCTATCATATCTACCATCCCTGCTAAATACACATCCCAAATACACAAACTCATCCACTTGCTCAATTCACTCTCCTTCTATTCTTATTTCACATACCGTTTTGCTTTCTTCTCTTTCAAAAACCATCACTTTCGTCTTACATGCGTTCACTTTCATTTCCCTTTCTTTTAATTCCTAGTTCATTAATGTAACCATCATTTGCAACTAAGCCGCCGATGACGGAAATATGACTTGATCATCGGCATACAAAAGGCATTTGACGGTTAACTCGCCCATTCTTAACCCACATTCTTCATCTTTCAAAGTTTGCAAACATCGGTCCATAAATAGGTTGAACAGCCAAGGGGAAGCTACAGAGCCCAGTCCGATACCTTTTTGGATGCCAAACCAGTCCGAGTAGACCCCATTGATTCTGACACAAGCACTAGAGTCCCTATAAAGAGACCTTAATGCCTGTATCAAACCAGCGCTCAACCCATATGAGTTCTCCGCAATCATGCGCATGGAAAAGACTTGATCTGTACACCCCATTCCCTTTCTAAAACCCGCTTGCACATCCCAAATTTTTCCATCAGTTTCTTTCAAAACTCTTTCAAATAACACCTTTGCATACAGTTTACCCACAATACTAAGCAAGCTGATACCGCAGTAGTTTTTGCAGTCCCGCTGTGACCCTTTTCCTTTATACATGGTACTATAACTGCTTTACACCAGTCATCCGGTACCCGTTTTAATTCCCAACATAATTGGATATAATTGGGAATAACATGGAGTTGTTTACACTGCTGATTAAACCAAACATTTTGAGCAGCAATACGATGTATCTTTGTTATTTTAACATAGAGTCTTGCCTGTTCGGCTGTGCTAGCCTTTTTAAGATAATTGATAGAATCAGGCGTTACTTTGCGGAAATCCATTATAATAAAAAATAAAAATAAAAATTAAAAATAAAAATATTTATATGTTTAGCGGAAAGTTGCAAAGAAATTTATATTTTTATTTTTTATTCCCAACATAAATTAAACAAGGTGTACAGTAGGCCTGCCACCACTCCCTCTCCAGCCCTTAGCATCTCGAGTGATACTCTATCATATCCAGCTGCCTTACCTGCTTTCATGCTTTTGATTGCTTTCATTATTTCATCTACACTTATCTACATAACCCTTTCCAATTCTTTCGGAATTTCTAGTTCATTTAATTCAGACGACTCTTCACTCATAAATACGCTTTCAAAGTATTCCTTCCATCTGTTTAAATTCGAAACTTCATCATTCAGAATACATCCATTCTCGTCTCTTATAGCATTTATTATAGGCTGTTTTGTATTTCCCCTGGCAGTTCTTACGAGTTTCCAGAACATTTTTATCTTAGCCTGGAAATTAACAGATATCCTTCGATCGTTCTTATCCGTTCTTTCTTTCTTTTTCCTTTCAACAACTTCTTTTACTTTCTTATTTAGACGTCTAAATTCTGCCTTTTTTCTTTCAACCTCATCATTCATACCAGAAGAATTACCAGCTTCGGTTGCTAGTAGATCTAACCATGCTTTCTGCTTTGATTCAACTTCCACCCGTAACTCATCATCTCACCATTACGTATTACTTTTGCTTTCATTTGTTCTCTTACTTACACCACATACTTTGGTGGCGGTATCAATCAAACCTTTCTTATTATCCTCTATTATTTACATCTAATCCTATAACTTTAACCGATCAATTTATATATATATATATATATATATATATATATATATATATATATATATAGCCGTTTCCGAGATTCCGATTATATATATATATATATATATATATATATATATATATATATATATATATATATATATATATATATATATATATATAATCGGAATCTCGGAAACGGCCCTCAACGATTTTCATAAAATTAAGTGTCCAGGGGGTTTCGGGGGCAATAAAGCGATCTAGCTAGGATTCATTTTTATAAAATGTCGTGTTGTCCGTGTTTTTAGTCAATGAAAAACTGCTACAATATAAGAAGGCAAATTTTGGCAGTGTATTAGTGATCGTAATAGCTCATGTGTGATATCCGGCGGTCGCGAAATCGAGGTGCCCTGGTTCGCGTCCTGTCTTCGGTAAGACTTTTTCCTTTTTTTTTTCAAGTTCCTTACTTTTGTGAGAAATTCTATTATTTTAAGTCCTTTTTAGTATTTTTTAAGAACACTAAAATTAAAATTAAACTAATTGCACTCATGATTTTAATTCAAATAACCAGTTCAGTTTCTTCTTTTATGTCAATAAGATCAAAAAATATTATTCATGTTTCATCAGTATGTAATTTGTATCTAAATATAATTTCCAAAACACACGATTTCCAAAAAAATACCGAGGAAAGCTCGGTTATCCAGGTATTGTAAACATTAAATGACTATACCACTAGACAGTAGAAATAGAAACTCCGAAAAAAGAGGAAAGAGGTAGCGAGATAAGTATAGGTGAAATAATGATTGCAATGAAAAGCATGAAAGCAGGTAAGGCTGCCGGATATGATAGAGTTCCACTTGAAATGCTAAGGGCTGGAGAGGAAGTGGTGGCGGGCCTGCTGCACACCTTGTTTAATTTATGCTGGGAACTGAAACGGGTACCGGTAGACTGGTGCAAGGCCGTGATAGTCCCAGTATATAAAGGGTCGCAGCTGGACTGTAAAAACTTCCGTGGTATCAGCCTTCTTAGCATTGTGGAAAAACTGTATGCTAAGGTACTGATTGAAAGGGTCACGAAAGAAACTGATGAAAAAATTTGGGATGTGCAAGCGGGATATAGAAAGGGAATGGAATGTGCAGATCAAGTCTTTTCCATGCGCATGATTGCGGAAAAGTTTTTGGCCAAAAACCAAAAGGTTTTTTGTGCGTTCATGGACTTGGAAAAGGCCTATGGCAGAGTGGATAGGGATGTGCTATGGCAAACACTGAATTCATTTGGGTTGAACGCTGGCTTTATAGGGACTCTAGTACTTGTGTTAGGATCAACGGGGCTACTCGGACAGGTTAGGCATCCATAAAGGTGTCAGACAGGGCTGTATGGCTTCCCCGTGGCTGTTCAACCTATTTATGGACAGTTGTTCGCAAAATTTGAGAGTTGAAGAATGCTGATTAAGAATGGGTGAGTTAACCGTCAAATGTCTTTCGTACGCCGATGATCAAGTTATTCTTGCGGTGTCGGCGGCCGAGCTGCAAATGATGGTTACATTAATGAACAGATCATTAAAAGGAAGGGTAATGAAAGTGAATGCAAGTAAGACGAAAGTTAAGGTTTTTGAAAGAGAAAAAAGTAAGACGATATGTGAAATAAGAATAGAAGGGGAGTTGATCGAGCAGGTAGATGAGTTTGTATATCTGGGTTGCGTATTAAGCAGGGATGGAAGATGTAATAAGGATATAGAACGACGAGTGAATGCAGGAAATAGAGTAAATGGGGCCCTACACTCTATTGTGAAGAGTCAAATGTGTCGAAAAAGGCACGTATTGGTCCCTACTTTAACGTATGGTAGTTAAATTTGGGTGTGGCAGAAGAAGCACGAAAGTAGAATGAACGTAATAGAAATGCGGTAGTTGAGGAGTATGTAAGGGCTGAATCTGAATGACAGGGTAAGTAATTGTGTAATAAGAGAAGAGTGTGGTTTGCAAGATGATGTTGTGACCAGGATTAAGAAAGGAATGCTTCAGTAGTTTGGTCATGTGAAAAGAACGAATAAGGAAAGAGTGACAAAGAAAATTTACGTTGCAGAAGTGAATGGCAGAGCCAGAAAGGGACGTCCTAGGCGAAAATTTATCGACCAAATTGGCGATTTATTGAAAACGGGCAAAATTGGGAGTACCCTTAACCGACGAGCATGTATGCGTAGGTGTATGCATGTGAAGGAGGCGAGAGAGGTGTGTCA
This sequence comes from Parnassius smintheus behrii, assembly GCA_036936625.1. Classification (NCBI taxonomy): domain Eukaryota; kingdom Metazoa; phylum Arthropoda; class Insecta; order Lepidoptera; family Papilionidae; genus Parnassius; species Parnassius smintheus. Next base: position 37,752,589 of record JAUPFT010000030.1, on the reverse strand, counting down.
GGTTCGTGCCAAATGGAAGTCTGTAGACTCTGCCTACCCCTCTGGGTGACAGGCGTGAGTGTTTATATTTTATGTATGTATGTATGTACCACTAGACAGCGCAAGACTTCATCCAGTATCAGTCTTAGTTTTAACTTTCACTGTCATAGCTTTAATGGATTTTCCAACACCATAATGTGCGTGACAATGGAATTTATAATTTTACACTTATAAATAAAATTGAGCGTCTGTCTGTAATAGCGATTTAACTGTTTTTTATTGAGCTGAGAGCTTATTTGCACGCTATTTATCACAAATAAACATTTTTATTTTTTCGATCTGTCTGTCTGTCCAGCTAATTTTCAGATTGGCAGAATCCATTGGGATGAAACTTGACGAACAAATAGAGAGCAATGCTGATCAAGTCTTTATTTTATCCGAAGAACCTGGAGGTTTAACAAAAAAAAAATTGAATAATAGATAAAAATAGTTTAAAAAATATCCCGCTGGGTTTTTTGCTGGTTATTCCCAGGACAGAGTTTTTTTTTTATGCGAACGAGTGTTAAATTAAAAACGACTTTCAATAAGTAATACACAATAATCTATATTGAATGAAAATCATTCATTTCATTTGATTTCATTAAATATTCTTTGAAAGTTATCTTAAATCTAAATAATGGCCATTGTGCGGCCGGAGCGGGTCGCTAGTTGTAAATAATTCGCTACTAATTTTATTTTATTTTTTGTTTCTTTTTAAGCGCATATAAACCCACTTGGAGAAATGCGTTTCTATCGTTGCGGAGAGAATTTGCCATAATCGCCACGCTTGGCCGTTGGATTAGCAATCGCACAACTGGACGTCTCGCACCTATGATGAATCATCATAGGTGCGAGACGTCATCATTGATGACTATTCCCCTTGGTGAGTTATACCTCCATCAGACAGAGACAGACAGACAGAGACAGAGTTATACCGCCATCTACCGGAAGCCGTAAGAATTTTCTGAAATTTTTCAAAGTCGCCCTTTACAACACTCACTAGACGAAATAATGCGGTGTATTTCTTTAGGTAGGGTTTAATTTTTCTTTTATATTGTAATGTCGTACGGTTGTTAAATAAAAGGAAAACGTGTTTCTCTACTCAACATTTTAATTATACTGTTCTTATTCTACACTTAACACAAAATTTCGTGGAGCCACACTACACCTCCCACCGACAAAAAAATAAATTAATACATTTGTTTTTTTTTTAACTTTTAAAACTAAATATAAAATTTAATTCTAATAAAAATATAAATTATAAAAATTCAATATTATTATATACCTATTATTTTCTAAACATAAACTACAAAATTAAAATAGGTGGTATTCTATGGGTAGGTCGGGTGGGCAGATCCCCCTGTCCCATATTAATGTCGAGGTCACAGTCTTGTACATGGATTCGTCACAGTTTATTAGTGATAAACATCTACTTACGTTTAAATATTTTCTTATATTTTTTTCACAGTAGAAGTGTCGTACATTTTAAACTAAGTCACTTACTCGTAGGCATTAAGTCATTTAGTCACTTAAATTATTTTGTAATTATACGACTTTTCTAGTCTGAACAATAATACCACTTTTCTCATTATCACATTTCAATATTTCATTTTAATTCAAATATTTATTTATTCTTTGTTAACCACTAGTTATTTTCCATCTTACTCCACAGCAATTTGCTATTTATTAAATATTTATGATATTTGTCTCACGTACACGGCTCGGCATACATACATGATCAAGATTATGGGCAATATTACTATACAATTCTAAAAGAAAACTCTCATTTCCCTCATTACCAATACATTAAAACTCATCCCGTATTTTATAGTATCCGAACTACCTTAAAAATTAATCAGTTATTAGGTTTTCCAAACACTCTCTCGGCTGATCAGGCCGATTGTATGTAGATATGCTAATTGGATTGCTGGATTGGGGCTCACAATATGGGCACAACAAAATTTAAATCAATTAATTATATACAACATTATGTAATGAGTTTCAAAATTGTGTTAAACGAAGTAAATATTCTCATAATCCACACAAGTAAGTACTGTTTAAAGTAATAAATTATAATAGTTTAAAATTATTAAAAGTTAAACATAATAAAATCGAAAATGCAATAAATTACTATATTGCATATTAAAATTAAGAGAACAAAGAAATAATAATGGGGACATAAGTCGTCATCACTAACATAACAACAGACAGATCAAAATACAAATAGCAATCTTAGCAGTGCAAGCGATTTGAGACACCTTTGCTTTAAATTCCAAAATACGTATACGGAAATGTTTGCGATTACATCGAACTATGACCACACGGTGTGATTTACACCTAATTTTAAGATAACAATAATATATTATAATATGAATATAAGTATTAATTTAACGTTGCTAGAAATATTATGATGTTAATTAACCCTCAAGTTCCTGCCACCTATATTTGTAACGCAAGTACCTGCCCGCGGTCACAGTGACTCCTACATTAAAACCGTGTTTTTATGTAATATGAGTCAATAATGTAATAAATGATAAATGAAACGCACTTTAAGATTATAATAATGATATTGAAAAGAAAAAAAACTAAATAACACAACATTTTCTTCTATGAAATGACAAAAACATAAATGCAGGCATATTTCTCTCAAAATTAACAATCATCTTCAAATAATGAGATCAATCAAAATAGGAACTTAAAACTAGAGCAATTTGCACTTTTTTTTTAATATATGTATATATATATATATATATATATATATATATATATATATATATATATATATATATATATATATATATATGTATAAACATTACTCCAATGGTTTGGACACGTTGAACGAATGAGTGAAGACCGAATGGTGAAGAAAATATATAGAGCGAAAGTAAATATTAAAAGGTGTCGAGGTAGACCGAGACTAACTTTCGAAGACCATGTGAGCAAATTGCTCGAAGAGGGGAGGGTCAAGAGTACTCGGATACCTAGACGTGCATGTATGAAGAAGTTAATGAACCTGAAAGAAGCGAAAGAGGTATGTAAGGATCGTGACACTTGGCGATCTGTTCTCTCTGGCTACCCCGTTAGGGATTGTGCGTGACGATAAGTAAGTAAGTAATAAACATTTGAACAAAACAAAGTTATAAAAATATAAAAATTATGATTATGTGATAAAAATTGCAGGGGGTAAAGTTCACAATTTTTCATGTCAATTTTGGCACATTTTTGGCGCACTCCAAACAGATGGGTTTTTTACACAAAAAACATTGGTAAAATGTTTTGCTTCTTTTCTTGGGATCGCAAGTTGAACATGTTTTACGTTTTTCTAGTTTATCTGTATGTGAACAGCTGAGCATTTCATCTTCAATTTTCAAAATGCGGCGTATTTAATATTTTATGTCCCGAAGAGTGTTTTCATAACCTTCTCGCCGTCGCATGTGTGGTATTGTCAGCTTTTGTGCTAGACGTTTCATAAATTTGAATCTGCTTCCGATTCTCTGTGTTCGATTGTGTGAACTTATGAAGTAAGCATTTGAAGCAAATATATTCTGGATACAGCAGCCGATAAAAATTACCAAGGGCCATCTTTGCGTTCGTCGCGCCGTTGAATAATTTGAGCACCTTTGATCCAATAAATCGACGCCAATTTTAGTCTGGTTATAATACACAGTAACTTCTGGCTTCTTTCTATTTTCATCTACGCTAGCTGTGAAGCTAGTGCTGTGAAGGCGCAAATCTATTCTAACCAGTGGAATGATCTTCGTCAATTGCCTTTGAAGATGAAATACCCAAGCAGTCATCAGACTCGCAGTCTTCTGTAGGCACGGGATTGTCAGATCAAGCGGAGTCCACATCACTGCAATCTTTGTCACGTCACGGACCCGTGACGAACAGTGGTAGAGCCATGCGGCAGCTTTGCTGTTGCACGTATGGGCCGGCTCAAACCGGGGTGGTACCACGACCTCACAGAATACCGGCGTGAAGTGGAAGTTCTGCTTCCGCGTTTCGTCTGGTGAGTGCAGGTGGCCGGAGGCCCAAATCCCCCCCCCCCCCCATCAACATGGTAGCGGAATTAAATAAAGATAGACTACCCCAGGAGGGTACCAGCACCCCTGGAGAATCCCTCGCTGAGCATCCACGACCATGTTTCTCCACTTCTGAGCGTGGGTGCTCAGGCTGCCCCGCGTATTCTGGGGGGGGCGAAATTCCGCTCAAGACTACAACTGCTCGGGGCAAACGGAGCAACAAGACCAAGGCGACCCCTGCCACGCTGTCCGTGAATTTCTGCAATATCAGGGGACTTCACTCTAACCTAAACGCCGTCCACTACCATCTCGAGACGGCGAGGCCGGCTCTGCTCTTTCTGACCGAGACGCAGGTGTCCTCTCCGGCTGATGTTTCGTATCTCTCCTACCCGGGGTACAAACTGGAACACTCCTTTGTGCCTCGGGCTGGAGTTTGCGTTTACGTCAGAGAGGACATCTGTTCTCGACGCCTCGGCAGACTTGAAGGTTCGGACCTGTCCATCCTTTGGCTACGCGTAGACAGCGACGACCATCCACGCGTCTACGGGTGCCTCTATAGGTCCCACAGCGGTAATGCCGAAACAGACCGACTCTTCGACCACGTCCAAATGGCTGCAGATTCGTTGCTACAGCAGATCCCCTCCGCAGAGATCGTGATCCTCGGCGACTTTAACGCCCATCACGCCGAATGGCTCGGTTCACGTTTAACCGATCATGCGGGGAGATCTGTTCATGATTTTGCCTTGGCATATGGTCTGACACAACTGGTTACTTCGCCTACGCGGATTCCAGATGTGGAGGATCATGCACCTTCCCTGTTGGACCTTCTGCTGACCTCTCACCCGGACGGATATCAGATTTCTGTCGACGCCCCTTTAGGCTCCTCGGACCATTGTCTGGTCCGGAGTGTTGTGCCACTCACGCTGAAATCGCGGTTGCATTCTGCAGGCTGCCGCCGTGTTTGGCACTATAGGTCAGCCGATTGGGATGGGATGCGGTCTTTCTTTGCATCCTACCCTTGGGGGCGGGTTTGCTTCTCGCCGGATGATCCCAACGTTGTTGCGGATTCTGTTACTGATGTGGTACTTCAGGGTATGGAACTTTTTATTCCTTCCTCTGTGGTGCCCATTGGAGGCAAATCTCAGCCATGGTTTGGTCGCTCCTGTAAAATAGCATCATGCTATAAGCAGGAGTGCTACCAAGCCTGGGTTGATGCATCAGCGTCCCGGGATGTAAACACCAGCGTTCTAAAAAAGAAGTATAATTCCGCCTCTAGGTCCTTCAAAAGAGTCATTGCCAAGGCAAAGTCAGAGCACATAGGCAGAATTGGCGAGAAACTAGTTCGCCTTCCTTCTGGAACCCGTGCATTCTGGTCTCTCGCCAAGGCTGTCCAGAGGAATTTCTGTCAGCCATCTCTTCCATCTCTGCACAGGGAGGACGACTCACTGGCCCATACTGCAAAGGAGAAAGCCGATCTTCTAGGCTCCTTCTTTGCGTCTAACTCGACTCTCGATGACGGGGGGAGTACGCCGCCGACCATCCCGCGGTGTGAGTGCTCCATGCCGGAAGTGCAGTTCACACAGCGCTCGGTTCGCAAAGCACTCCTCTCCCTGGACATCCACAAGTCGAGTGGGCCTGACGGAATCCCCCCAATTGTGCTGAGGACGTGTGCTCCAGAGTTGGCACCGGTTTTAACGCGTCTTTTCCGGTACTCCTACTCCCTAGGCGTAGTCCCAAAATCATGGAAGACTGCTTTCGTCCACCCGATCCCTAAAAAAGGCGACCGCTCAGACCCGTCCAACTACCGGCCAATCGCCATCACCTCCTTGTTCTCCAAAACAATGGAGTCCATTGTAAACTGCCAGCTCATGAGGTACCTTGAGGATCACCAGCTGATTAGTGACCGCCAATACGGTTTTCGCCGTGGTCGGTCAGCTGGTGATCTTCTGGTCTACCTCACTCACAGATGGGCGGAGGCAGTAGAGTTCAAGGGGGAGGCATTGGCCGTTAGTTTGGACATTGCGAAGGCCTTTGATCGGGTTTGGCACAAAGCGCTTCTTTCGAAGCTCCCTTCCTATGGGCTTCCCGAGAAATTGTGCGATTGGATCACCAGCTTTCTTGCAGATCGGAGCATCAAGGTCGTTGTAGACGGTGCAAGCTCCGATTGCAAGCCTACTAATGCTGGTGTTCCACAGGGCTGCGTGCTATCGCCAACGCTGTTTCTTCTGCATATCAATGATATGTTGCATACCCGTAGCATTCATTGCTATGCAGATGACAGCACTGGTGATGCTCTTTACACCGGCCGAGCCAATATTTCTCGGGAAAACGTCTCCGAGTGCCGGGACAAACTTGTGTCTGAAGTCGAGTCTTTGCTGAACAGAGTCTCGGATTGGGGACGACTAAATCTAGTCCAGTTTAACCCCCAGAAGACACAAGTTTGCGCGTTAACCGCTAAAAAGAACCCCTTTGTCGTATCCCCTCAGTTTCAAGGCACTCCCCTTGTTGCCTCAGCCAGTATCGGAATCCTCGGCGTCGACATATCGAGTGACGTGCAGTTTCGTGGTCACTTGGAGGGGAAGGCCAAATTGGCCTCTAAAAAGCTTGGCGTGCTCAGCAGAGCGGGGCAGTATTTCATGCCGGCACACCGCCTGCAACTTTACAAGGCGCAGGTTCGGCCGCACATGGAATACTGTTCCCATCTCTGGGCTGGGGCTCCCCAGTACCAGCTCCTTCCACTTGACCGCATCCAGCGCAGAGCGGCTCGAATCGTCGACGACCGAGTGCTTTCCGATCGGCTCGATTCACTGGCGTTGCGAAGAGATGTTGCATCTCTTTGCGTATTTTATCGCATCTATCACGGGGAGTGCTCTGAGGAATTGTTCGGATTAATCCCAGCCGCCAAATTTCGTGAACGCACGACACGGCAAACGTCCCGATACCATCCACACCATCTGGATGCTTGGCGGTCCACCACTGATCGTTTCACAAGGAGCTTTCTTCCACGTACAACCTCTCTGTGGAATAGTTTATCACCGGTGATTTTTCCAGACCGATACGACCTGGGGACCTTCAAGAAAAGAGCTTACTCCTTTCTAAAGGGCCGGCAACGCACCCGCAATTCTCCTGGTGTTGCGGTTGATCATGGGCGGCGGTAGTCACTTAACATCAGGTGAGCCGCATGCTCGTTTGCCCCCTCTTCTATAAAAAAAAAAAAAAAAACGAAGATTGCAGTGATGAATATCTGACATCTCTTCTTTCAACCATCTTTTGTATTGTCGTCGTTTTTATTCATGTTGACACTAAAACAAAACAAATACACGTAATACAAAATAATCACGTAACTTCCTACGCGCGGTCACCATGACCGCTCACGAGATTTTTTTACTCACCCAAACTAAACGCGTGCACGTGTAGCCTCGCTGAGCGCATGTGTGACATTAATCGACAAGTAGAAAAGGTACATAGACGCACGCCAACGCGTGTAGCCATTTAACGGAAAAAATCAAACTCAAATTTTCGGCCGAGTCACGGTGACCGCGGGCAGGAACTTAAGGGTTAAAGCGTACACAAAAAAAAATTAAAATATCACTGTAACAGTTATGTAACAAAACATTAATTTATTTAAATATTGAGAAGAACAATTTTGATTTCTATAGTAACCCTATGGATTTGGTCGGGGATCCCCTTATTTATTTTTAGTATTTTTGTAGATTGTTAGGCCTTTTTATTATCATTTCTTTTCATAAATCTTGTACGTATTTTCTCTTTTTTTAATTAATATTTTGACATTTAGCCAGCTTTATTCCTCTCTATTCACACATATATGTGTTTAATTATTAAATATCGAGAACGGGAGTTTCAATTCACTTCAATTATATTTCATTTCATGATATTTATCATGCGGGTACTTTATACACATACATATGGGCCCCCCATTTATTTGGGTATTATAATCATTTTATTTTATTGGTACATACATTTTTTTCATACTGTATCAAGGTAATACTGTACCTTGGATTGTGCGCACAACCTTGAGGTCTAAATTTTCTTAAGACACTTAAAGGACTCCAACAATTGTCACAGAGGAAAACTATGTTCGCACCATGATCCAACGATGGATGTGACCTCAATGTACCATTATTAAGGGTAACAAATTTAAGACTTCTCTGGTCCCCAACAGTACTAATATGAGTAAATCACTTGTACTGAGGGTATTGTTCTCTAGTACCCGTAACTCCTTATTTTATCATCCTATCACGGAAGCATACCCTGCTTGAGGACTATAATAATATGCTTTACCAGTGATGGACATTCCCGTATCTCTCCATCATTTATTTCTCAAGGTCATCTTTTTTTATTATCTTCATAAATCTTTGTCTGTATCGATTACTTTTATATTATTTTAATCTCATTCTATTACCTTTCAATTAAACATATCGGTTTATTAACATAACCAGAGTTTGGGCCCTAAACATTGACTAAGATAATGTCCGATAGCCTAATTTCTTCATTCCAATAACTAGCAAAATTATTGCATAATTCCTAATAATTTATCTTAATATCTTACATCATCCTACATATACATTTCAAATCCATACTATTATATAAGTATTCCTTTCTTTGCCGCAGTCTATCTTCAACTTTCACACATCCATATCAAAACCTCAACATTCTCATACAGTTACCTTTCTATAAATTAACTTAACCCTTTTTTCCTATCCTTTCTTTTACTCTTTTATGCAAACAATTTATACTTTTAAGGCATAAACAATTATTTTTTTCATACCACATAAACTATATGTTTATTTTTATTTTATTTGGAAGACCAACAGCTATCATAATTAGGATATAGTACTAATAACAACAGTAAGCCAATTAAAGATCCTCACTAATAGATACAAAGGTGAATTTACAACAGTGATAAATAAGATTTAACACTCGAAAGTATCTAATACAACATATTTATGCCAAATGAGAGCTAAACTTGTATTATACATATAAAAGACAATCAACTCATACTTAGGACAGTCAATAACACTGCAAGCTATTTTTAACAAAAAATAAACACAAATACAAAAGTAAATCATAGTTGTGTAGCAACGCATCAATATCTCACTTAGAGCTACCAAAAAATGCATTGTTAAGTATGCGCCTAGCTGACGCAGCACTAGTGTTGAACAAATCGAAGTCAAACTCATTGGCTAGCTTTTTAGCATATAAATGTATTTTGCCTATAATTTGTAGATGAAAACGGGAGACTTAAAATGTTGTTGTATCTAAGAGGTTTGGCAGGACAGCTAACATGTAGTTGAGATAAAAGCTCAGGACAGTCAATAGCACTACAAGCTTTTTTTAACAGAAAAGTGAGGTCAGCAATCTCACGACGCATAGCAAGAGGAAGAAGGTGATGTTTTTTTTACAATAACTAATATAATTATCTGAGGTATAGCGATAGTCATTGGTTCTATAACAGAGGTAATGCATAAACTTACTTTGGATATTTTCAAGTCGGGTAATATATGTTGCATACCTGGGGTTCCAGATTTGAGATGCGTACTCCAAATTTCTTCTTACAAGAGAATAATATAGGATCTTTAGAGTTTTAGCTTTGATGAAGTCCCTAGAGCTACGCATCAAAAATCCTAGAGATTTCGTAGATTTGGTTATAATGCTTCCTAAGTGAACGTCAAATATCAATTTGGAATCGAACTCCGAGATCTCTAACAATGGAATCCCTTTTAAGATTTTCACATTTCAATTTATAGTTAAAGACAATCGGTTTATATTTGCGACTATAGGACATAAAGCTACATTTCGAAGGGTTCAAATCTAAAAAGTTTAGGTGGCAATAACGCTCTAGATTGATTTTACTTTCAGAAATAGCTTCATATCATCGGCAAAACATAATAAGCGAGCATAATCGGCATAACAGTCAGTTTCGGATTTGCACTAATCGAATTTTCCCCCGAAGTTATGTAAGATTGGTATGCTAACTTTTATAATTTCCTTACACGCTCACGCAATAGCTTAAAAGTTTCATTGTCATGCCTACGCCATAGATCCTAAATTTACGTAAAAATTTATGTTTTTCTTTAATAGCTTTTTTTAGGTGGTGCTGTATACCATTCGGGATAAGTATCGGCAGGAATTAATTTTATCTCTTAGTGACGTGAGTGTGCTATAAAAATGTTGAACAGATTCATCTAAGGATAACGGAGACATAACTTAACCGCATTTGATATTGGCAATCTCACCATTTAATGAATAATAGTCACTCTTATGACATAAGAACTTAAGGCGAGAATTGCTATTTAATGAAACACAATCAACGTTATCAAAAGATATTAAAAGGGCACCATGATAAGGATCAACAGGAATAAGAGAATCCTCACTTAATTCACGAATGGTTACAGCGTCGCTAGAAAAAACAAGGTCAACGATCCTGCCATAGGCATTTTTATACTACTAAATTGTCTCAAATTTAGCGAGCTTAATTCATCTATTAATAAAATTTCATTTCCCGAACGAATATTTGTACCTAAAAATGAACCGTCGGCGGCGTCGATGTCAGTCACTAATATTAAAGTCGCCAATTAATAAAAAGCCATCGTCCGAGTGACTCATGACAATTTCGCTAACCGAGTGCAAATAATTTTGAAGTTGAGCCGTAAAACTGAGACCCCGATTTTTGTTACACAAATATAAGATACAAATATGCAAGTTCTTGTGTTTTTTACGGGTAATATGGTGAATAGACAACGTTAACCATAGGTCCTCAGCACTTGAATGAAAGGAAGGCTGCGGGATAGCTTTACGCGTCGCAATCAGAATACCACCATCGTATTTCTGACCAGTAACTGTGTAATCCCTATCACGCCACCAAACAACGTTTCGATTATCAAATAATTCCGTATCACTAATTCTGTCCAGGAACCATGTCTCCGTAATTAATTTTATATCATAATCAAATTAAAGAATATTACGATAAAATATGTCGGTTTTAGTGCGCAAGCCTCTTGTGTTCTGATAATATATTCTTAGGTTGTCACTGCCACACCCTACACGTACACTATTATTATGTAGCATAGCCATTTTTAAGCCTATCAATAACCAAAATAATTTTACTTCAATAAAGGAATATATATCTCCCGTAATATTTCAAAAACCTGTTAGTAAAATTAGTAAACAATATACCGATATTTAAAAATTCACTAAGACTATAATAAGTTAGCATATAATATTTACAAACGGCTAGAAAAAATAAAACTGTATCATCTAATGAGTGCAAAATATGATGCATACTTAAGTAACCGTCAACAGAAGCAAGCTACTGATAGCAGATAGGCAGTTTTAACAAATAGCGATGTGTCAACGAAGCAGGTAAGGCAGGGGTAACAAGCATTTTGTAACTTTTTAAAAACAGCTTCGTAATTCCATAAAAGTAAAAGTTAATTATACAAAGGTAAGAATTGTTAATAAAATTAAAAGAAGTAATGTAAAGAGACATTAATGAACAATAGATTAAGCTATTTTGTTTAAATCAGCCTCTTCAGTAATAATTAAAACCAGCGAAGTATCATTTTTACGAACATGAATTTTTCCGTATTTGACCCAGATATAAGAATAACCTCGGTCTTTTGCTAAGGTCCTTGTTTTGGTAAGAAGTTTTTTGTGCTCCGGGCTCAAATGATTATTTACGAAAACGCGTTGAAGATTGCCTCGAAATCCAACATCCTTCGCCTCTAGAGTTTTGTAAGCGCGAGCAGCTGCTACAAATTTTTCTTTGACATAACGATTTATGAAATTGATAATGATGGCCTTCTCTTTGGTATTAAACATTGGTACTCGGAATATGTAATTGATTTGAGATTTTTGGAATTCATACCCAACTGCTTTACCCAAAGACTCCGCAATTATAAATAGGTTTTCATTGGGTTTTAGGGGGATGCCCTTTACCTCAACATTACTAAGCCGTGACCATTGTTCCTTGGTCTCAATAACACTTTTAAGATTAGCTATTTCCTTGTTGGCCACAGCGAGATAATTTTGAATCTTTTCTATCTGAGATACACCACGATCCAAACTGGAGACTTGATCTTGAAAAGATTTAAGCTATTTAACTCTTGTACTCACAAGACTCCTTCCGATGGATTGATTCAACTTTAATAGATTTGATGTCTTCGATAAGAGTTGGAACTGTTGTGACCAGCTTCTTCATCTCACGAATCTCCTTAAGAATAACATCCAAGGTCGCCGACTCCCCACCGGAATTGCCGCCAGGGGTGGCTTCAGAACCTGGATGGGAGGGGCTGAAGGAAATCTTTTTGCACTGAAGGCATTTCCATTGTGCTCTTCGATCTGCTCCTAAGTTCCGAAAACCTAGTTCCGTTATACCAGCATAACCAAAGTCATAGTGTTTTTACAAACATAACATTGCGCTCCATCACTGAACTCATTTGAACATGATTCACAGATGTTCATCGGAGAAGTAACAGTATCAATGACTACAGTTACAAAGAAAAAAGGTTGGTGATATATCGCACCTCCGATAAAATAGTGTTACAAATCGAAAAAGTCGAATTTTGAGTTAAGTATACAGAAATACTTAAAATTTTATGAACTATCTTCTCCAAAATGGTTACATCTGTAACTCTAAAACTCGCCGCTAGATGAAGTTGTAACAGTACATGACTATAGCATTTTTACTCGAGAATGATCTCTATTAGTGTTACATTTAGTGTTATAAAAGGTAGACGTGCCTTTGTTTAGACAATAAGTGTTACATATCAAAATACAACAGTGTTTTAGAAGGGTAAAATATTTTTGCTTACATCAATTTGTCTAATGAACAGTTACAAGTCGAATTATTACAGTTTATTGTTCAAGAATTGAATCAAACTAGCTCAATATTTCTATTATAAAGTGATATATTTTGTATTGTATCAGTGTTATGGATGCGATTTATTGTAATATTGTTTTACTTTACACGTTGTAACAGTATTTGACGAAAAATTTATATTTTTTGTCTGAATATTTCGTTTTGTTAGCTTGTTTTATAACAAAGTTTAGGTATTTTCGAAATATTTGCTGTGAATCTGATTTATGATTCTAGGGCCAAAATGAAACGTAATGACGAATTCTGCGTTCAGCTCTGAAGGATAAGGGAAATATACCAGCCGATTATTATCAAAAGATTGGGGGAACAAACTTGCAAGGTACGATGCCTACTATACTTACCTACTTACCTTACCTACCTGTATTTACCAGGTTATTTTTGTCATTTTAAAACTTAGTAGCATACGTTATTTTGTATAACGAACTAATTGAAGCGCCTACCTTTATGTAAACAAGTGAATTTCATCATAGGTTCGTGTTAATATTTTTTTCAGAATCAAGAGAAAAATCGGTTTTTGATATTATTGACAATCTATCAGAAACAGGGAAAATTGACTTCGATATACCACAATGTAACCTCGCAAGAGCTAATCAAGATTTCAGCTGTTCCCGAAGCTGAGAGTGAAAAAGGTTTTTTTTATCGTGCAATCGGAGCAATGATGGCTTAATTTTGATGTCTGAAACGATGTGCTAATTTAAAAATATGTTTTACAGAAAATAAGACAAGAATTAATTCCAGCAAGAACACTACGGAATTTGAAACACTGTTATCTCCAAGTGAACATTTCAAAAGCTATCCCATCGAGGAAGTTAATTTCGATTTGCCAAATGATCTTCACACTCAATGTGAAAAATATGGTAGTATTTTATTATGCAATTGATATAAAAGTTGCCTTTGTTTAGTAGTCATTATAATTGTTGATTCGATTTTGCATTTACAGATATAACAATAAGTAATTCTGCCACTTACAATACTGAAATGATACCATCCACAAGTTCAATGGAGGTTAAAGACCAGAGTTCCAAGCAAATCGAGAACTCTTCAACCGATTCTTATTCAGATACAGAATGTACATGTTCTTCAGACACTTCTAATTCAACTTAAAATGAGGATAGTCATGATTCGATGAAAGATCCAGATTTTCAAGTTGAGGAAGGTCGTTCCATTAAAATCTCTGACGATTCCGAAACTGAAGACAACGTTGGTAACCAAGCTAACTTCGAAGCTACACCTGCAGCTACATCTTCAGTATCAACATTGTACTCAAGCCTAGATGACACGATACCAGACACGAAAAAACGAAGAAAACGTCCTCAGAAATGTAGGATCTGCTTACGTAACACTAAAAACAAAGGTGAAGAAGGATGCTAGAAAACTTAAACCACCGTGTAATGAAGGCTGTCGCTTAAAGTGCAAAGAAAATTTCCAGAAGTAGGTAGAGAAGCTGTTTTTAAAGAGTTCTGAGAACTTAAAGATATTAACCGCCAAAGAGATTTTATCAAAAGGCATATGGCGCCAATAAAGCGAAAATATAGATACACGACTACTCAAAAGGGAGACAATTAAATCATGCATTTTACTTGACCAAAATGGGATGTCACATCCAAATCTGCAAGACATTCTTCATGAATACAATAGACATCAATAATAGAGTAATACAGACTGTAATCAAGATGAGGACATCTGCTGGTTCCGTTGAAGAGAACAAAAGAGGCAAACATCACAGTCATCACAAATTACCTGATTGTGTTAAGGAATCTATTCGCAACTACATTAATTCAATCCCCCGCATCGAGAGCCATTATTTGCGACACTAAACTGCAAGGAGTGTATTGAGGGTGGAAAAACAATTATATTATTCAAGCGTAAGTTAATTAAGTACCACCTGAACTTGTACTGTAAAGTGATTCGATAGAATTGTGATGCCTAGAATGGTTTACATTTTTGTTTTAGTTAAAATTTTTGAATATTTATGTTAGAGTTGATTTTGTTACTAAGTCTACAGCTTTATGAATATTGTTTAGTTGAAAAAAAGTTTAAATAACTGCCTGATTTTTATTATAATAAGAATTGTTACATTTGCCATACTGTAATTTTGTTAGTAAAAGTTCAAATAGTTATCTAAAATACTGTTACAATTAGGAATTTTCAGGTCATTTTTCAGGAAATTTGAAAAATAGCTTATGTCATTTAAACGTATTTTGTGTAAGCTTTTCAATTATATACAATTTGTATGACTATACTAATACTACAAGAATAAAGACTGTATAACGAATCCATGAGTTTATTTTCGCTTTTCTAAAGATCCAGGTTTTTCAAGTTGTAACTCTATTTTATCGGAGGTGCGATATGTTGTATGTCGTATGACGTAGATAGTAGATACGTAAACAAGAGTGCAAACGTTTAGCTATACGTGTGCGCTTGTGTCGTGCGCTCACTGCTCACTGTTTTGACATAATTAATCCTATTTAGTATTTTTTTGTTATATAAGTTGTTTTGTATTTGTCCATAAGTCACTAGAGCCATTACCTAAATTCAGTAATCAAATTATCTCAAAAAAAGTATCGAACTACTTTGAAGTTTCGTTTTACAAAATAATAGTTTATTTTATCAAGTCTTTTTTTATCAGTTGAATACTGGATTTTAATTTGAGATAAAATAAATGAATCTGCGTTGCCATGAGATTTCCCGCTGCGATGTTCGATCTCAAAGTCGTATTCCTGCAGTAGTTCAATCCACCTCGCAACTTGTCCTTCTGGATTTTTAAACTGCAATAGCGATTTTAGTGCAGCATGGTCAGTTCGTAAGTGAAATTTTTGCCCCAGAAGATATTTGCTAAAATGCTGCAACGACTTTACCACAGCTAGCAATTCGCGTCTTGTGACACAATAGTTCCTTTCCGGTTTTGACAACGACTTGCTGAAGTACGCTATCACGACCTCTTGGTCACCATTCCGTTGAGACAACACACCGCCAAGTCCTATATCACTTGCGTCTGTGTCAACTATAAATTCTTTGCTTGCATCAGGGTATCCCAAAATAGGTGTTTTGCACAGATGGTCCTTGAGCTCCTGGAATGCGATATTACAACTTTCATCCCAGTAGAAATGTCGCTTCTCCTCGGTTAGCTTATGCAGAGGTTTGGCTATATCTGCAAAGTTCTTCACAAATCGCCGGTAATAGGAGCACAAACCCAAAAATGCTCTAACCTGCGTCTTGTCTTTTGGAACCGGCCAATCCTTTACAGCTGCAATTTTCTCTGGATCCGTGCGGATACCTTCTTCCGACACTACATACCCCAAAAACTTGACTTGCCGTTTGAACAGTGAACATTTCTTCGGACTCAGCTTGAGATTGGCACTCTGAATCTTCATGAGCACGCGTCCCAGATTTTCAAGGTGTTCCTCAAATGTACGGCCCACGATGATGATGTCATCCAAGTAGACCAGACAGGCATCGCCAATTAGCCCGGTAAGTACAAGTTCCATCAGCCTTTCAAACGTTGCTGGAGCATTGCACAACCCAAACGGCATTACTTTGAATTGCCACAGACCCTTTCCCCTCGAGAACGCAGTTTTCTCCTTGTCCTTAGGGTCAATTTCAACTTACCAGTAGCCACTTTTTAGATCCAGCGTGCTAAACCATTTTACTCCTGTAAGCATGTCCAACGTGTCATCAATTCTTGGCAAGGGATAGCTGTCCTTCTTTGTAACGTCGTTCAGACGGCGGTAGTCAACACAAAACCGCATGCTGCCATCCTTCTTCTTTACCAGCACCACGGGTGAACATCATGGACTAGATGACGGTTCAATAACACCATCCTTCACCATTCCCTCAATCATGGTTTCCACTTCCTTTTCACGTGCTACCGGCAATCTTCTTGGCCGCTGACGGATAGGCAATTCCTCTCCTGTGTTTATTTTGTGTTGAACTAAGCCAGTCTTTCCTATGTCAGCATCGTTTGACGAGAATACATCGGCGTACTTGAGTAACAACTTCTTCGCCTTGACCAATTCGTTCGGGGAGAGAACACTGCGACAGTCTTCCAAAAGTGTGGTCACTCTCGTTTCTGAAACCTTGCTGGGGGTCCCACTCGATATATATTGGCACCGACGTAACCAATCCACTTCCTCACAAGTGCCAACCAGTGTGCCTTTTTCTATAATCTGTTCTCGGTCGCAAAGGTTCAACACACGTATTCTTGAGATGTCAGTGGTTCTGACCAAGGTTCGAGCTACTTTCCATGGAAGGTCATTGTTTACCCTTTCCACAAGTACACAACGGTGAGCTTGCCCAGCGTTTCGGGGAAGACTAACCGGAACAATCATCATCACGTCGATCTCACAACAATTATTCCTCATAAAGTCTAGGCCTAGGATGCAGTCGTCCATTATATCAGCCACGATGACATTATGCAGGTAGATCACGTTGCCAAGCTTCAACTCCATCTCCTTCTCTCCACGAACGGGTATACGCTGACCGGTGGCTGTTACCAAATTAATGCGTTCTCGGTTGTATGCGGAGTCCTCAAGGAACTGACTTATAAGTTGGGAACTAACAACCGTACGAGAGGCTCCAGTATCTATGGTCAGTTTACACGGCATTCCGTTGACCTCGCCCTTGATGATTAGACTGTTCCCATCATGCGTTTGTGAGATCGAGATCCTTGGGGCTCTTTTAACATCAGCCAGCACCCGCCCCGCAGTTCTGGCTTTTACTCGTTTCCCTGCTGCTGCTGGGCGGTGCTGTTGGCCGCACTACCCTCCTGGGATCGTTCACCTTCCCTTTCTAGGGTTCGCTTAGGGCAGCTGGATCGAAGATGGCCCTTTTCCCCACAGCCATAGTACCTAGGGCTGTATCCTTTGTTGCGGTCGCGAACTGTAGCTGCTGCAACCTCCCTGACGCGATGGGAACGATGATCCTGCCGCACGGCTTCTACCTCCAGTGCATGGGCCAAGGCGTCCTTAAGCGTCTCATGGTGCCCGAGCCTCACAGCAGCTCTGACTTCCAGGTCGCGGATGCCGTCGATGAATGTTTGCACCAGGTTCCCTCCAATGAGCGCAGGTACAGACTGGTATGCTTTTCGAACCATCTTCTCCACCTCAAGGGCCCACTGCTGCAGGTTTTCGTTGCTGCATTGCACGCGATCTTTAAGCTGCGCGCGAAAGACGTGTTCCAGGTGAGCGTCACCATATCTCGCCTCCAAGGCCTCAAGAAGCTGCTCATAGGTCACTTTCTTACCGAGAGCTTCCAACACAGTTAAGGCTTGGTCGCGCAGGCCTAGGGTGAGTGCAGTCATGGCTTGGCTTTTATTCCAGCCGTTCGCCTCCATGACGGCCTCGAACTGGATTTTGTAGGCCGACCAGGAAGAGGTCCCATCGAACGGTGGCACTTTGAATCCACGTAGCGAAGGTGCTGCAGCTACTACGGGAGCTGTAGTTCCATCCCCAAGTTTGAGGTCGTTTAGCGTTTTCTTCACGTCAGCCATCACGTTGTCAACCCGATTGTTCACATGGTTGAATCGGGTTTCATGTTCTTCGATTCGGGTTTCAGCTTCCGACAGGCGGTTGTCGTGTTGAGCAACCCTATCCTTCACCTGCCTTATCTCTTTCCCAAAGGTAGCGTGAAGGTCCTTCATGAGGAGCATCTGCTCTTCCGACCGACGAGCCTGTTCCGCCTGCTGACGGGCCTGTTCCTCTTGTCCACTCTGCAGCTGCTCTTTCATCTGACGGACCTGTTCCTCCTGTCGGCGAGCCTGTTCATCCTGCCCGCCCCGCAGCTGCTCTTCCAACCGACGGACCTGTTCCTCCTGTCGGCGAGCCTGTTCATCCTGTCCGCCCCGCAGCTGCTCTTCCAACCGACGGACCTGTTCCTCCTGTCGGCGAGCCTGTTCATCCTGTCCGCCCCGCAGCTGCTCTTCCAACCGACGGACGTGTTCCTCCTGTCGGCGAGCCTGCTCCTGCAGCATCACCATCAGAGCACCTAAGTCAGGTGCGGCAGATGTAGGAGCTACCGACGGGCCTGCAGCCGGTGGCTGGCACCAAATCTTCGTTGGTCCGTCTCCTGCTGGCGTTGACTTCGGGTACGGACACCCTCCGTTTCCTCCTTAGGTAAAATCGGCATTATTTTATCCCACTTCTGACACCAATTGTTACGAGCTTGAGGTTCGTGACAATAAAAATTGCCGATAAAATTACCTAAATTAACACTTTAATTTACTTTACACAAATTAAAGTTAAAACACTAATAATTAAACACACTAATTCACTTAATTCCGCTCCGAAGCTTCGCTTGTGTCGCCGAGTTCAACTCTCTGCCTCGATCGCATCTTGCGCCACCTATTTATTTAAATTAGCAAAATATCCGGAATGTTCAAGTAAACACGCGCAAGGTACCGAGAGTTCGAGTATAGATTTTCTAGTTCTTCGGGTGGCGCTGTCGGTCAAAAGATTTGTGATGTCATAAACTGCAACGCTCCCCTCGCTCTCGTTCCTGACACTAGATGGCGCTAGTTGTGTCGTCGACTGGAGCGCGTAACAATATGCAAGCAGAGGAGATGTGGATAAAAAATTCTACAAGATGACAGCTACGCCAACGATCCGCATCATGCACGATAGCGCTCTTACTTCGAAAGACTGCCTAGACATATTGAGTGTATAAGTAGGAGAAGATAGACTGCTGTGCTTACGCGTAAGAATCAAAGCTACGCCAGGGATGAGCCAACGGCACAAGTAAACAAGAATGTACATACAACATGTATATGTACATTCAACTTCTCCTACATAGGTCTCGATTAGTTCGGACCCATAATAGTCGACGTTGGAAGGCGTCATGATGAGAGATTGGTTGCCTTATTTACTTGCATGTCAATAAGAACCGTTCACATTGAGATAGTCAAATCACTGAGTGCCGACTCTGCTACAGCCGCACTAAGAAGATTTATGGAAGCAGCAGTATACTGATAGTTAAGAGTTCGGAGAGAAAACTTGGAAAATCGTGTGTTTCAATTCGCCAATTGGCCAAAACTAATCATTATACAAACATTTTAAGCCTTAGAGCAGTTTTTTTTATAGAATAAGGGTGACAAACGAGCACACGGCCCACCTGATGGTAAGTGTATGCTGTGGCCCACAGATATTTGCATTTATCCTCTATTAAGAATCAAAACACAAATGCGTTGTCACCCCTGAGGGTTAAGATGGAATGCCTCGTTTCCAGTAAAAAAGGGCTACTAGATCTCTACACTCACCATACGAAATACGGTAGTATTCGGCTTCTATTTTACGCTGGTATTATCTAAGAACGTGGTTCTTCCCCGGCTGAGCCAACCCGTTCGTGCTACAATACTACAATACAATACTAATATAGCTGCAGCTTGGCTATATCACGTATAAAGTTACAAAAATACACGTAAAAAGTGAATTAGAGTAAAGGTTATGTTGATGGTGCTACCCGTATTTTCCAAGTAAAAACTTTTTAAATCGTTGTTATTTGAAACTCGTTGAAATGAAAAAGCGACACTAAAACGATAAACACTTACATCTATAGGATTTTACTTTCGAGAGAATGAGATAGAATATTAAATTAAATTAGTTGTGTTTAGGTCGTCTAGCGTCTATTCAACGTGCCATCTTGAGAATCACTCAATTTTTATTCGATAAATGACTATACTTATCGCACTTGTGCACAATAATTTGCTTTAAAATGTATTAATTTTAATATTTTATTTTATTAGAAGATTTCACTTCTACCGCACATAAACGTAGATGTTTTTATTTTTAAAAAATAATTGTTTTTGTTATCCTTGCAGGGCTTAAATGAAGCGCTCTTTTAGAGGCGGCCAGGTTCGATTTAGTAAATAAATATTTTAATTGTCTTGGACGCTAATTATATATTTTAATATATATATATATATATATATATATATATATATATATATATATATATATATATATATATATATATATATATATATATATATATATAAATATATATATGTATATTCTTATGCACAGTTCACTATGATGAAATGCCTTGTATCTAGTAAAAATGGTATCCGTTTCCTAACACTCATCATACGAAACACAGTGCAACATTAGGTTGCTATTTTTACGCTGGTATTTTGTGAGAGCGTAATGTTTCTCCAGTCTCCGGTAGTCCTACTGTACAAACACTTCAGCACTTAGATATACAGATAGTCAACTTGGCACTGCTCAAGGGAATGTAGCACCGCCGACGGTATCAAAGGCTTTCTCATAGTCCATATACTCAACTATATCTATATACATCTTACCGTTAAGCAATAATACGATTTATTACTATATATTATTAATGTAAAATTAACTATTTATTTATTAATATACTTTCTAAGTTTTTTTTTATTGAATTGCAGGATAAAATATGTAGATGGGAATATCAGTTTATTTAATTTGATGTTGTTATCCATTTTGTACATATCTATAACAAAAGTACCATGCATTTAATATTGTCTGAAAGTATTCACGAAACTTTATTATTAAAACAATATCAAATATTTTTGAAATTAGATAAATAATACAATTTTCCCAAACGTATGTATGGGGTCTATTGTACCACATGGTATGGCTTTTTTGGAAACCAGCTTGTTCGAGAGGCTGGAATTCGTCAAGTCTGCGTGCGAGAGGATTCGTAATGAATTTAGAAAACAAACAACAAATTTAGAAAACAGGTAGCTCGTAAGGAAAATTGGTTTGTAGTTCTTCAAGAGAACGTTGTCGCCTTCGCATTGTTTCCACCATAGAGGACGGAATTAAACAGCTTCCGAAGGACTTCAAGTACCGGTTTTCAACCCATTTTCAGAAGCTCCGCTGTAAGTCCACCCTCGCTTACTTTTTTAAGATGCTTGAGAGCCATTCTAATCTCACTCAGACTGAGGGTTGGGATATTATCAGAACAGTACGCCAGTCATAGAATACTCGGATCAATAACGGGTAGCAAGGTCAAAGGTGCAAAATGTTTAGTACTGCCATCGATTTGGTGTGACGATAAATACAAACTTTCCCTACAACGGGAGAAGCCTTTGACAAGAAATACTTTTACAAGCAGCTGATGATGAAGAAGAAAATATTTTAGTTGTATATAACTTTATTCAGAAAAATATATTTTACCGCAAATCAAAGCATTCCAACTATGTAGATACGTGATAGAGCCATGCTACAGCTATACTATGGTTGCATCACGAACGGGCCGGTTAAACTGGGGTAGGACCACGCCCTCACAGAATACCGGCATAAAATAGCAGCTCAATGCTGTTTTATTCCGTATGAAAATTGAGGGAGGTCGATAAGGGGCTCTTCAAACCAGGTGATTCAGATCATTTTTAATTTTTAATTTAATTTTAAAATCTTTGCTGGTTTTTATACCATAATTACGCCTCCACCAAGGAAAGTCACCAAGCACGGTCTTGCGTCACATCGAATTAAGTGGCAAGCCGTTCTATACTTCGCTTACCAGCAAGCTATGTATGAAGTTGCCATTATATACCTTTTTACCCATCACTTACCGGTTCTTCGAGCTACACTGACGGCCCACTGTCACTTTACCTTACTGATCCGTTGAAGCTTAATCGGTGACTCAGATTCTACTACAAATAGCCTTGTTACGAAATCTATCAGGCAGATAACTCAGAGAATAATCCTACCCATAGCACGCTCCCTTGAGTTTCCTCATACATTCAACAGTGTAAACCTACGTTTCAGATCTATATGGTAAATTTGGCAACACGCACTGGTTATACAATCTTGTTTTCAAGTCTTGAGGAATACGTGACGAGAATGTCGTAATTTCCCGAGTGCTGGCCAACTGAATTGTATCCGTCAATTGATCTTACGATTAATTTGGACTTACCTGGTTTACTTAAAAAGTATTTTTCCTTAGTGAGTGTACTTGTCAAAAACTTCAAAGTGAAGTACTTCCACCTACTACTAGCATTTGTGTGACGTGCACGTTACACATGGTCTTTCACATGGTTGTAGAATAGAAAAGAATATGTATTTATTTTCACATTACAAAAGCCACAAAATTATTGATGATAACTAGGTAGATACATATTTTAGATTAAAGTGTATACATTTAATATTATTTTTTTAGGATAGGGGGCTAACGAACATACGGCTCACCTGATGGTAAGTGACTACCGCCGCCCATTAACAACTGCAAAACCAGGGTTATTGTAGGTGCGTTGCCGGCCTTATAATTTGAAACAAATATTTTTAAAGATATAATGTTGTGTGTGATTTTATAGTTGAGGATGTAAGACACATTCAGCGGATTCGTAAGTTAAATATTTGTGCTAGTTTATGGTAGATTTTGGTTTTTATATACTATTTTTGTTTAATAATATTAAATTAGCGAGTCTCCTGTTTTAAGGTTATTAATTATCTTAATGTCTTGTTATCGTCATTACGTCTGGGTGCTTACCGCAGGACACATTTTTAACGCCATCTATTTGATGTCGTCAATGTGAACATTTCCAACTCATTTGTTTTTATATTTATTCAACGTGAGAGTCGGAAATGGAATTTGTACAAAATTTAAACTAAATTGTGAACTAGATATCCATGTCATTGTAATGGAGGCGAAAGAGGTATGTCAGGATCATGCCAAATGGAAGACCGTAGTCTCTGCCTCTGTGACAGGCGTGAGTGTTTATGTTTATGTTTATATCCATGTTATTAATAATTTAACTATCACAAATTATACTTAATCAATTTATTGATATTACATAATATATCAATAAATTACTCGATTTAGTATGTCGAGTTCATATCACTAAATTGTAGGCATACAATGCATTGACCGTAAGATTAGAGTAAAGTTTTGTACTCGAGTCACTCGGATTAATTTATGTACGTACGTCATTCCAGTTGTACTCGAGTTTTTGAGTAAATCGACTATTTACATTCCCTGCATCCAGCAAAAGCTTATCAATCAAGGTGAGAGTAGCGATTACGTCAGTAAAAGCATTTTTATATATGTAGCTGTATTAAATAATTAACCCTTTAACCCCTAAGTGGTCAAATTCGATCGCGGCGCTATTCCGTCAGAATTCAACCGCGCTCACCCACAGCGCTTTAAACCATTATAACTTATATTTAGAGACTACTTTTCTGTGAAGAAATTTGGCATTATATAATTAATATAAATTTTTTTTATCCTTTAGTGCAATAAAAATAGTTACGCTATGGATTTTTATTTATAATCTACGTTCATACGACATTTTCGCGCGAATGTTATTGTGTTCATTTTTGGATTTTTCTAGTGTTTTAGTATAGTGTTTTATTATAAAATTGTAAGGAAAGTTTTTTTGTGAATATAATTTATGTTTTTATGTAAATAATTTCGGGTAATATGTATTGAAATAATTGTGATTTTCATGCTGCAGATATTCGCTTAGTATGTTTTGTTTTTGTTATCAAAATACAATGGTCTTTTTATAATGAAGTAAAACCTAACTTTTATATCGAGAATTTTATATAGATTTTATAATGCCAAACTTCATAGAAAAGTAGTCTTTTAATAGTTTTAAGTGCTGCGGGTGGATACCGTTGCATGCCACCGCTTGGGATTTGCCGGGCGCATGCGACTGCATGAGAATTTTAAGGAGACTGAGGGGTATGTGGCAATACGAATTAAAATACAAATATTAAATATTTATTTGTTATTAGTATTTCTATGCTGTTATTCATGTCAATAGTATTTTACTATTACGAATAAATAGATATGCATTTCATTTAGAATCTCTAAAATTTGTGGCGCACCCATTCTTCATTCAAAAAGGATTTGTCTCGATTATCGATGTCTTGGTATGTATTATATAAGTATAATTATTAATTATGTATTTTGACATATGTTACAGGGGACTGTACTCTTACATTATTGCTCATCAGAAGAAATGGGGTAATGGATCCCCTTACGTCCCTACCACTCAGCAAAAATACCAGAATAATGAACACCGTACTATAATAATTCAAGAAAATATTATAGCTAATCTGCTTATCGTCAAAAACAAGTGGTGGAACTCATTTTATTCTTACTGGCATTTCTGAAAGTGTGAGAGAGCAAGTATAATAATAGGATGTGTGGTATCTCAGTTTAACCCCTGGTGATAATATGCATCCTGTGACCTTCTTCTTCTTCTTTATTCGGAGAGTGTTGCAGATGTCAACTAACTTATTGTTTGAATATGTTAGAGGTTTTGTCAGCTTGTAGCATAAAAAATATTAACAGAGTTTATAAAATAAAGGTGTACAAGCGAGAACACGGTCTATCTGATGGTTAGTTGGTGCTGTGGCCCATAGACATCTTCATCCCTCTTTGTTTAAGAGTCAAAATTCAGATGCGATTCAGCCCCTCAGGACTTAGATGGGATGCCTCGATTCCATTAAAAGGGGTCTCTAGTTCTCTACACCAACCGTACAAAATTAAATGAGCTGCAACATGGCTGTTGTGCCATTGCCTCTCTTCAAACAAATTCTATTTACAACGCCTTATTGCTGCCGTCCTCTTGAACGATTTGCACTCACATTTATTTTTATATACACTGCAGTATCCACTTATCATAAGGTGAACTAATAAAACGTCGAAACCCTAATTAGTGTTTCATCATTTAATCATTTGGCATGTTTGACACTGCCGTCCACCTTGGTTTGCTTCCTTTTGTCGCTTTTACGACACCCACCCAGATATAGGATTGTGGATATTCTTGTCACTACACGGTAATAAATAAATTATTAAGCTACGGGGTCTCATAAAAACTGTAAGACAATTTTGAACCATCTAATTTACTTGTTTGAAGCGAAAATATGCTAGAAGTATGCTTCTAGTATATATTCGCTTGCTAAATGTGTAATAACAAAATGTGTAACACAGTCGAGCTTCTACAATTCGACCCTCGTCCACGACCGACCTCGCTGTACACAGCTGGCGAGAGTGTGTTTAATGGAAACTCGTAGCAAGGCGCGGACACAATCACTAGTCGTATGCTATTGAAATTTTCGAATGTAAGAATTACTGCTTCTTCGGCTTGAATAAAAATAATCTTATGGATTTTATCGCATTTAATTTAACTTATTTTTGATTCCCGACGTTGCGATGATGTGTGGTCTATTAAATTTGATGTAAAGGAGTGGACGACCTTGAACATGTTCACAGACTGCAGATTTTTCGGCTACATAAATAAATAAAATAAAACTTATTGACAAAAGTAAGATTTGTTAGGATTAAGTCAGGTTTGTTTCAAAATGATTTCTTATCTTTCTGCCAAGCTTGGCAACTATGGAAAACATCTCCTATAAGGCTAGTGTACGGCTATATTCAGCGGTGATTTATAACGAAATTGTACTATTTATATAGTTTAATAATAATACATTTCTACAAATAATTATGGTATAGTAAAACTTTTAAATCTACTTTGTAAAATATTGCATTTAATTAAAGTTAATATTACTTTATCCTGCTTCTGACTGCATTAGTGGTCTAGTGGCTGTAAACGTGGTTGTTATGCATGAGGTGCCGGGTTTGAGTCCTAGATCGCCCCAAAATCAGTAATTGTGTTTTTATCAAGAAATTCTCAAAAGCAGACCAAATGTAAACAATTAGCGGTATTTTTATTCGTATTACGTATAAACAATTTTTTTCCCAACAGTTACATTTTAGCCTTATAAAATATATTACACATAGCAATAAAATCTATGAAATTTATTTGTCCAAGTACTAATATATTTTTAATGTAATTTATAATTATACCTTTTTAATTTGATTTAATTTAAAATTTATAATATCCGTTTATCATTAAAATAATTTTAACATATATTTTGAATTTATGCAAACACAAAATATTTAAAATTATATCCAAAAATTATCCGCTCGCTTTTACTTTGGAACAGCTTCTTTAAATTTATTACGCGCGTTGAAGTTATGGTCGTCACAAATTAAATTAAATTAATTAAAATTATTTCAAACAATCGTCTTAAAGATGTCAAATTTATTTAGCTAAGATCCACGTATAAAATGAAAATGTAACCTAGTTCTTCAAACTAAGCTAAATAATTTTTACATCCTTAATATAATGGATTCCACAAAACATGCCTGGTTTGATTAACTTTCATTGGGAATAAACTGTTAAACAACAAGATATGCATTAGCTTAAAAAGATTTCCGAGTGAAATTCATGGTCTGATATCAATATGATCAAATGGCTCCTTTCCGTAGTATAAAAATATATTAACAACATCAACTGACAATCCTTAAAATCTATGGGTCACCGTGATAATATACCAGATCATCATCATCATCATTACAGCCCTTCACAAGTTCACTGCTGAACATAGGCCTCCCCCAAAGAATGCCACAAAAAACGGTCCTGAGCCACCTGCATCCATCAAATTCCTGCATGTCTTATCAGGTCGTGATTCCATCTAGTGAGGGGATGCCCTATACTTTGCCTGCCGGTACGAGGCTGCCACTCGAGAAACTTTTACCTAATTCATAAATGGGCGGAGGTAGTAAAGTCCAAGGGGAAGGCACATAAGAAGAAGAAAGAACATAGCGAAGGGCTTCAATCAGGCTTGGAACAAACGCTTCTTACGAAGCTTCCTTCCTATGGGCTTCCCAAGAAATTGTACAATTGAATCAACAGTTTCCTTACATCGGAGCATTAAGGTTGTAGTACAAGATGTATGCTCGGATTACAAGCCCAATTCCGCTGATATTTTACAAAGCTGCTATCACCAACGCTGTTTTTTCTGCATATCAGTGATATGTTGTTAAATGTAGATGTCAATGCGCTACAGGGCTCGCTTATAATTAGGTGGACTGTATGCATGTTTGTCACCCTTATTCTGTTAAAAATGTAATAATCGAAAACGTGCGTCCCTTTGAACACAAGTGAACCAGACGGCACATTTCTCTCAAGTCATTACATGCAGCTGCATCCGAGCATGTCCCTACGACCAACTGCTCGTGTCTGGCCCGCACGATACTGTTATCTGTACTCTGTTCAACCAACCTGACTAGACTGGATGAGACGAGGTCGAAGGGTATCTCTTCGACCTCGCATGGACCTGACGGCACTGTCCCTTCGTTATAGCTAGGCACAATATTTTTTAACTAATTCTAACTGATTTTTTTCTACAACTTATCGGTATATTAGACGTATAAGCAGGTTTTAAAGATATTTCTTCTATATTATTATTGTTTCGCGTTCGGTTCATATAAATATACATAAGGATATTGATTGACATGACTTAGCGGAGTTTACCTATGTATTTTTCGGTCAGTTTAAGGCGCTGGCCACGCTAGAGCGACTGTGGGGAGCGGAGGCGACATGCGGCGGCGGGAGGTGTGAAGACGCTGCGCTTTGCCACTGTAGTATGCCACGTTGAGGCGGCTGCACAGTATGACAATAATGGCAAGTTCCTGCCATTTTGGCAGGATTGGCCAGTTATTTTAGTCTTCGGCGTGGTCTGTTGGCGTTTTATAAAAACTGGCAGTATTTGGCAGTATAGGGTTATTAGAAGTAGGTTTCAATATGGCAACTCAAAATGTCTAAAACGGCAATCGTAGATGCTCTGCCAGCATGAAGAGGATTTCGTTGTACATGTCGTATTATGTTTGTATCACATTCATTAAACAATTTTAAAAGTTTGTATGTAAAGTTGATAACATTAAAAGAAGTATTCATTAACACGAGTTTATGGTTGGACCCAGCCGACACCAAGCCTTCTGGTTGGGTTGGTGGATGCGGGGGGCTGCTTGGTGATCGTGCAGCTCCTCGCGCTCAGCTGGCAGCCCGCATGCTGCCGCGTCCAGTGCCAGCACCAGACGCGCCCCGGCGACCCCCAGGCAGCGGCCCTATGCGCGTTCCTCTTTGTGCCATCATCCATTTATGGGCGCCAAATAACGGGAGACGCTCAAGCCCGGCACCGTTTCGTGGTTGGATCATATGCACAAACGGACCTTTGCACCCACAATTTTGCCTAGGCACGTCGCTCACACCTCTTGGCAGGGCGCTAACTGACTGCGCCGACGTAGCAGTTTCGTCACATAAATGTTACGTCAGCGGGCTTTCGTGTCATCACTTCCCTACACCGTGGTATTATTATTATTAATTAATTTAAATTGATCATATAATCTCTTATTATTTTATATTTGATAATTAAAAATGTAGTCAATTGTTATTTGAATTTAATAATATGACTTATTTCAAGTTATTGAGCATAATTTATAAAATTTATTCCAAATTTTGGCTAGTTTTTTTTATCTAAATGCTTGTTGAAGTTTTCTTTGAAGCATGATTGTTTTTGTAAATTTAAACGAAATTTTGCAATATGTTTAATTTTATGTAATTTTTTTTTTGGGAATCAAAGGCTTCAACAAACAAAATGCCTCTAACGATTCAGGAGCAAATCCTTGTGTGGTAGGTTATTGACATGTTAATACGTGTACAGAAACTGAGAGACTTGCAAGAACTTTATAATGTTGTTGCGGCGTTAGGCATCCAACACCATATTTTCGTATAATGGCTGTAAATTTACCAACTTTAATTCTGTATTTTAATTCTTAGAAAAGAGTCCAACCTAATGCCTAATATGGAAGGGTAAGGGTGAAGTTAAGTTACGTTATGCCTGAGCAAACTCTCTAAAATATATTCTTTGTATTGATAGTGGAACTTTACAGTTTATGAGCAAATTATCATATATTTATAAATTTTATAGACTCAGGTCTTAGAATAAGCCTTCATCTTCACACAATTATTTATATTATAGTAAAAAACCTGGTGCTAGAGAGGTACAAACAAAGTACAAGTGCATATAGCAGCAAGGTGAAATTTCTGTTCACCCTCATCAAAAGGTATTGAAATAGATTATGTTAATAATTTGAAATACGAAAATATTTTATATTGTATAATTTAACGATACATACAGAAGGACTAAGTTTTTTGAGATTTATATTTATCACAGTAAATGAAGTATACTTTTACCTTCTTTGAACCACTAAACTAAATTTATAAGGGGCCATTTTGTCCATGTTTAAAATAGGAGCAAAATACGTAAAAAAGCCCTCTCCAACTCGTGAGATATTATAATAATATGATTCTGTTCGTGTAATATTTTTCAGAGAATACGGTTAAACATGTGGCGCAGGCAGTTGTCAAGTAATAATATCTAGAGGTCACTATTTTGACATCTTTTGACCTCAAGCTTCTCGTTAGTTCGTCAGTTTTTATGATTCCAAAACCCTAATGCTGTATAATTGCTGTCACTTCTACCCGGACATGATTTTTGTCATTTGTCATTAAAATAGTATTTGTCATTAAAATAGTACACATTTTCAACAACGGATCTAGATACGGACATAGATGGGACAACGAAGATAGATTATATAATTAACACAAGTATCAATACAGCAACGGATTGACCACTTTAAAGCAATTTTTGCGCAAAGATCCGTGACAAAGTTCGGAAGTACTAGGATAAGAAGTCTTACACGTGGCGGTAGTTTATTCGATCATGTTGTAGGAACGATACCATTGGCACTGTTACATGTTCGAAAAACGCTGCCACCACCGTAAAGACTCACAAACCACCTGATATTCCGATGGTGGGAAGGAGAGGGTTGAATAAAGCAATGTAATTCTTGCGCACACTCTCCGAAATGCAAACAACACAATACCGATAGTTTGGCCACTCGGTGCCTTTACAAGATGGTTTCCACCAAATCAAAGTCACCAACGAACCTTTTAGCATATCTATATACTGATTTCAACGCTAGGTAGCATTTTGCAACTCCAAAAATATCCGTTTAATATATTTAAACCATTAGAAACAATTTGCGACCATCAATTTGAAATATCATCCTCGTTGTATGGGCTCAGGTATAAGAATTAGAAAAGGATATTCACTAAGCAAGGTTTGCAATTATAATCTTTCAAAAGTAACGAAAAAATAACGTACTGAAACGTTATTTCTAAGTACACTGCGTGCAACCAAACTTCCATTAGACGGCCATTGTCACTGCGGTTTCACCGGAATTTACTGTTTTTGTCACTTGGAGCGAAGTTTTCGTTTGGAGTTTTTAACGCAGTGTTTTCTATTGGATTTTTAAACATGCAATTTTTTTAAACCAATATTTACTATATATATTTTTCAAGTGAAAACTTCTTCAGAATCGAAGTGATTTGAAATTCAATGAAACAAAAAGGCAACATTAAAATGAGATAAATATGTATGTATATCCATAGCATTTAGTATGCGAGAGAATGAGCTTTTTTGTCAAGAATATCGTCAAATGCGCATAATAGAATATTGTGATTAATATTGCGTAGGTGATGGGCTTGCCACCTTTCACCCTATTTTACAAATGACTATTTGAAACCTTTTTTGGCTTAGTGTGACCCGAGTAGTTGGCCGCTCTTTTGGCTCTGCCTACTCTCTGAAGATGTGCAGGCGTGACGCTATGTAAGTATATTGAAAGTACGCAATAGAAAAAATTATATGGAAATGTATCTTTTATAGAATAAGGGTAACAAACCAGCACACACTCGACCTGACGTTATGTAAATAATGCGGCTCATAGATATCTACATCCACTTCCACTTAAGAATAAAAATTAAGATGCGTTGTCACCCTTGAGGTCCAAAATGGGATGCCTCGTTTCCACTTAAAGGGTTTTCTGATTCTCCACACTTATCATACGAAACACAGCAACATTAAACTGCTATTTTGCGCTGGTATTCTAAGAGAGCGTGGTCGTTCTCTGGTCGAACCGACCAATTTGTGCTACAATTGCATAAGTGCAAAATAGCTATACCATGTATAAATGTGTCCACGTATGTTTCATATAATATCTGTTAAAGTGTGTGAATTAATAACTTTGCTAAGCTAGCAATTAAATAACTTTAATCACAATGAAGAATGTTGACTCGTCTCACAACTGAAGTAACAAACTTTCTTAATTAAGGTACACTTTCGATGACTTAGATTAAAAGTTGTTCAATAAGTACTTCTATCTATTGTTGAGCATTCTGTGATCTGGATTTGAATTTCAGAAAAAAATTCAGAAAATAATAAAAATAATAATAAAAGAAAATCAGTAGTTCAAACTAATCAATCTCGATAGTACGTGATTCCTTCCTTGTTGTCATTCTTCGAATATTAATAATATAATTTCTATCGAATGCAAAGCGCTAGAAGCTGTAGTATTCAACGTTCAACGTCTTGATACGTGGTAGAGCCATGCTACAGTTATATTAGTAGTATAGTTGTAGCACGAATGGGTCGGCTCGACCGGGGAAGGACCACGCTCTCACAGAATACCAGCGTGAAATAGTAGCTTAATGCTGCTGTATTTCGTATGGTGAGTGTAGAGAACCGGAGACCCTTTTTACTGGAAACGAGGCATTCCATCTTAGTCCTCACGGGTGACAACGTATTTGCATTTTGATTCGTAATCGAGGATAGATGTAGATGTCTATGGGCCACAGTAACCACTTACCATCAGGTGGACTGTGTGCTCGTTTGTCACCCTATCCTATATAAAAAAAAAAAACGTTCGGCCGATTGGCACAAAACTAGTGTCGCACGTAATTATCATTTGTGCATCTACATCGCAAGTGGCCTAGACGTAAACCGTCTACGACATAGACCGTCTACGTCGTAGATGGTCTACATTTTAGGTAATTTAACATACTAAATCGCAGATTCTCCATCATCTGTAGACAATCTAATAATATGAACGGTAATTTAATATTTTCAGATGTCAATTTTGTACTGAAGTATCCCGTCGAATGCGATTTCTGTTCATAGCTGGACATAGGCAGGGCTGTTTCAAGACAAGGCCCGTTTGTCATCATCATTCTCTAAACCATTTCCCATTATCTGGGGTCGGCGCAGTAAACCTTCTTGTTCCATTCCTCTCTATCAGCCGTCATTTCCATACTTACTCCTTTCATTCTCATATCACTCTTCACACAATCGATCCATCTTTTATTCGGCCTTCCTCTGCCCGTGTGTCCCTCCACATTCATATTCAACACTCGTATTGTGACATGACTTTCATTCCTCCGCATCACATGCCCAAACCATGCCAATCTGCTTCCTCTCACCTTTTCTACCACTGGCGCTACTTTCAGGCTTCCTCTTATATACTCATTCCTTATCTTATCCATCCTTGTCACACCACACATCCATCGTAACATTCTCATTTCATTCGCATGCAGTCTATTTTCATCCTTCTTCTTGACGGCCCAGCATTCACTTCCATACATGAAGACAAGGCCCGTTTGTATTCATTACTTATAGGATTAGCAGTGTGATTGTTCAACTCTTGTGGAACTATAGGTATGCGTTTTATTAGCTAATATTCTACTCACGAAATCACAATCCAACCTCCCCTCTCTATCGCAGTTACATACTCTATCTCATCGTGGGATACACAAAATGTTTTTAAAAGGTAAAAAAAAATATGGTTAAATGTTTTTGAATTTAATCTCTTCAATCAACTTTACACCAGCACATGTACAAACTTTTATGCATCTGAACCAATTTTCTTACCTATTTTTGCAGCTCGCCTCAGACACCTCTTCTACCGCTACTCTGCTGTTGGTACCGCATGTTCCGGAATTGGAAAATATATCCCTTTCACGAATTTAATTTAATTAAAAAAATAAAGCCACTTGATACTAAACCAAGGTCGTATATAGGTTGACACAAAAGCTCAACTGGTGTGCTGTCTAGTACAGGAAGTTGTTTGTTTAGAAATAAGGTTTATAAATTAGGGAATTGTTTTAATTTATACGTTGGCGAGTTGTAATGGTGAAGCAGCAGTACGTGGAGACCCGTGTTTGATCGCTTGTTACTCAATTAGTGACCATTTCTACTAACGACCCAACATACATTTCTACCACTGACACCAGATATACCATTAAAGTGAAAAATAACTAGGTAGCGATCAAAATATTATCTACGCTTTGAAAGCATAGCCTAGGCGAGGCTTATGTTCAAAAGCGGACTTGTAAAAGGCGGTAATGATAATTGTAAATGATCACAAAACACAAAAGTGTGAAAAATTTATGCACAACGTTACACATTATCATCATCATCACTATCATTACAGCCCTTCAATAGTCCACTGCTGAACCTAGGCCTCCTCCAAGGAACGCCACAAAGTACGATCCTGAGCCACATGCATCCATTAAACTCCTGCATGTCTTACCAGGTCGTCACTTCATCTAGTGGGGGCAACCTGGCCTACACTTACCAAAACGAGGTTGCTACTCGAAAACCTGTTTTCCCGAAACGGTTGTCGGTTCTTCATCCCATATGGCCGGCAATTTGCCACTTCAGTTTACTACTCCGTTGAGCTGTGTCGGACAGTTTGGTTCTACTGCCGATAATCTCATTTCTAAGTTTGTAATGCGGAAAAACTCTGAGAGTAGCCCTCCCTATAGCTTGATGAGCGATTTTGAACTTTCTCATACGACCATCAGTGACGAACTACGTCTCAGATCCATATTTCATCACGGTCAACACGCAGTTGTGCAATTGAGTTTTCAGGTTTTGAGGTATACCTGACGAGAAGATGTCTCGTAATTTCCCCAACGTTGCTCAGCCGAGTTGAATTCGTCGATTGACCTCTTGTTCGAAATTGGACTTACCAAGTAGGACTATTTATCGCAGGTAAACGTACTTATCAACAACTTCGAGCTTAATGTTCCCAAAAACTATCAGCATAGGTGTGACATTGACGTTAAGTATGTTTTGTCCATGTTCATCTCAAGACCTATCCGTGGGAGACACTATTGAGGTCATTGAGCATAGTGCTTAGATCTTTCAGCGATTCTGCCATAAGGACTATATCGTCGGCAATTGAAGGTGAATAATGTACTCGCCATTAATGTTACTACCGTATCCTTTCTAGTTCAGTAGCCTGAAAACGTTTACCTATGCCCACTGCATTGGAAAACTTGAAGAGTTTCAGGAATATAATGTCATCCTGTCTTACATCTCTCTGCAGTTGGATAGGTTTCGTACTCTAATTCTGTACTAAGATATTCATCGTAGCCCTACTGGGTAAACATTTCAGCACTTCGATATACCGACAGTCAACTGGGCACTGCGGAAGGGACTGTAGTACCGCTCTAATTTCCACGGAATCAAAGGCTTGTTCATAGTCTACATATGCCAAGCAATTTGGCAAATTGTACTCTTCAGGCATCCGTACAATCTGTCGCAGTTTCAGCATTGGTAGAGCGACGCGGCAGCTTTTGCTGTTGCACGTATGGGCCGGCTTGAGCCAGGGTGATATCACGCCCTCTCACAGAATACCAGCATGAAGTGGAAACTCTGTCTCCACGGTTCTTCTGCTGAGTGAAGGTGCTGTAAAGCGACCAAAGCGGTGGATAGTTAAACATTTTACAATAAATGAGATAAAATACGTATATCATAAATATTTTTTTAATTTTTTTGCTCATATTCTATATATCAAGCGGAAATGTTATTACTAACGGACTGCTGGATGCTACTGAGAGTTTATTTGTTTTTTCCTGACCTGAAATTTGAATCCTGGACTTTATGATCAGTAATTGCGTTTACGGCTACTTAACCAAAGTAGCAGTCGTTAAAATTAAGAATGACATTACGTATATTCGTGCCAAATGGAAGGACAGGCGTATAAATTCTTACCCGAATGCCCTTAACTCTAGAAAGAGGGTAAAATTTTTCGCGAATATGTATGTCTGTATGTATTTCTATTTTTTTGGCACACGCATGCGGACAGCACGTGTGGTTTGATAGATTTTAAGTAACTGGTTGTCGTTAGATTTTTCTTCGTTATGAAAGTTTATACGCGGTAGAGTCATGATGCAGTTATATTAGTAATATATTTGTAGCAAGAATGGGTTGGCTCAACCATGGAAGGACCACACTCTCACAGAATACCAGCGTAAAATAGTAGTTTTATGCTGCTGTGTTTCGTATGGTGAGTTTTTTTTTTATAGAAGAGGGGGCAAACGAGCATGCAGCTCACCTGATGTTAAGTGACTACCGCCGCCCATGATCAACCGCAACACCAGGAGAATTGCGGGTGCGTTGCCGGCCCTTTAGAAAGGAGTAAGCTCTTTTCTTGAAGGTCCCCAGGTCGTATCGGTCCGGAAAAATCGCCGGTGGTAAGCTATTCCACAGAGAGGTTGTACGTGGAAGAAAACTCCTTGTGAAACGTACAGTGGTGGACCGCCAAGCATCCAGATGGTGTGGATGGTATCGGGACGTTTGCCGTGTAGTGCGTTCACGAAATTTGGCGGCTGGGATTAATCCGAACAATTCCTCAGAGCACTCCCCGTGATAGATGCGATAAAATACGCAAAGAGATGCAACATCTCTTCGCAGCGCCAGTGAATCGAGCCGATCGGAAAGCACTCGGTCGTCGACGATTCGAGCCGCTCTGCGCTGGATCCGGTCAAGTGGAAGGAGCTGGTACTGGGGAGCCCCAGCCCAGAGATGGGAACAGTATTCCATGTGC
Organism: Parnassius smintheus behrii; assembly: GCA_036936625.1. NCBI lineage: Eukaryota > Metazoa > Arthropoda > Insecta > Lepidoptera > Papilionidae > Parnassius > Parnassius smintheus. Next base: position 37,716,094 of record JAUPFT010000030.1, on the reverse strand, counting down.
GGCCGAACCTGCGCCTTGTAAAGTTGCAGGCGGTGTGCCGGCATGAAATACTGTCCCGATCTGCTGAGCCCGCCAAGCTTTTTAGAGGCCAATTTGGCCTTCCCTTTCAAGTGACCACGAAACTGCACGTCACTCGATATGTCGACGCCGAGGATCCCGATACCGGCTGAGGCAACAAGGGGAGTGCCTTGAAACTGAGGGGATACGACAAAGGGGTTCTTTTTAGCGGTTAACGCGCAAACTTGTGTCTTCTGGGGGTTAAACTGGACTAGATTTAGTCAAGTTAGTTTCAATATCAGCCCATGTTAAATTATCACACACCTTATCATACACTGATCATATACGTGGTAGAGCCACGCTGCAGCTTTATTATGGTTGTAGAACGAATGAGTCGGCTAGACCGGGGAGGGATCACACTTCACAGAACATCAGCGTAAAATAGCAGCTTAATGCTGCTGTATTTCGTATGGCGAGTGTAGAGATTCAGGGACCCTTTTTTCTGTTAACAAGGATTTCCATCTTAGTCCTCACGAGTGACAATTTTAATTCTTATTCGAGAATAAATGTAGTCTATAAGCCACAGCATTCACTTACGAGAGCGGCACTGAAAATTTCGGGAATCAAGGAAGTGACACAACATTACTCTTTAAAAATGTATTTATTGCTTTTCGAAGTATTCTCCGCAAAATTTGACACATTTTTTCATACGATGGAACCAATCATTGAAGCAACCATTCCTTGCTTGAACTTGGGGTCTCCAAAATGGTCGTTTTGTAGGCGTCCACAGCTTCTCCAGGTGATGAAAATCTCTATCCACGCAATTTATTCTTTATTTTAGGGAAAGTATAGAAATCATTAGGGCTTAGGTCGGGGCTGACGGCGGATGGTCTAATAATTCTATGTTTTCTTGCTCTAAAAACTCTTTTGTTCCGTGTGCGGTGTGAGAACTCGCATTGTCATGATAGAAGATGATGCGGCGGTTGCAGTTCTCTTTATGGAGTTCAGAAACGACCTGTGGCAAACAAATGCTAGCATACCATTCTGCATTAACCGTTCTTTGTCCCTCAAGAGGAATAGTCGTAACATGGCCGGTTTTGTAGACAAACGTGGCCACCATCTTTTTGCAACACTCCGTGAACGAACAATTTTTGTTGGTTTTAACTCATTTTCGAACACCCAAACTCGTGACTGGTTTTTTGTTTCGGGCTTGTACGCGTATATCCAGGATTCGTCCCCTAATACGATGTTGTATACAGCATTTGAGGATCCTGTGTGGAATCTTTCGAGAGTTCTGACGCACCAAGTAACGCGAGCCGCTTTTTGCTCTTCACAGAGCGAATGCGGTATCCATCGGGAAAACAACTTTTTTACATCGAATTGTTCATGCAAGATTATTTGTATTTGACTCATGCCAATGTTTAAAGTTGCCTGAATTTCGCAGTATCTCACATGTCGATCTTCTTTCTGTGTCGTTTTCTTGGGTGACTGCAGTTTTTGGACGACCTTGACGGGGATCATCACTGAGTTTGACATGTCCACGTTGAAATTCAGTAAAACAGCGATAAATTGTGGCTTTGGATGGGGTTTCATCACCAAATGCAGAAATCATCCGGTCAACACACTGTTTTTGTGTTAAACCATTTCGAAAGTCATAATAAATCATCGCTCTTGAATTTTCTCGAGTCAATTCCATTTTTATAACGACTAAATTAAGTTTGATAAAACCTTGTGACAAGACCGAGACTCATTTTTTTAATAAATAAATGGTATTCGATTTTTAAAACCAAGGAGTTTTCAATTCAAAAGATTTTAATATGACAGGAACAGTAGAAAAATTCCATTCCCGATACTTTTAGTGCAGCCTAGGTACCAGCAATTGGAATGTGTGCTCGTTTGTCACCCATTTTCTATAAAAAAAAAGAATACGTGTAAATATATCATATATATTGAAAGAGAAAATTAGAGTGTATTGAACTAAGAATAGTGAAGAAAACTATCCCATGAATACAGTTATATTAAAAAAATCCGCTCAAGACTACAACTGTTCGGGGCAAACGGAGCAACAAGACCAAGGCAACACCTGCCACGCTGTCCGCGAATTTCTGCAATATCAGGGGACTTGTAAAGAAAAGCATGAAAGCAGGTAAGGCAGCTGGATATGATAAAGTATCACTTGAGATGCTAAGGGCTGGAGAGGGAGTGGTGGCAGGCCTGCTGTACACCTTGTTTAATTTATGTTGGGAATTAAAACGGGTATCGGATGACTGGTTTAAAGCAGTTATAGTACCAATATATAAAGGAAAAGGGTCACAGCAGGACTGCAAAAACTACCGCGGTATCAGCTTGCTTAGTATTGTGGGTAAACTGTATGCTAAGGTGTGAATTGAAAGAGTTATGAAAGAAACTGATGGAAAAATTTGGGATGTACAAGCGGATTTTAGAAAGGGAATGGGGTGCACAGATCAAGTATTTTCCATGCGCATGATTGCGGAGAAGTTTTTGGCCAAAAACCAGAAAGTTTTTTGTGCGATCATGGACTTGGAAAAGGCTTATGACAGAGTGGACAGGAATGTGTTATGGCAAACACTGAACTCATATGGGTTGAGCGCTGGTTTAATACAGGCATTAAGGTCTCTTTATAGGGACTCTAGTGCTTGTGTCAGGATCAATGGGGTCTACTCGGACTGGTTTGGCATCCAAAAAGGTGTCAGACAGGGCTGTGTACTGTGTAGCTTCCCCTTGGCTGTTCAACCTATTTATGGGCCGGTGTTTGCAAACTTTGAAAGATGAAGAATGTGGGTTAAGAATGGGCGAGTTAACCGTCAAATGCCTTTTGTATGCCGATGATCAAGTCATATTTGCGTCATCGGCGGCTGAGTTGCAAATGATGGTTACATTAATGAACTGGGAATTAAAAGAAAGGGGAATGAAAGTGAACGCATGTAAGACGAAAGTGATGGTTTTTGAAAGAGAAGAAAGCAAAACGGTATGTGAAATAAGAATAGAAGGAGAGTTCATTGAGCAAGTGGATGAGTTTGTGTATTTGGGATGTGTATTTAGCAGGTATGGCAGATATGATAGGGATATAGAACGACGAGTAAATGCAGGGAATAGAGTGAATGGGGCACTACACTCTATTATGAAGAACCAAAATGTGTCAAAACAGGCACGTATGGTAATTCATAATGCTGTGTTAGTCCTTACTTTAATGTATGGTAGTGAAAGCTGGGTGTGGCAGAAGAAGCACGAAAGTAGAATAAATGCTGTAGAAATGCGGTCCTTAAGTAATATGCTAGGATTGAATCTGAATGACAGGGTGAGAAATTGCGTGATAAGAGATACATTTGGTATGCAAGATGATACCAGGATTAAGAAAGGAATGCTTCGGTGGTTTGGTCACGTAGAAATAATGAATGAGGAAAGAGTGACAAAGAAAATTTATATGGCAGATGTGAACGGCCGAGTCGGGAGGGGACGCCCTAGGAAAAAGTTACTTACTTACTTACTTACTTATCGTCACGCACAATCCCTAACGGGGTAGCCAGAGAGAACAGATCGCCAAGTGTCACGATCCTTACATACCTCTTTCGCTTCTTTCAGGTTCATTAACTTCTTCATACATGCACGTCTAGGTATCCGAGTACTCTTGACCCTCCCCTCTTCGAGCAATTTACTCACATGGTCTTCGAAAGTTAGTCTCGGTCTACCTCGACACCTTTTAATATTTACTTTCGCTCTATATATTTTCTTCACCATTCGGTCTTCACTCATTCGTTCAACGTGTCCAAACCATTGGAGTACGCCCCTATCAATTTTTGTGATAAGGTCATCTTTCAATCCTGCCATATTGCGAATCTCTTCGTTTCGCTTTCGGTCGGCTATGGTAACGCCACACATTTTACGAAGAGATCGCATCTCCACTGCATTCAACTTGCTTTTATGCTTCTTCTGGCTTACCCAGGTTTCGCTGCCATATAACAAAGTCGGTACCAACACTGCGTTATGTATTGCAAGGCGTGCACTCTTCACCACGCCTTGCCTTTTTATTAATGCATTCAGGGCACCATTGACTTTGTTTCCGGCAGCGACACGCCTATCCACATCTAAATCACATCTTCCATCCCGGCTGAAAGCACTCCCCAAGTATACAATTTCATTTACCTGTTCTAGACAAAAGTTAATCGACCAAATTGGTGATATTTTGAAAATGGGCCACGTTAGAAGTACCCTTAACCGACGAGCATGTATGCGTAGATATATGGACGTAAAGGAGGCGAAAGAGGTACGTCAGGATCGTGCCAAATGGAAGTCCGTAGTCTCTGCCTACCCCTCTGGGTGACAGGCGTGAGTGTTAATGGTTATGGTATGATCAGGGGACTTCACTCTAACCTAAACGCTGTCCACTACCATCTTGAGATGGTAAGGCCGGCTCTGCTCTTTCTGACTGAGACGCAGGTGTCATCTCCGGCTGATGTTTTGTATCTATCCTACCCGGGGTACAAACTGGAACACTCCTTTGTGCCTCGGGCTGGAGTTTGCGTTTGTGTCAGAGAGGACATCTGTTCTCGACGCCTCGGCAGACTTGAAGGTTCGGACCTGTCCATCCTTTGGCTACGCGTAGACAGCGACGACCATCCGCGCGTCTACGGGTGCCTTTATAGGTCCCATGGCAGTAATTCCGAAACAGACCGACTCTTCGACCACGTTCAAATGGCTGCAGATTCATTGCTACAGCAGATCCCCTCCGCAGAGATCGTGATCCTCGGCGACTTTAACGCCCATCACTCCGAATGGCTTGGTTCACGTTTAACCGATCATGTTCATGATTTTGCCTTGGCATATGGTCTGACACAACTGGTTACTTCGCCTACGCGGATTCCAGATGTGGAAGATTATGCACCTTCCCTATTGGACCTTCTGCTGACCTCTCACCCGGACGGATATCAGATTTCCGTCGACGCCCCTTTAGGCTCTTCGGACCATTGTCTTGTCCGGAGTGTGGTGCCACTCATGCTGAAATCGCGGTTGCATTATGCGGGCTGCCGTCGTTTTTAGCACTATAGGTCAGCCGATCGGGATTGGATGAGGTCTTTCTTTGCATCCTACCCTTGGGAGCGGGTTTGCTTCTCACCGGAGGATCCCAACGTTGTTACGGATTCTGTCACTGATGTGGTCCTTCAGGGTATGGAACTTTTTATTCCTTCCTCTGTGGTGCCCATTGGAGGCAAATCTCAGCCATGGTTTGGTCGCTCCTGTAAAATAGCATCATGCTATAAGCAGGAGTGCTACCAGGCCTGGGCTGACGCATCAGCGTCCCGGGATGTAAATACCGGCGCTCGAAAAGGAAATATAATTCCGCCTCTAGGTCCTTCAAAAGAGTCATTGTCAAGGCAAAGTCAGAGCACATAGGCAGAATTGGCGAGAAACTAGTTCGCCTTCCTTCTGGAACCCGTGCATTCTGGTCTCTCGCCAAGGCTTTCCAGGGGAATTTCTGTCAGCCATCTCTTCCATCTCTGCACAGGGAGGACGACTCACTGGCCCATACCATAAGGAGAAAGTCGATCTTCTTGGCTCTTTCTTTGCGTCTAACTCGACTCTAGATGTCGGGAGGAGTACGCCGCAGACCATCCCGTGGTGTGAGTCTCCATGCCGAAAGTGCAGTTCACACAGCGCTCGGTTAGCAAAGCACTCCTCTACCTGGACATCCACAAGTCGAGTGGGCCTGACGGAATCCCCCCAATTGTGCTGAGGACGTGAGCTCCAGAGTTGACACCGGTCTTAACGCGTCTTTTCCGGTACTCCTACTCCCTAGGCGTAGTTCCAAAATCATGGAAGACGGCTTTCGTCCACCCGATCCCTAAAAAAGGCGACCGCTCAGACCCGTCCAACTACTGGCCTATCGCTATCACCTCCTTGGTCTCCAAAACAATGGAGCTCATTGTAAACTGCCAGCTCATGAGGTACCTTGAGGATCACCAGCTGATTAGTGACCGCCAATACGGTTTTTGCCGTAGTCGGTCACTGGTGCTCTTCTGGTCTACCTAACTCACAGATGGGCGGAGGCAGTAGAGTCCAAGGGGGAGGCATTGGCCGTTATTTTGGACATTGCGAAGGCCTTTAATCGGGTTTGGCACAAAGCGCTTCTTTCGAAGCTCTCTTCCTATGGGCTTCCCGAGAAATTGTGCGATTGGATCACCAGCTTTCTTGCAGATCGGAGCATCAAGGTCGTTGTTGACGGTGCAAGCTTCGATAGCAAGCCTATTAATGCTGGTGTTCCACAGGGCTGCGTGCTATCGCCAACGCTGTTTCTTCTGCATATCAATGATATGTTGCAAACCCGTAACATTCATTGCTATGCAGATGACAGCACTGGTGATGCTCTTTACACCGAGCCAATATTTCTCGGGAAAACGTGTGTCTGAAGTCAAGTCTATGCTGAACAGAGTCTTGGATTGGGGGCGACTAAATCTATTCTAGTTTAACCCCCAGAAGACACACGTTTGCGCGTTAACCACTAAAAAGAACCCCTTTGTCGTATCTCCTCAGTTTCAAGGCACTCGCCTTGTTGCCTCAGCCAGTATCGGAATCCTCGGCGTCAACATATCGAGTGACGTGCAGTTTCGTGGTCACTTGGAAGGGAAGGCCAAATTGGCCTCTAAAAAGCTTGGCGTGCTCAGCAGAGCGGGACAGTATTTTATGCCGGCACACCGCCTGCAACTTTACAAGGCGCAGGTGCGGCCGCACATGGAATACTGTTCCCATCTCTGGTCTTCCACTACGTCGTCGGTACTCGTACTGAGCGGACGTATCGAAGCGCTCTCGCGTGACCACGTGTAGATATTTTTAATTGTTTTTTGTTGTTTTATAGTAATATTTCGCTATAATAGTTGTTTTTGTTGTTATTTAAACGTTATTTGTAGTGTTAAATAAACTGTGCAGTGCGCGTACTCTTTTAAACACTTTTTAACAATTTTCATTAGCTGTAAACAAGTTTTAGGTTAGGTTAGACCACGCGGTTACCGCGTGGTAACTTTAGGTTAAGTATTCTTATTTCATTATTGAGTGTATTATTCTGTTTCTATTTGGACTTTAAACTGTAAGTACTTTTATAATATTTCGTGTAAGTTTAATTATAAGAAACTGATTTGCAATCGAATTTAGGTTTTGCCGGCACGTGGGTATTGTTTTGACACTGACAGCTATCATTGTGACGTTGGCAGCTGTCATTGTGGGTGACATCTCATTGACAGTGACATTGACAGGGTGACCTGTCATTGTTTTCGCTAAGTTGCGTTCCTATTTATTTATATTTAGTGGATTAATGCCAAATTAAAATGGCGGACGACGACGAGGGCTTTACGCCCAGGAAGTCTTTGGCCAGGACCTCGCCGAAATCACTCGGCTGGCCGGTCGCGGTGCCTCCTCCACCGCCAGTAGTGCTGGAGAAGCGGCCACTGGCGTCTTCGGAGGAAGCGCAGACATCTTCCCAGCGGCCAAGAGTGGGCAAGCGCACTGAGTCGCGTCGGAGTGTGGCACCGGTGGCAGGTTTATTGACAAGAAATGTTGAGGAGGCTGCTCCAGAAACCGAAGAAGAAGAATGCTCCAGGGAGACAACTCGGGGTGCGAGGGGGAGCTTCAAGGCTACAGCCGCCTCGAAGCTGGAGGTCATTGACCAGGTACGGGAGACCGTGAGGGGGATTATGACCATCATAACAGGGCCCGGCTCCAAGCTGAACAAGGCGGAGGTGAACAAAGTGTCATCATACGGTCATGACCTCATCGCCATGGTGGCGACTATGGAAGTTCACATCTCCGAGCTGGAGCTGGCCAGACTTCGAACGGAGAAGGAGAAGCTCGTAGCAGAAGGGAGGCTGGCACAGGTCGAGGCCGGAACGGTTCCCTGCCACATGACGGACCGACACCGCAGCGCTCGTACTCGGCTGCATTGAGGTTACCTAAGGGAGCAGACCAGGTGCTGATACCTGTCAGCAAGGGCCCGGTGGTTGCTTTTTATCCGGCTGAAGCTGAAGGGCCAATCAAGACTGCGGAGGACACAAAGTCGGAATTGAAGAAGGCAGTGAACCCGAAGACCAGCGGGCCGCAAATAGACCGGTTGAGAAAGGTGGGAAATGCAAGTGTTGTGTTCCAGACCACGTCCCAGGAGGCAGCTGAGAAATTAAAAACTGCAGCCCCTCCATCACTGAGGGTGTCTGAGCCCAGGCAGCGCCTTCCCCTGGTTGCCCTCAGGGGTTTCGAGGAGGACCCCAAGAATGAGGAGGTATTAAGCGGCCTCTACGAGCAAAATCTTGCGGCTTGTGGCTGGAGTGAGAAGAAGATGAAGGAAGAGTGCAAGGTCGCCTTCAAGAAATCATGGAGAGAAAGCAGGCGCACCACTGTCATACTTAAGTGCTCGGCAGCATTAAGGGACGTGCTGGTGGGGCACAATCGCCTCTACATTGGATGGGACGTGGTGGAGCCCTGTGACTACGTAGATGTCACATGCTGCCAGAGGTGCCAGCAATACGGGCATCCATCAACGTACTGCAGGTCAAAGAAAATTGTGTGTGGCAAGTGTGGGGAGACGGGACACGAGCGTGGGGCCTGTCAAGCAAAAGAAGAAAAGTGCACTACCTGCAAGAGATTTGGCCGGCCCAACTCTGGTACGCACGTGACCATGGCAAGGAACTGCCCAGCAAGATTGTATGCAGAGCAACGCTCCGTGGCCACCACGCAATACTGCCGATAAGGGCATGTCCAGCTACTTAAAAGAACGAACCATTAAAATGGGGCAGATTAACTTGTGTCGGGGGGAGCTTGCCACGGCTGAGTTGCCTATTCTGGCGCGTGAACTGCACCTGGACATTGTTCTTGTTCAAGAACAGTACTCTCAGGCTGCAGGAATCGTCCAGGTGGGTGGTCACCCGTGGGCTGGCATCTATCTTGCCGACCTAACAATTGGAGTAGCTTTGCTGAGCCACCTCAGCAACGAGTTATGTGTGGTGTGCCACATAAACCGATGGGACCTCTATGTGGTGTCAGCGTACTTTAAATACAGTGACACCATCGATGACCACCTGCACCACTTGGAGGTCACCCTGAGTTGCCTAAAGGGCAGAAGGGTCATCGTCGGCCTCGACGCAAATGCGCACTCGCCACTTTGGCACTGCGATCGCCGACACTACGTGGGACGAGGACATACTGCAGAACACCGGAGGCAGCAAGTGGAGGCGTTCATACTTTAACAGGCACTAACGTTGGCGAACCAGCCTGACCGGCCCTATACCTACTCTGGGCCAGTTGGAGAGTCTAATGTGGACCTCACATTATCGACTGGGGACATATACCTTACCGAGTGGCGATTGCATGAGGGAATCTGCGCCAGCGACCATAATTTAATCACATACACGGCCACTACCAGCAGGCCTACCACTTGCGCTGCACCCGTCAGGGATCCCCCACGTTTTCGTGACCGGGGGGTGGATTGGGACAGGTTTCGGGCGATCAATGGGATGGTTGCATGTGGACAAACCCGCGGCCCTCTTGGCGGAGCAGTTCTCAGGGGTCATCATCCGCTCCGCGAAGGAAGGCCTAGGGAGCGTCGCCCTAGGGGTTCCGCGGGGTATGAATGGTGGAATTCTGAACTGGAAAAAACTCGGAAGCTGCAATGCAAGCTCAGGCGTGTATGGCAGAGTAAAAGGTGTCTGGGAGGTAGATCAGAGGAGATAGCCAGAATGGCTTTTCATAGCGTGCGTGCGAGATATAGAGAGATGATGGTGGCGGTGCAGCAGTCGCATCACACGAGGGTCGCCAATACTGGCAATGAGAACCCTTGGGCCCTGGCATACAGGTTGGCCAGCGGGAGGGTGCGTCCGCCTGCGAATGTGATCAATGGGATTGCATTCGCGGGTGGGCACTCAGATAGTCTGGGAGCTGCAATGAACAGCTTGATGACTGTGCTCTGTCCGGCTGACGACCCTGGCTGTGACAATCATTACCACCGGTAGGTTCGAATGCTGGCGGCGTTTATGCTCTCTGGTAGAGCTGCACCTCCACTTGCGGTCAAGGACCTGGGAGGCATAGTCAGGGCCTTGCCCAACACGGCTCCGGGTCTCGATGGAGTGAGTGCGAGAATCGTGGGGAATGTTTGGATGGCTGTTTTCCCCCAAGTATGGAAGGACGGTAGATTGATTGTCATTCCCAAAGGTAATGACAAGCCACTCACTGACGCCAAGGCGTATCGTCCTATAACACTCCTGCCTGTTTTGGGAAAGTTACTTGAACGTGTACTTCTAAAGTGTGCTCCTGTGATTAGTCATGGGATATCCAAGCACCAGCACGGATTTTCTCCGGGGCGATCTACGGTAACAGCGCTGGGAGTATTGCTCAGCACGGCAAAGTATTCTCGAGCATGCTACGTGCAAGCTATCTTTTTGGATATTTCCGGTGCCTTCGACAATGCCTGGTGGCCGATGATGATGGTCAAAGCTAAGAGGGGTTGATGTCCACCTAACATTTATAAAATGTTGGTGGACTACTTCACCTCCAGGCGTATGGGCCTCTACATCAGGGACCGGGTAGAGTGGAAGACCTCGACCATGGGATGTCCTCAAGGCTCCGTGCTGGGCCCAACACTGTGGAACGTGCTGACGGATGATTTGCTTCGACTCCCTTTACCTGAGGGAGTTGCCACGACTGCCTATGCCGATGATGTCACAATCTTGGTTGAATCGGAAACGAGAGCAGGTATTGAATCCAGGGCCCGGGTCACTCTGGACCTTGTACGGGAGTGGGGGCTGAGGAATCGACTGAAATTCTCCTCCTCAAAGTCTACCATCATGACTGTTAGAGGGAAACTTCAGCGCTCCCCCGTTATTAATCTTGGTGGGGAATCTATCAAGTCTGTGACTATCGCTAAGGTACTAGGCGTGGTTTTTCACTCAGGATTATCATTTGTGCAATACGCTTCTGATATCTCTAAAAGAGCGACTAAGGGATTTGGCAAAATGACTCGCGTATCGACATCGTCATGGGGTATGCGATACCCGAGTTTAAAAATTATTTACAGAAGAGTGTTTGTGTCCACGCTCACGTATGCAGCAGAGTTTTGGTACGAGCGGGTGAACATGTACACAGTCCGTAGCGTACTACTGAGATCGCAACGATCTTCACTTGTCTTGTTGACCAAGGCGTACCGGTCCACTAGCACGGCGGCCTTACCGGTGCTGGCTGGCGTTCTCCCTGCTGACCTGGAGGTCATTCGTGCTGGTAGGATGGGTTTGGAACGCTTGACCGCGCCCAGAGAGCAGGCGGAGGTGGCGTTGAGACTCAGGTATACCTGGGTCTCACCGGACTATCAAACATCCCAGATTCTCACTGGACATGGATGTTTTCGGAAGAGGCTGCGTGACATGCGACTGTGTGAAACCAGTATGTGTGAGTGTGGTACGGCAGAGGAGGATGTTCACCATGTCCTATGGGAATGTCCTCTGTATGACGATCTAAGAGCGAAAATGTTGGATGGGCTGGTTCGAACGGTTCAGGGACCGATTTACTACTCGGATCTCGTCAGCGATGGGGTGAACTACGGGTTGTTGCGTGAGTTTGCGCATAGGTGGCACGATCGCAGGATAAGGCAAGATAGGATGCTGGTAGGAAGGCCCGACGACGTAGGCGTTATTGTGCCGTCAGCCCCAGAAGGGGGAGAATGACGTTAAACTGGGACAAGGAACAGAATAAATATTTGTAGGGAGTCAAGAAAGTGCGCGCGAGAAAGAGCAAGGTGCAAGTACCGCGCGCATCTCCCGAGATTAGGCCCGTATGACCTGAGGGTCGGTGGGGCCATGGGAGGTGGTGGGTTGTTCCCATCTCTGGGCTGAGGCTCCCCAGTACCAGCTCCTTCCACTTGACCGCATCCAGCGTAAAGCGGCTCGAATCGTCGACGACCGAGTGCTTTCCGATCGGCTCGATTCACTGGCATTGCGAATAGATGTTGCATCCCTTTGCATTGTCTTTCGCATATACCATAGAAAGTACTCTGAAGAATTGTTCGGATTAATCCCAGCTGCCAAATTTCGTGAACGCACTACGCGGCAAACGTCCCGGTACCATCCACACCATCTGGATGCTTGGCGGTCCACCACTGTAGGTTTCAAAAGGAGTTTTCTTCCGCGTACAACCTCTTTGTGGAATAGTTTACCACTGGCGATTTTTCCGGACCGATACGACCTGGGGAACTTCAAGAAAAGAGCTTACTCCTTTCTAAAGGGCCGGCAACGCACCTGCAATTCCCCAGGTGTTGCGGTTGATCATGGGTGGCGGTAATCACTTAACATCAGGTGAACCGCATGCTCGTTTGCCCCCTCTTCTATAAAAAAAGTGAAGTTCAATCATAATTATACGCAGCTCCTTGTCCTAGACATTCTTTGTAAATATATCATATATAGTGAAAGAGAAAATTAGAGTGAATTGAACTAAAATAGTGAAGAAAACTAGCCCATGAATACAGTTATATTATTAAATGGTTAAACGAGCTTACATTAAGTGAAGTTCAACTATTATTATACGAAGCTCCTTGTCCTAGACATTCTTAACAATTGTAGTACGTCGCATTTCATGTTTTGTTACATTGCAAATTTTAAGGAACTGTATATTATGTGGCAACACTGTATCAACATGTCCGTTAATGCAATTTAATTATGTTTGAAGCAAGGAATTAGATGAGCAACCCTAAACCAGGGAGGATTGGGTCGGGAGTACCGTCTAGGATAAGGAGCTTCGTATAATTATGGTTGAACTTCACCTAAGGTAAGTTTATTTATTTACATTTAATTATACTCCCTCCTTGTCCTAGACATTCTTAAAAATTGTAGATGTTTGACAGGGTTGCGAATTTATATTACCAATGAATGTAAATTTGCAATTTTTAAATATTTCCTTATTTTATAAAAATGTTGATTATATTCATCATTCATCATCATTACAGCCCTACACAAGTCCACTGCTGAACATAGGCCTCCCCCAAGTAAAGCCACAAAGCACGGTCCTGAGCCACCTGCATCCATCGACTTCCTGCATATCTTACCAGGTCATCACTCCATCTAGCGGGGGGTCCCCCTACACTAAGCCTGCCGGTACGAGGCTGCCACTCGAGAACCTTTCTTCCCCATCAGTTATCGGTTCTTTGAGCTATATGGCCGGCCCCTATCGTTGGGAGGCACTATTGAGGTCATTGAGCATAGTACTCAAGTCCTCCAGCGATTCTGCCATAAAGACTATATCGTCGGCAAATCGAAGGTGAGTGATGTACTCTCCATTGATGTTAATACCGTATCCTTTCTAGTACAGTAACTTGAAAAAATCTTCCAATACAGCGGTAAGAGTTTCGGAGATATAATTTCACCCTGTTTACACCTCTCTGTAGTTGGAAAGATTTCACACTGTGGTTCTGTACTCGGAAAGCCATCACAGCCCTACTTTACAAACACTTCAGCATTTTGATGTACCGACAGACAACTTGGTATCGCTGAAGGGACTGTAGCACTGCCCAATTTTTTACGGAATCAAAGGCTTTCTCATAGTCCACATACTCCAGGCAAAGTGGCAGATTTTACTCTTCGGTCTTCTGTACAATCTGCCGCAGGGTATGCATGGTACTGAAGCCATTTCGGAAACCGGCTTGTTCGGGAGGCTGAATGTCGTCGAATCAATAGCCAATAAATGCGAATACCTCTCAATAAATATAATCATTGATAAACTCCCTTTTACCATGTGTTTTTTACTCGATTTCGTGTATGCGTTCGAGTCAAAAGTAGTTGACTCTAAACTAACTTCCCAAATATCTAGATGGGATTATGTATATTGTATAAGAATATGAAAACAACGTGATAAAGAAACCAAAAAAAATTTCTTGGCAATCTAATTTATTTCCTGATGGTTTAGACACTTTACAGTAATCATGGTCATGAAGGGACCAAGATGTTAGAATCATAGTAAACGATGTTTCGCGGAATCTGCGCTCTCCAAAACGTCGTTAAGGAAGAATCGAACTCACGGCCCACAGTGCCAGAACACCACTCATAAACCTATTTCCGCTTATTGCCACTTCAACGTATTGATGACATTTGCTAATATGTAAATCTGACATATACGTGTGCAGTACGGTCATCCAACCAGTAATAAACGAGTGTTTCAAGACAGCGGTCGTTTCATTGCATTCACAAACATATCATTGGCGACGAAGAAGGAGTACCCACAATAAAAAAAAATGGCTTATCTGGGAAATCTGCCTATTTTTGACCATAAGTCAAGTGAATGGTCAATTTTCAAAAGCAGACTAACTCAGTTTGCGAAGATAAATCGCGTCGAAGAAGTGAACAAAAGTGGAATTCTTCTCACCCATCTTACGGATGAAACGTATCGCTTGGTACGAAACTTAGCGTACCCGCAAGACTTAGAATCTCTAAGTTACTCGAATCTCGTTGAATTACTCGACGGTCATTTCAAGCCAAAAAAATGCTCATTTGTGGATAAAGAAAAATTTTTGGGGCAACCAGAAATCCAGGCGAATCATTGGGAGACTGGGCAGCGCGATTGAGAGGTCTCGCAAGCAATTGTGACTTCGGCACTGCCTTGGAAACGAATTTAAGAGATCGTTTCGTCCTCGGCCTGGGCCCTGGCCCGGAACAAGATAAGTTGTTCGAACAAGATCCGTCCACATTGACACTGTCAGTAGCTATGGAGCTAGCCGAGCAGGCGGCGTATGCCAGGCAGGCGAAGGTTATGTTGTGCACCAGCGAACATGCTCCAATTAAGGAGGAACCGGTATACCGAGCGAGATTTCAAGGTCAAGGAGACAGCGGCGCGGTTATACGGCGTCCTAATGCTGGCAGGACATCAGCAGGTCGCGACCAACCGAGAGATTTTTCTCGTTGTTCGGTCTGTGGCTTGAAGAACCACCAAAGTGATAAGTGCCGTTATAAAAGTTACAGATGTCAAAAGTGCGGTGAAAAAGGTCATTTAAAGAAAGTGTGTGATAGTGTCAATAGATCGCGGATGTACCATATCGAGTCGGTAAGCGAACCAGAGCAGGTCAAGGACACGTCTTGTGAGGAGTGCCACAATTTTAATTTGAGGTATGTGACTGATAAGCCCATTTCAATTGATGTAATAATAGGTAATCAGTGTATGACAATGGAGCTTGATTCAGGATCAAGTAAAAGTGTGATTTCTTATAATACATATAAGGAAAAATTCTTAAAATATTCATTACCTAGTAGTTCTGTAAAAATGTGCTTATATAACGGACACAAGATTGATCCATTAGGTTATATTACTGTAGAAACTAGTTACAATAACAGTACAAAATTGATTAAATATTTTGTTGTCAAAAATGGGGGACCGCCTATACTAGGTAGGGATTTCATGAGCGCCTTTAATTTTGTGATTACTACCAAATTAAATTACATAAGAAATGATTCCGAATTGCATGAGTTATTAAATAAATATTCGGCGTTGTGGCGTGACGAGTTGGGCGCATTTAATAACTTTAAAGTCAGTTTGCAGTTGAAGGCGAATGCTGTGCCTAAGTTTTTTAAGCCGCGTACTGTACCCTTTGCCCTCAGAGATAAAGTCGAACAAGAGCTAAACCGATTAGTGCACTTGGGTATCCTTGTTCCTATTAATTATTCTCAATACGCCACCCCCATTGTGCCAGTTTTAAAAGATAATGGCCAAGTTAAAATCGCAGGTGATTTTTCTATTACATTAAATAAGGATCTCTTAATAGAAAAATATCCCCTGCCTCGAATTGAAGAGGTTTTTGCCAAAATTGGAGGGGGTGAGCACTATAGTAAAATTGATTTAAAAAACGCTTACAACCAGTTCGTCCTGGATGACGCGTCTCAGGAGCTCACGGCAATTAATACGCATAAAGGACTTTTTAAATACACTAGGTTAGTGTACGGCCTTTCTAGTGGTCCAGCCATTTTTCAACGGAGCATGGAGACACTTTTATCAGGAATAGACGGGGTAAGCATATGGCTTGATGACATTTGTGTCACGGGCCCCGATAGAAATTCCCACATGCAGCGGCTAAGTAAAGTCCTAGATAGACTATGTAAGGCAGGCCTACGTTTACAAAAAGACAAATGTCAATTTTTCAGAGAAAGCGTCAGGTATTTGGGTTACGTGATTAGTAAAACGGGATTAAGGACTTGTCCGGATAAAGTACAAGCCATTCTTAGTGCACCGGAACCAAATAACGTCACCGAAGTTAAAAGATTTCTAGGAGTAGTCAACTACTATAGAAATTTTATTCCAAACGCCTCTTCTGTACTGAGTCCTCTACATGAGCTATTACGTAAAGATGCAAAATGGGAATGGGGAAAACGGCAGCGACAAAGCGTCGCAGCGATACGGCGCGAACTGGCGTCAGAACGCGTGTTGGCTCATTTCGAGCCAGCGGCGCAGCTAGTGCTGGCGGTGGACGCCGGCCCGACCGGTCTCGGCGCCGTACTCTCACAAAGGGCGGAGGACGGCATCGAATGCCCGCTAGCGTATGCATCTCGCTCACTTACGAGCAGTGAAAGAAACTATAGCCAGATACAGAAGGAAGCGACGGCCATTATCTTCGGGGTCCGACGCTTTCATCAATATTTGTACGGTCGCGAAGATCCTTTTATCCTGAAAACCGACCACAGACCATTGGTATCAATTTTTAATCCTAAAACAGGTATTCCTGTTACTACTGCGCTAAGACTGCAGCGATACTCAGTTATATTGTCCGCTTATAACTATGTCGTACAATATGTCTCGAGCGGAAATAATATTGTGGCCGATTACTTCTCACGCGCTCCTGTAAAATGCGTCAACGAGTCGTCGAACGATATAGATACAAACGATATAGACACTCATTATGCAGTTAGGTTTCTCGATGCGTCATCGCCGGCCACTTCGGCCCGCGACGTTGCGCAGACGACGGAGCGAGATAGGACGATTAAAACCGTGCTTAGGTACATGCAACACGGGTGGCCGCGTAAATTAAAATGTAAATCTATTTTACCTTATTTTCACTGCAAGTCCGATTTACAATATGAGAATGGTTGTCTTTTTAGGGGACATAGGATTGTTATACCACTCGGGTTGAGAGATAGAATGTTACGCGAGCTTCATGATTCTCATTTAGGAATAACCAAAACTAAATGTAACGCTAGAAGTAGAATGTGGTGGCCCGGTATTGACCGGGACATCGAACGCTGGATCGGATCATGTGCGACGTGCGCAAGCGTGCGGGCCGCCCCGCCGCGCGACCCCCCCGCGCCCTGGCCTCCCTCCACCGCGCCATGGCAACGAGTGCACATTGATTACATGACTGTAGGGCAGAGGGTATATCTGGTAATCGTCGACTCCTACAGTAAATGGATAGAATGTCTATACATGCATAACGGAACCTCATCTAATGCTTTAATAACAAAATTAAAAGGCGTTTTCTCTAATTTTGGAATACCAAATGTTTTAGTGTCCGACAACGATGTAAAAATTAATTCACTCGAGTTTCAGACATTTTGTTCATCGAATGGCATAAAATACATGACGTCACCCATTTACCATCCGCCAAGTAACGGTCAAGCTGAGAATTCAGTAAGAACATGTAAAAAAATGTTAAAATGTATATTAATTGACAATTTACCTTTGCACAAAGTTCACGACATGTTATTAGGGTACCTATTTAACTATAGAAATACCGTGCATTGTACCACGGGTGAAACGCCGGCAAAGTTAATGTTCGGCAGAAATTTGCGGTCGCGTCTCGATTTGATTTTACCCTTAAAAAATCATAATTCTAATTCACTTACGGCAGCCGGGAAAAGATCTTTTGAAATCGGCGATATCGTTTGGACCCGATGGTACAGTGCACGAAAAGAATCTTGGCAGTTAGGTAGAATAAAGGAAAAAAATAGGAAATAAAATGTATAGAATTCATATTAGGGACATGGAGGTTTGGTGTATTAGACATGTGGATCAAATTATTAGATATAGGGGTTCAGACAGTAGTCGCGACGATATTGTCGCTGCTGAGGAGACTCGTTGCCCCTCCACGTCGCCGGCTACTGTAAATGCACACTCTCCCGCGCAACAGCCTATGTTTCCGGGTATAAGTAATACGGAGCAAAGTATGGAGCAGGCTACGAATATGCAGACGGGTGAGCTGCAATCGCCCTCGAATACTGGAGCGCCGAATCTTGGTTCATCTGACCACGGTGAGGCAGAAGAAGTAAGTGACTGTGAGACTAGGGAGTATGAAAAGGACAACATTGCCTCCGCAGAAAGGCCTATGGCAGAAACGGAGGCTGTGCCGTCCACAATTGGCGATTCCCATGTACCGCCAACATTGCCACTTTTAGCCACACGCCCGAAACGTACAAGACCAAGGGTGGATTATAAAAAGTATTTTTAAGTAGCGATTGTTAATTATAGTTATGCAGAGATCAAGTTTGCTAATTATTGTTAATAGTTATTATTAGTTGTTAAGTTTATGTAAAAAAAAAAAATTACTGTATTTAATTTAGAAACCGTGTTACCAGGTTCCAAAATTAAGTGGGGAGGAATGACATATACGTGTGCAGTACGGTCATCCAACCAGTAATAAACGAGTGTTTCAAGACAGCGGTCGTTTCATTGCATTCACAAACATATCAAAATCACTCGTGATTACTGATAATGTGGTCAAGAGTCCGAATGCCGGATGGAGTCAAAAATCAGTTATAGGGTTTTATTTTCAAAAAATACTCAGTCTCTGCCTTGATTCAGAAAGCTGACTGTATTTCACCTATTCCTTTAAAAGCACTAAAACCGTTTTTTCTGCGCCTGATCTCTCTCCGGTATTGTAGCAAATAAAAAACTATGGCAGCTAGCAAAATACCACTTTATTCGAAATTTAATTTTCTAAAGCTAAATTCATCTTTCAAGTTGACTATTTCATTACATCAGCAACAGACATATCACCAATACAATTTAAAATATTTCAAAATTTTGTACAGAGATACTGATGAAACATTTTATTTAAGTTAAAAAAACTGAAAACTTATATTCATAATCATAATCATTATTAATAACGATTTCTTATACTTACGCGAATACTACACATTGATATAATACTAGTTTTTACGGATTTTATCACGTATATTTAACTATAAATACCCGAAGTTTCGAACGCTTTACAGCACCCATGGTCACGGGGGGGGGGGGGGACTGAGATTTCAGATGATGAAAGCGTTCAAAACGTCGGGTATTTATAGTTAAATATACGCGATAAAATCCGTAAAAACTAGTATTATTTCAATCTTTATTAATAACTTATTACTTAAACAGAAATTTACTATGGTCAACAGCCCCTTATCTCTATCTCTCTAATTATACTCCCTCCTTGTCCTAGACATTCCTAACAATTGTAGTACGTCGCATTTCATGCCAGCATCACAATTTATCTAAGCGCGCTTAAAAAAAATTAATCAACCAGTCCGTTATTGCAATTTCATTACGTTTTTTTTTGTGCCAGCCATCACGGTATGTTTTTATAATTTTGTTGTAAAAATTAAATATGTTTAGTGTAAAATTAAATGTTTTGTATCCAAAACCTACTACAAATAAATTTATAACGTATCTGCGTGGTAATAATTAGATAATGTACTTGGGAAAGGATGATATTCATAATGGAGCCAACCGATCAAAGGTAAACAAAAATCCTATTGTTTGAGGTAGGTGCACGTGTATATAAAATAAATAAAGTTAAAACATTTATTAAATAATAAAATCAGATTCACTGTGCGCATAATTAATTAACAAGTATGATAAATTATCGAACAAATTCACTACACTATCCTCAATAACCTCAATAGTGTCTCTGAACGGATAGGTCTTAAGATGAACATGGACGAAACAAAGATGATGTTTAATGTCTATGTCACACTTACGCCGGTAGTAGTTGGGAGCACTAAGCTCGAAGTTGTTGACGAGAACGTTTATTTGGGACAAATAGTCCGACTAGGTAAGTCCAACTTCGACCGAGAAGTCAATTGACGGATTCAATTCGACTGGGCAGCGTTTGGAAAATTACGACACATCTTCCCGTCAGGTATACCTCAAAACCTGAAAACTAGATTATACAAACAGTGATGACTTATCGATCTGAGACGTGATCCTTCACTGCTGGCCGTATAAGGACGATCAATGTCGCTCAGCGAGCTATGTAAAGGTCTATGTTCTGGATTCCCATGCGTGATAAACTAAGAAATGAGGATATCCGCAGTTGAACCAGAGTGACCGACATAGCCCAACGGATTAGTAAGTGAAGTGGCAATGGGCCGGTCATATAGCTCGAAGAACCAACATTCGATGGGGAAAAAGTTTTTCGAGTGGCAGCCTTGTACCGGTAGGCGTGGTTGAGGGCGACCCCACACTAGATAGTGTGACGACCTGGTAAGACATACAGGAAGTCGATGGATGCATGTGACTCAGTACCGTGCTTTGTAGCAATCCCAGGGGGAGGCCTATATTCAGCAGTAGACTTACGAAGGGCCGTAATGATGATGATGATGATGATTCGCATTTATATCCTGATATAAACACAAAACTACTCAACTACTAACTACTCATTGAGTGAAACACAACAACATCGACGATTTCTGAATCACTGCGTGTTCGTTTTTCATCCTAATTTGTAAAAACTGACTTTAAAATAAATTGTATAAAGCAAAATGAGGTATATTATGCCTTAAAAAAGTACTATTTTCAGCCAGTAGTAGCTATCAAAATACAATTTAGCAAGAAATTTGATTTACTAAAGCTAAAAGCATCGTTACTTCATGTTCTCGGATCTATTATGACACAGAAAAACACTTACCTTAAATATAACATAATACATACATAAATACCCACGCATGTCACCCAGAAGGGTAGGCAGAGACTACGGACTTCCATTTAGCACGATCCTGACATACCTCTATCGCCTCATTTACATCCATATATCTACGCATACATGCTCGTCGGTTGAGGGTACTTCTGACGTGGCCTATTTTCAAAATATCGCCATTTTGGTCGATAAACTTTCTTCTAGGGCGTCTATCCCGACTATGCTGTTCACATCCGCCATATAAATTTGCTTTGTCACTCCTTCCTTATTCATTTTTTCCACATGACCAAACCACCGAAGCATTCCTTTTTCAATCCAGGTCACAACATCATCTTGCACACCACATTTATCTCCAAGTAAATGTAAAAAAAGAAACCTTAAATATATAATCTATTTATAATTTGTTTGACTACTTATCGTTCTAGCCTATCAAATGAACTGCTTAAAGGAAAAAGTAGGAGTTTAGAATTTTAATCATGTTATTATCTATAATTATGGGCTTCTTCCAAGGAATTCTACAAAGCACGGTCCCGAGCTATCTGAGCATTGACTAGTGATCAGACACCCTATACTGTACCTACCGATGGGAGTCAGCCACTAGAAAACCGTTGTTCTAATCATATACCTATCGTATACGTAGTATAGGGCTATGCTACAGTTGCATCAGTAGTGTTACGAGCTTGAGGTTCGTGACAATAAAAATTGCCGATAAAATTTACCTAAATTAACACTTTAATTTTCTTTACACAAATTAAAACTTAAAACACTAATAAGTTATCACACTAATTCACTTTATTTCGCTCCGAAGCTTCGCTTGTGTCGCCAACTCTAATACTTCCCCGATCGCATCTTGCAGCGCCTATTTATATAAATTAGCAATGAAGCATCCGGAATATTCAAGTAAATGCGCGCAAAGCGACGAGTGTTCGAGTGAAGATTGTCTAGAAACTTATTTCTTCGGATGGTGCTGTCGGTTGAGAGATTTGTGATGTAA
The DNA here is from genome assembly GCA_036936625.1 of Parnassius smintheus behrii. Lineage (NCBI taxonomy): Eukaryota > Metazoa > Arthropoda > Insecta > Lepidoptera > Papilionidae > Parnassius > Parnassius smintheus. Next base: position 37,694,192 of record JAUPFT010000030.1, on the reverse strand, counting down.
TTTTCTGCAAAGCTCCCCTCGCTCTCGTTCCTGACACTAGATGGCGCTAGTTGACTTATTCACGCAACACTGCCCCCTCCTAAGACATGCTCGTCCCGAGCATTATCGGTCTCATAATAACGCGCCAAGCGATCCACATGGACGATCTTAGGAGTCCCTCTTGTGCCTTTCTGTATCCGGTAGGTCACATCGTTGATCCTGGTAACAATCCGGTACGGGCCGTCCCATTTAGCTTGAAGCTTAGGAGATTTCCCTTTGCTGCGGACTGGATTGTGCAACCACACTAATGAACCTTCTTTGAACCCTTTATTGTTCATTTTGCGGTCGTACCGGGTTTTCATTTTCTCAGAAATTTGCTGGCCCGATTGTCTGACGTGCTCATAAATGTCATTCATTTTGTTCCGCAAGTCATTTGCATAATCGGTTATACTGCGTGGAGCATCAGGTGGTATCCCGGTGATCAGGTCCGCAGGCAGCCGTAATTCTCTCCCAAAGTTTGCGAAAGCTGGTGTCACTGATGTACTTTCGTGAACAGCGCTTCGATATGACAACAAAAACGGTTGTATGTGCTTGTCCCAATCTCGTTGCCGATTGTCTACAACTTTTGCTAGGTACCTCTCCAATGTCTGATTAAATCGTTCCACCATTCCATCAGATTGTGGGCGATAAGATGTCGTTCTTGTTTTATGAGTATCCATAACTCGGCAAGTTTCCTGGAATATTTGAGACTCAAAATTCCTTCCTTGATCGCTGTGAATCTCTAAAAGTACTCCAAAACGACAGAAGACTTCATGAACTACATAGTTTATCGGCAACTGTTGAAGCTTCTTGAATTGGAATGGCGAAGACTTCTGGCCACTTAGTGAAGTAATCCATCACAACCATGAAATACTTGTTACCGCTTTCACTCTCCGGAAACGGCCCCGCCACGTCAATGGCTATTCTCTCCCATGGTGCACCAACATTGTACAACTTCAATGCACCTCTACTACGAGTCTGAGGTCCCTTTACAGCCGCACAACTTGTAAATTTGCGACACCAGTCCTCGACATCGTTTCGACAGTGGACCCAGTAAAACCGTTCTCGGATCTTCAGTAGAGTTCGTTTAACTCCCAGATGGCCTCCTGAATAATCATTATGGTACAGCTGTAGAACATCCGGTACTTTAGGTTTAGGGACAACCATTTGTAAATGACAGCTGTCTCCCCGAACATTTTCCCATTTACGGCACAGAACTCCATCCTGAAGCAGCAAGCTGTCCCACTGGGCCCAATAGCTTTAAGTGGTCGAACTCATCGCTGAGACGTCGCTCCACTTGGGCTTGGGAGCACTGGCCTTCATCCATTCCAGGATCGGCTTGATGTCCGGATCTTCCTGCTGTGCACGTTGTAAGCTGTCCTTCCACTCGTTGCTGAGGTGGTCTGCCCTGAGCATCCTCACGGATACCACTTCCTTATTCTCCTGCCTGGTACAATGTTTGCAATCTTCAGGACAAGGTCTTCTTGACAATGCATCTGCGTTAGGGTGAGATTTCCCGCTGCAGTGTCTGATAGTAAAGTCGTATTCCTGCTGCTGCTGCCTTTCTAGGGTTCGCTTAGGGCAGCTGGATTGAAGATGGCCCCTTTCCCCACAACCATAGCACCTGGGGCTGTATCCTTTATTGTGGTCGCGAACCGTAACTGCGGCAACCTCCCTAGCACTAGGGGAACGACGATCCTGCCGCCACCAGGCGGTGCCGTTAGCTGCACGACCCTTTAGAGATCGATCAACTCTCCTTTCCACGGTTCGCTTAGGGCAGCTGGATCGAAGATGGCCCTTTTCCCTACAGCCATAGCACCTAGGGCTATATCCTTTGTTGCAGTCGCGAACTGTAGCTGCTGCAACCTCCCTGACGCGATGGGAACGATGGTCCTGCCGCACGGCTTTCACCTCCAGTGCATGGGCCAAGGCGTCCTTAAGCGTCTCGTGGTACCCGAGCCTCACAGCAGTTCTGACTTCCAGGTCGCGGATGCCGTCGATGAATGTCTGCACCAGGTTCCCTTCAATGAGTGCAGGTACAGACCGGTATGCTTTTCGCACCAGCTTCTCCACCTCTAGAGCCCACTGCTGCAGGTTTTCGTTGATGCGCTGCACGCGATCTTTAAGCTTCGCACAAAAGACGTGTTCCAGGTGATCGTCGCCATATCTCGCCTCCAATGCCTCAAGGAGTTGCTCATAAGTCACTTCCTCACTGAGAGCTTCCAGAACAGTTAAGGCCTGTTCGCGTAGGCCTAATGTGAGAGCAGTCATGGCCTGACTTTTATTCCAGCCGTTCACCTTCATAACAGCCTCGAACTGGATTTTGTAGGCTGACCAGGAAGAAGTCCCGTCGAACGGTGGCACTTTGAACCCACGTAGCTAAGGTGTAGTAGCTACCACGGGAGCTGTAGTTCCATTACCCAGTTTGAGGTCATCCAGCGTTTTCTTCACGTCAGCCATTACGTTGTCAACCCGATTGTTTACTAGGTCAATTCGGGTTTCAGCTTCCGACAGGCGGTTGTCATGTTGAGCAACCTTATCCTTCACCTCCCGTATCTCTTTTCCGAAGGTAGCGTGAAGGTCTTTCATAAGGAGCATCTGCTCTTCCTTATCACGTTGGAGTTGCTTTTCTAAACGACGGGCCTGTTCCTCCTGCCGGCGGGCCTGTTCCTCCTGCCGGCGGGCCTGTTCCTCCTGTCCGCCCCGCAGCTGCTCTTCCAATCGGCGTGCTTGATCCGCCTGCTGCCGAGCCTGTTCCTCCTGTCGACGAGCCTGTTCTTCCTGCTGCTCTTTCAACCAACGGGCCTGTTCCTCCTGTCGGCGAGCCTGCTCCTGCAGCATCGCCATCAGGGCACCTAAGTCAGGTGCTGCAGTTGTAGGGGCTACTGACGGGTCTGCAGCCGGTGGCTGACCCTCCGACGTCTGTGGCGTTGCACCACCAAATCTTCTTTGGTCCGTCTCCTGCTGGCGTTGACTGCGGGTACGGGCACCCTCAGTTTCCTCCTTAGGTAAAATCGGCATGATTTTATCCCACTTTTGACACCAATTGTTACGAGCTTGAGGTTCGTGACAATAAAAATTGCCGATAAAATTTACCTAAATTAACACTTTAATTTTCTTTATACGCAAATTAAAACTTAAAACACTAATAATTAATCACACGAATTCACTTTATTTCGCTCCGAAGCTTCGCTTGTGTCGCCAAATCTAATACTTCCCCGATCGCATCTTGCAGCGCCTATTTATATAAATTAGCAATGAAACATCCGGAATATTCAAGTAAATGCGCGCAAAGCGACGAGTGTTCGAGTGTAGGTTTTCTAGAAACTTAGTTCTTCGGATGGCGCTGTCGGTTGAGAGATTTGTGATGTCATTTTCTGCAAAGCTCCCGTCGCTCTCGTTCCTGACACTAGATCGCGCTAGTTGACTTATTCACGCAACAGTAGTATAGTTGTAGTGCGAATGGGTCGGCTTGACCGGGGAAGGACCACACTCTCACAGAATACCAGCGTAAAATAGTTGCTTAATGCTGCTGCGTTTCGTATGGTGATCCTTTTAACTGGAAACGAGGCATTCCATCTTAGTCCTCATAGGTGATAACGCATCTGCATTTCAAGTTGTATTCGAGGAAAGATGTAGATGTCTATGGGCCGCAGAAATCACTTACCATCAGGTGGACTGTGTGCTCCATTGTCACCCTATCCTATAAAAAAACCTAGCCTTTGGCTGACACTACTAACGACGTTGAGCATAGTGCTTAGATCCTAAATACTCAATACTTGTTATTTATTTGCATTCCATAATGTACAAATTAATAAATATTAAATTACCACAATATGGACCCTATCGAATATAGCAAATTAGAATATAGGAGGACGCAAAAACGTTTTATTATTCTGGTAACGCCAGTTAACAATCTACTTTATCAATATTACATTACATATCGCATTGAGTTCGTCCTAAGTTATATCTACTTTATCAACATGACTAGTGCATATTTTTTGTTTCCTTCCTTCCTTCCCTTTCCTACCGCACGCGCTGCCGCCGAGGTGAAAAAGAGGATCTCGGCGCGCGTCATTATACTAAGTGATATTACGCCATCCGCAGCGCACGGCCACCCGTCGCGTCTTATGTACATTAACCGCAAACCGCGCAGGATGAACATTGAGTTCTCCTGTTTATGTTTAATATTCACCGCATCAGACATTGTGTCCTTGTAACTCATAAAAGTGTGAGACGCCCCCGTAAGGGCAAAGGTGGAGAGTGTGGGACTTCACGAGACTGTTACGAGAGTGCGTGTGCGCCGAACCACGTGGCGAGCTAGCTGTATAGCAGACACTCCAGGAGGAAGGCGCGGCAGCCCTCATCAGGTCAGTGCGTGCTATCCCACCTATTTATTTTCCCCTTTGCCGTATGCACCAAAATTACAGTCCACTAAATCATTATCGAAGATACCTTAAGTTGCTGGCGTCTCCATTTTTAATGGTCACTTCTCGCTGGATTGACCTTGACTTTCCGCCCTTATTAGATCGTTATCGTAATAAGCGTTTATATAATTAATTATTTATATTTTAATCCGACTTCGGATTAACCCCGCCCTTATTAGAACACTAGAATAGGTCCTAATAGGTGACATTCATAGTAATTTTAAAACTATATTCATAGAATGAATAAGCATATAATTATCTATATAAATTATTTGTTGTATGTTCACATCACGTCATCAACTTTTAACTACATCTATAGATTATACTGTTAAATTACATTTATTATTTGCACATATATTTAAGCATTATATTCGTTGTAAATAACTTCATAATTATTATAAAAGTTAACAATTAAAGTTCATCGTTAACAAAACTAATATTTAATAATTCAACCGCGTAGCGAGGTCGCTTACTGACTACCCGCTTATAATTATATTATGTTTGCCGCATAACTTAAGTTGTAATGCCGCCTAAAAAACAAATAGCATCGAATAATAGCGATTCCTCGGATAATGAGCGCACACCTGATGCTGAGTTGGTTTTATTGTTAGCTAAACGAGATGCTTTATTTATCTTTATAGCAGTATTATATTTTCAATTCAAAATTAGTACTGCATTTGTGATAATAATAAAATGTATGTATATAGAGTACTCACTTATTTTCTTTCACTATTTTTTCGTGACTTTCTTCATTAATAATAAATGAACTTTGTTCATTCATATTCAAAACACTTTATACACAAACACCGTGTCGAAAACTGCCGAAAAGAAATGACGTTAGACCATCGTTAGACAATGCACGGCCTTCAAGCCACACCTCCGTGCCCGTCGGAGTGGGGAGCGTGAGGTTTTTTCGTTACGGAATAAATTTCTGGATTCGGTCCCCGCGCTCAAGGCCCGCGATAGAAGCTATACAATAGCTTAAAAACAATTGTTAATGACACCCACCTACACTAATGGCTTTGTAGACTTGCCCACCTAATATTGTTTCTATAATGTCGGAAATATAAAGACTATTATGAATAACAATTATATTGTAAGTTAATAACTTAATTTCGTTATATAGTATATTGAGTTGATAATGTCCTATCGTTATTGTTTCTATTTTGATTTTGAAGATAGGCCTTATTGTTTCAAGCAAAATATCCTATGTTCGTTCTTTAGTTGATTTAAAATATTCTATCTCGTTTTTATATTATAAGGAAGCATATATTGCAACTTTTGTTTTTAATAACATGTGCTATAAAAATATTCAAAAACTACGTATTTTTATTTAGTATACCAGATGCTATACAAATGATGCAAACAAGTTTTTTCTACATCCTGTAAAGTTGTCAAAATGAGATAGTACCAGTTGCCAGTTCACAGTCGTATGATATTTTAAAATATTGTTTCAGTATACGAGTAAGTAAACATGTTTGAATTAATGCGAAATAAATATTATGTAAAGCATTTTAAGCCCTGGTGTCTGATTGTGTTCTTACATAATTACGTCTTTTTTCATATTTTTTGATATTCTTTCATCTATCTTTTACTGCCTACCGGTAAAATGTAATAGAACACATGCCGCCTCATAGAATGGAATTTAGTATATTTTGATAAATATATATATATATATATATATATATATATATATATATATATATATATATATATATATATATATATATATATATATATATATATTGTAATAATATTTTTTTTAAATGAAGTATGAAAAATTTTAGAAACACCGTTTTAGCAATTATCACATTACCAGAAGTAATTGTCAATCAAATTCTATTTAGTAGTTTAATAACTCTTATTAGGCAACTCATGCTGTATATAATTTTTAAATTTTTCGATAGATCGATGGTGCACATTTTTGGGGCTTTGTTGTCAAAGAACGTATTTTGCCCGATAAAGAAATAGTGACGCTTTGGACGCGAGTAACTGGTGTAAAAAGCTTGTGCTTGTTTCTAGTATCTACAAAATGTATAGTTTTAATAAAACTTTTTTTTGTTTTTGTGCACATATATTAAATTTTCGTTAATATTCCCGAGAGGCCAAAGTTAATACATTTATTTCTCTAAATTTTTCCTTTGAAGACTCCTCCAGAACTATGTTTAATAAGGCTGTCTTCTACAAAAAAATCCATTGTCAGTCGCATTACACCATGGTAAGATTCAATATGACATTATGTTATGGAAATAAAACAAATTAATTTAACTGTTTCGACACATGTAAGGACCCTGAGTTTTTACAGCATGTGGTGTAGAACTAAGTTTATTATGATATTTTAATATGATAATGAAGTTATCTATAATATTGTTAAATAATTCTATTTCTTTTTAATAATTTATTTATTCAATGATGTAATGCAAATTTTTTTATAATTCTTTCATTTACTAAATAATCAATGCATGTTGAGATTACCTATAAAAAGAAATACAATTATAATGTGCTTAAATTGTTATGAAAATGATCTTTATATTGCTGTTGTAATTTCTGTTGGTAATCCTAATAAATAAATAAATAAATAAATTAGTTAGATTAGACATGTTGGGGCCCCACTGAAGCTTCGCATTTTATTGTACGCGAGAAAGACGAGTTCGGTCCCCGGCGGCACCAATGAAGTTTTATTTGCAATTTCACGAACTCGGCGTTGAAGGACAACATCGTGAGAAAACCTGCATGTCTTAGTTATTAGTATTTTGAAGACATATGATTCATGCATAGTATTACTCAATTTAACATTACGTGGTAAAACCACACTCTAGCTTTAATATGGTTTTAGCACGAATAGGTTGGGTCGACCTGAGAAGGACCATGCTATCACAGAATACCAGCGTAAAATACCCGCTTAATACTGCTGTATTTTGTATGGTGAGATGATTTTTACTGGAAACGAGGCATTCCACCTTAGTCCCCAGAGCTGAGAACGCATCTGCGTTTTGATGCTTTAAAGTTAAAGCCTGCTTTAAAGATAAATCCCACTTCTGGGCACAGACTTCCGCTCATTTCTGAGAGGGTTTTAGAGCAAGGAATAGTGCGCCGCGTTGCCCCAATGCGTGTTTAAAATATTTTTTCCTATTTCTCAGATATGCAGGTTTCCTCACGATGTATTTCTTGACCGCCGGGCACATGGTAAATCAGCACTTAAAATTGCAATTAACAATTTGATTGGTACCGGCGACGATCGAGTCCGCTTTACTCGCGTACTGTGAAATTTACAGCTAACGCTAACCATGTGTGCTAACATGGATTTTGATGCTTCAAAGAGGATAAATATAGATGTTTATGGATCACAGCACACACCTACCATCAGATTGACTGTGTGCTCGTTTGTCACCCTTGTACATATATTTATATTAATTATCTAATTAATAATATTTTATTGATAATAATAATGTTACATGTGTTTGTGTTAATAAAAAAGCAAATCAGTAATATTACCCATAAATTAACCACAAGTTTTACATTATAATATAGAAACAAACTTTAAATTGACACCTAATGGGACATCAACCCTATGTTGAAGCATAAATAACCTTCAATAAGTATCCTTGTAACAAAAAAAAATGATTATCTTCTATTCTATAATATATTATAGTTTTAGTGTATATCTCCAGTCGATAATGCTAACGTAGCGATATATATATATATATATATATATATATATATATATATATATATATATATATATATATATATATATATATATATATATATATAGTTTTAGTATACATCTATAGTCGATAAATCACATAACGATATAATCGCCTTGTACAGTGACATAATCAAGTCACACTCACACTCCCGCACACAAAGTGGTTACCTAGGGTCGATCTTACTTGACAAGCACTCGGTAGAGTCTTACTAAACGTGAAAGTTACAGTCTTGCTTGCATCATATGACGATTGCGGACAGACTAAATAGTCTACAAAGAACTGCCTGCTTAATGGCAACTGGAGCTATGCGATCATCGCCTGGAGCGGCTCTTAATGCACTTCTATGCCTAACGACCCTTGATCTTTATCTAGACAAGGAGGCGAGGGCTAGTTTGTATAGGATTAACACCCAGGGTGGTCTGAGCTTGCTCTCTTACAGATTGAGATCCATGCTCGACTCAATTAAGGAATCACCGGTCTTATACGCATAAGGCCGGTGATCTCAGCTATCATGCGTCCACTACACACTTTTGATAAAAAGTATATAGTGGAATTACCCTCTCCAGAGAAGACTGGCTGAATGGCCAGGTTATCTGTGAGGTCGGTAGCCTCATATGGTATCCCAATGGGTCTAAAATGGGACTCGACGTAGGCTTTGGTATTTACGGGGAACGCCCCAAATGCAAACATAGGATGAATTTTAATAAATACACCTCTATCTTCCGGCAGAAATTTTCGCCATACTTCGGTGTGCGTAAATCAATCTGCAAAAACACTACGTAAACCATATAATTTACGTAAACTCTGATAGTCAATCAACACTACTGGCACTGAGGTCGAACTTAGTGAACTCGAAACAGTAAATCGCCCACGCAACCTAAATAAAACTTCATCGCTGCGCGCAAGTGTCCATATTACTTTGCATCTTTTCCCCTTACTACATCATGGCGGACTTTCCGTGGTTACTAAGGGCTATCAACTGATCATATTTTCACACTTATGTAAATTCTGCGATGATCAATACATGCAACGTGCAAGGGCATTCGTCGGGAATCGCGATGCTTGACTCTGAAGAAACAACAAATAAACCTCAAATACGATTCTTAACAGAAATCTGATCGTATTCTACTTTGTTAAAATCTTGTTAGTTTTTAAAACAAAAAGTTTTAGTGTCAATATTTTGTGTTATTATAACTTACTATAACTAACTATAAAAGGACAAGTATAGGTATGTAAGTAGATATTTGGATATTATTTTTTGCGGATGGAAAATCATCTAATGACGCCTTTCGCTCTGGGTGGAGCGTAAGGGAGTGTCAGACTTTTACTGACTAAAAACCATCCGTGTTTCTTCAGTGCCCTTACGTTCCGGAGCCGCGGTATCTCTTTCGAACAGCCCGCAGCCCTGGCAGGCGTTGGCCCTTACGGGCCCCTTCACGCTGCTGACAGCTCTTTGAGGCGCGCGTGGAACAAATACGCGCCGTCGACACAGCCTGTCGTCGTTAGACGGACGGACGGCGAGCTACCCATTGCTCGCCGTCCACAGGCCCGCGCCTACGGTGGCCGGGGGCCACGACGTAGCCCCCGACGCCCGGGGCGTCTCCCGCGACGGCCGGGGAGGAAAACTGCTGCTCTCTCCTTCTCCCGCTCCGCCACCTCCTTCGCTAGCATCACTGCTTCGCAGAAGGTGGTGACGGCATCCCATTCCGTCGCGCTCCGGACCATGGCTTCGACCAGGGCCGGACGCGAGAGGTCGCCGCCGTTTATCGCAGCTACGAGGACACGTCGGTGCTCCGCCCAAGCAGGGCACTTATATAACTAGTTATGTTCAATCCAAGTATTTAAAAACATTCCCCACAAAACAATCAGCTGATGTTTACTAACCTAACAAAACGCACGGATGAATGCGCGGAGGCATGCGCTCACGCAACCTCCATTGACAGATCCCTTTTATCAATGACGCCTCAAAAAAAAAAAACACTAGCACAAAACACAACAACACTCACAAAAAATTTAAAAAATTAGATCTGTCACTCGCATTCGGATATTTTCACGATGTTTTTCTTTTTTTTTAATTGTAACAGGTAAGTGTAAGCGATGTGAACTCGTGAGGTCGGGCACATTGACTGAATAACGGCCTGTTTGTCCGTCCGTCCGTCCCGCTCTAGCGTTGCGTAATGTTAACGGGTCATAGAGTAAGTACATTATGTGTACAGAACGGTGTACTTATTGGGCTTCGGAAAATTATTTAAACACTTGTTTAAGGTAACTTGTTCGTGGATATGGATATAATCGGTGGAATCTGTACTAACATTTTGCATGTAAGTAATCAAATGTGCACTTTGGGTTAAGACGTCGTATGTATGGATGGAAGAGTAAATTGTGATAATAGTTATGATTAAAACATTATTTGTATATGAACCATGTCGAACTTAGGGCACGGTGTGTTCCACAGTGTCCTCCGGTCAATCCTCGCAGTGGGAGCACCCGGGCGTTTCCTCCCGCCCGATTTGGTGCAGGAACCTCCCGAACACACCGTGTCCGGTGAGGACCTGCGTCAAGCGGAAGGTGAGGATGTCGTGGCGTCTCTCAAGCCACTCCTCAAAGAGGGGTCTTATCGCCGCTATAGTGGCGTGCCCAGCACGGGGTTGCGACAGTCGCTCTCTCCATGTCGCCATGAGATCGTGCCGGAAGTCTGTCCGCTATGCGACAACTTGCCGCGGCAGCGGGGTTTCCACCCGGCATAGTGCCTCCGCGCGCCATTCGTGCAGGCGCGCGAGGACTATCGCCTCCAGATCCCATGGCGGCAATCCAGCAAGGAGGCTCGCCGCCTCGCGGGAGATCGTGTGGTAGCCGCGAACTATTTTCACGGCAACCACCCGTTGGGGTGCGTTCAGGTGGTGGACTGCAAGCCGCGCCAAACCACTCGCCCACACCGGGGCCCCGTAAAGGGCTATGGACCGCACGATCCCCGCGTAAGATATTTGGAAATTACCAACTAATAATAATAATAATAATAATAATAATAAGGGGAAGAAACTGCGGGGATAGCGTATCGGGCTCGGATGCACTGCTTTTTTGCTGAGCTGGAGCCGTCTATTCCCGTCACGGAACAAAACCTGGCAGACCGAGTTCGGTACATCATGCGCTCGAAAATATTTGATGATGCCGAGCTCGAACGACTACGACGTGAGGCTATTCCCTCATCGAATGAATTGGCTACGGCTGGGGATGCGGCTCCTCAGGCGACAGACCAGCTGCCACGCGTAGAAGCCGCCATGGATCTTCCAGTTGTGGTTGATTCAGACGATGATGAAATGGTCTCCCACGAACTAGAGCAAATGAGGAGTATATTGGAAGAGGCGATTTTGGAAACGCGCAGCATGCCTCTCGAAAATCGACCGCGACTTCCCCGCATACCCCTAAGCAAGCGAAATCGGGCTGTCGTGAGGGCTCTTAACCCAATGCTGGTAACCTATTTGGAAGCCAGCCGGGACCTTTGCGAGACGGACTCAGTTCTTTTTGGCGCCGCAGTGGCAGCTTGCCGTATTATTGGCGCCAAACTTCCCATGGCTGGACGCGCTACTAAACAAAGTAGCGCCATCCCAGCCTGGAGAAAAAGAATTGAGGACCGTATCGCAAAGGCAAGGGCCCTTATCGGCAGACTGATAAGCTTCAGGTCGGGTAATAATAGACCGAGGGTTGTGCGCACCGTTAGAATGGCGTTTGCTGGGACAAATATCAGTTTGTCCCAGCCGGACATCACACAGAAACTAACGGAGCGCATAGACGACCTGAAGCAAAAGATTGCTGCTTGGGGGAAGCGGATTCGCCGATTTACCGAGAGGTCAAGGCGGTTCAACCAAAATCGTCTCTTCCAGAGTGATCAGAAGAGGCTCTACAAATCATTGGAGCGACCAGAGGTATGTGGAGCGGGCCCAGGACCGGATCAGGCTAACACTGTCGCATTTTGGCGTGGCCTGTGGTCAGAGCCCGTAAACCACAGCGAGGGCCCTTGGACGGAAGTTGTGGCGAGTCAGTGTGCGAGTATTACGCCCATGGACCCCGTCATCATAACGCCGGATGACGTAGCTGAGGCGGTCCGTAGAGCCCCGAACTGGAAAAGCCCGGGACTCGACGGACTGCATCACTACTGGCTGAAGGGGTTCATGGTGTGTCACGCTGTGCTCGCCCGTCAGTTTCAAGAGGCTCTCAACCAGAAGTCGCTCCCTAGCCTCTTCACTACTGGGATCACTCATTTGGTTCCTAAAGACCAGGTTACCACAGACCCGAGCAAATACCGCCCCATTACGTGTCTACCCACCATATATAAGACACTGACATCCATTTTGAGCGCGAGAATCACTCGTCACCTGGAGCTAAATCAGGTGATGTCACGCGCTCAAAATGGATGTCGGGGCGGTGGTCGTGGAACTAAGGAACCACTCCTCATTGACGCGGTCATTGGCAAAGTGGTGAAACGCAACCGTCGGAATTTCTCCGCCGCCTGGATAGACTACAGAAAGGCATTCGACTCGGTGCCCCATACATGGCTAAAGAGAGTCCTCGAGCTGTACAAGATAGACTGTACAGTGAGAGACTTCCTCGAGCAGTGTATGGGGCAGTGGAGTACGATCCTTTGTCATCTGGGTGAGCGGATGATGGCTGCGGAGAACCACATAAGGATAAGAAGGGGTATCTTCCAGGGCGATTGTCTGAGTCCAATCTGGTTCTGCCTCTCCCTGAACCCTCTCAGTACTTTACTGGAGGGCTCCGGGAGGGGATTTCAGCTTCGGAAAGGAGGTACAAAAGTGACCCACCTTTTTTATATGGACGACCTCAAGTTATTCGCCTCCAGTCGCTCCCATCTTATGGAATTGCTAAACATCACTTGTGAATTTAGCAATTCTATTGGAATGGAGCTGGGAACGGATAAGTGTGCGATCCTCCATGTTGAAAGGGGAAGGGTTGCTAACTCTGAGGGCATAGACTTATCTATGCCCTTCAACTTAAGGACCCTTTCCGAGGCTGAAACATACCGATACCTGGGTATGTCACAGAACATCGGTATCGATGAGGCTGGTATGAAACAGTCAGTTTGCGACGTGTTTTATGCACGCTTGACCAAAGTGCTTAACAGCCTTTTGTCCGGTGTGAATAAGACACACGCATATAACGGCTGGGTCATGCCTGTCCTCATGTATACCTTTGGCATACTCAGGTGGACTCAGACTGAACTTAACGCCCTGGATAGAAAAGTCCGCACTACCATGACGTCCCACAGGATGCATCATCCGAGATCGTCGGTAATGAGGCTGTACTTGCCGCGAAAGCATGGTGGGCGTGGCTTCTTGAGCGCGCTCACCATGCATAATCGCGAAGTGTGCAGCCTCCGTAATTACTTCCTGGCGAGATCGGATGATCCATTCTATAAGGACGTCATTTCTTGTGATAAAGGACTTACCCCTCTATCCTTAGCCAACGAGCAATGGCAAGACCCGGCAGTGCAGACAATTTCCGACCGGGAGACCGTGTGGAAGGAGAAGGAGCTCCACGGGAGGTTCTACAAGGCTCTACATGAGCCTTTCGTAGACACAGTAGCCTCCCTCCACTGGCTACGCTTTGGTGATCTCTTCGGGGAAACCGAGGGTTTTGTCTGTGCAATACAGGATCAGGTTATTAAGACCAACAACTATCGGAGATACATCCTAAAGGATGGCACCGTGGACATCTGTCGAGCTTGTCGCCATCCCGGTGAGTCACTTAGGCATGTTATCTCCGGTTGTTCGGCGCTTTCTAACTCTGAGTACTTGCACAGGCACAACCTAGTAGCCAGAATTCTTCACCAGGAGCTCGCTCTGAAATACGGTCTCGTTGATCGGAAATTGCCGTATTACAAGTACTTGCCGGAAGCCGTGCTCGAAAATGATCGCGCCAGGCTCTATTGGGACCGAGCCATCATCACAGACAGGACTATTCTTGCGAATAAGCCTGATATTGTGCTGATGGACCGGGCACAGTCAAGGATATTTTTGGTCGACATTACCATTCCGTATGACGAGAACCTCGTGAAAGCCGAAACAGACAAGCAAACAAAATATCTGGACCTGGCTCACGAGGTGACCGACATGTGGGGTGGTCTGCCGACTGAAATTATTCCTGTAGTCGTCTCTGCAAACGGGCTAATCCCAGTCAGCCTCTCGGGTCATCTGAGGCGACTGGGACTACGTGGCGGACCGCTCCGGGCTCAAATGCAGAAGGCGGTGCTCATCGATACCGCCCGCATCGTCCGCCGGTTTCTTTCCCTTTCCCCCTAACCCTCGGCCGTTTGGTCTCCCCTGCCGAGGGCCTCCATCTGGTTGGGCTTTTATTTATTTATGTATTTTTATATTTATTTTATGTTATTGATATTTATGTATATTTATCTTTTCACTTTCATTTATAATTATATATTTATAGAACCCAACCAGATGAGAAAGCTATATAGATACCCCATAATAATAATAATAACAGTCAGCCTCTCGGGTCATCTGAGGCGACTGGGACTCCGTGACGGACCGCTCCAGGCTCAAATGCAGAAGGCGGTGCTCCTCGATACCACCCGCATCGTCCGCCGGTTTCTTTCCCTTTCCTCCTAACCCTCGGCCGTTTGGTCTCCCCTGCCGAGGGCTTCCATCTGGTTGGGCTTTTATTTATTTATGTATTTTTGTATTTATTTTATGTTATTAATATTTATGTATATTTATCGTTTCATTTTAATTTATAATTATATATTTATATAACCCAACCAGATGAGAAAACTATATAGATACCCCAAATAATAATAATAATAATAATAATGGTGGAGCACGTCGCATGCGTTGGTCACAAGCAATGAATGCAAACGCACTGCGGGCGTACTTTAGGGCAAAAGGGGAAGAAACTGGATGTTTGACGTATCGGGCTAGGATGCATCGTCTTTTTGCTGAGCTGGAACCATCTTTAACCGTCACAGAGCAAAACCTGGCAGACCGAGTTCGGTATATCTTGCGCTCAAATATATTTGATGTCGCCGAACTCGAACGGCTACGACGTGAGGCTGTTCCCTCGTCGGATGAAAATGCTACGGCTGAGGATGCGGCGCGACAAATGTTAGAGCAACCCGCAAACGTGGATGCCGCCGTGAATACCCCAGTTGTGGTTGATTCAAACGATGATGGAACAGTCGCCCAGGAACTGGAATTAGAGCATATGAGGAGTACATTGGAAGAGGCGATTGTGGAAACGCGCAGTACGCCTCTCGAAAATCGACCGCGACTTCCCCGCATAGCCCTAAGCAAGCGGAATCGGGCTGTCGTGAGGGCTCTAAACCCAATGCTGGTGACCTATTTGGAAGCCAGCCGGGACCTTTGCGAGACGGACTCAATTCTTTTTGGCGCTGCGCTGGCGGTCTGCCGTATCATAGGCGCCAAGGTTTCCACGGCTGGACGCGCTACTGGACATAGTAGCACTATCCCAGCATGGAGAAGAAGAATTGAGGAACGTATCGCAAAGGCTAGAGCTCTCATCGGCAGACTGATATGCTTCAGATCAGGCAATAACAGGCCAAGAATTGTGCGCTGACGGTGCGGATGGCGTTTGCTGGGACAAATGTCAGTTTGTCCCAGCCGGATATAACGCAAAAACTGACGGAGCGCATAGATGATCTGAAGCAGAGAATCGCTGCTTGGGGAAAGCGGATTCGGTGATATACCGAGAGGTCGACACGGTTCAACCAGAATCGTCTCTTCCAGAGTGATCAGAAGAGGCTCTATGAATCAATGGAGCGACCAATGGTAAGTGGAACGGGACCAGCACCGAATCAGGCCGACACTGTAGCATTCTGGCGCGGCCTGTGGTCAGAGCCCGTAAACCACAGCGAGGGCCCTTGGATGGAAGTTGTGGCGAGTCAGTGTGCGGGTATTACGCCCATGGACCCCGTCATCATAACGCCGGATGACGTAGCTGAGGCGGTCCGTAGGGCCCCGATCTGGAAAAGTCCGGGGCTTGACGGGCTGCATCACTACTGGCTGAAGGGGTTCATGGTGTGTCACTCTGTGCTTGCCCGACAGTTTCAAGAGGCTCTCAACCAGAAGTCGCTCCCAAGCCTCTTCACTACTGGGATCACTCATTTGGTTCCTAAAGACCAGGGTACCACAGACCCGAACAAATACCGCCCCATCACGTGTCTACCGACCATATACAAGACACTAACATCCATTTTGAGCGCGAGAATCACTCGTCACCTGGACTCAAATCAGGTGATGTCGCGCGCTCAAAATGGATGTCGGGGCGGTGGTCGTGGAACCAAGGAACCACTCCTCATTGACGCGGTCATTGGCAAAGTGGTGAAACGCAACCGTCGGAAATTCTCCGCCGCCTGGATAGACTACAGAAAGGCATTCGACTCGGTGCCCCATACATGGCTAAAGAGAGTCCTCGAGCTGTACAAGATAGACTGTACAGTTAGAGACTTCCTGGAGCAGTGTATGGGGCAGTGGAGTACGATCCTTTGTCATCTGGGCGAGCGGATGATGGCTGCGGAGAACCACATAAGGATAAGAAGGGGTATCTTCCAGGGCGATTGTCTGAGTCCAATCTGGTTCTGCCTCTCTCTGAACCCTCTCAGTACCTTACTGGAGGGCTCCGGGAGGGGATTTCAGCTACGGAAAGGAGGGACAAAAGTGACCCACCTTTTCTATATGGATGACCTCAAGTTATTCGCCTCCAGTCGCTCCCATCTTATGGAATTGCTAAACATCACTTGTGAATTTAGCAGTTCCATTGGAATGGAGCTGGGGACGGATAAGTGTGCGGTCCTCCATGTTGAGGGGGGAAGGGTTGCTAACTCTGAGGGCATAGACTTATCTATGCCCGTCAACTTAAGAACCCTTTCCGAGGCTGAAACATACCGATACCTGGGTATGTCACAAAACATCGGTATCGATGAGACTGGTATGAAACAGTCAGTTTGCGACGTGTTTTATGCACGCTTGACCAAAGTGCTTAACAGCCTTTTGTCCGGTGTGAATAAGGCACACGCATATAACGGTTGGGTCATGCCTGTCCTCATGTATACCTTTGGCATACTCAGGTGGACTCAGACTGAACTTGACGCCCTGGATAGAAAAGTCCGCACTACCATGACGTCCCATAGGATGCATCATCCGAGATCGTCGGTGATGAGGCTGTACTTGCCGCGGAAGCATGGTGGTCGTGGCTTCTTGAGCGCGCTCACCATGCATAATCGCGAAGTGTGCAGCCTCCGTGATTACTTCCTGGCGAGAGCTGATGATCCATTCTATAAGGACGTCATTTCTTGTGATAAAGGACTTACCCCTCTATCCTTAGCCAACGAGCAATGGCAAGACCCGGCAGTACAGAGCATTTCCGACCGGGAGACCGTATGGAAGGAGAAGGAGCTCCACGGGAGGTTCTACAAGGCTCTACATGAGCCTTTCGTAGACACAGTAGCCTCCCTCCACTGGCTACGCTTTGGTGATCTCTTCGGGGAAACCGAGGGTTTTGTCTGTGCAATACAGGATCAGGTTATTAAGACCAACAACTATCGGAGATACATCCTAAAGGATGGCACCGTCGACATCTGTTGAGCTTGTCGCCATCCCGGTGAGTCACTTAGGCATGTCATCTCCGGTTGTTCGGCGCTTTCTAACTCTGAGTACTTGCACAGGCACAACCTAGTAGCCAGAATTCTTCACCAGGAGCTCGCTCTGAAATACGGTCTCGTGTCTCGGAAATTGCCGTATTACAAGTACTTGCCGGAAGCCGTGCTCGAAAATGATCGCGCCAGGCTCTATTGGGACCGGGCCATCATCACAGACAGGACTATTCTTGCGAATAAGCCTGATATTGTGCTGATGGACCGGGCACAGTCAAGGATATTTTTGGTCGACATTACCATTCCGTATGACGAGAACCTCGTGAAAGCCGAAACAGATAAGCAAACAAAATATCTGGACCTGGCTCACGAGGTGACCGACATGTGGGGTGGTCTGCCGACCGAAATTATTCCTGTAGTCGTCTCTGCGAACGGGCTAATCCCAGTCAGCCTCTCGGGTCATCTGAGGCGGCTGGGACTACGTGGCGGACCGCTCCAGGCTCAAATGCAGAAGGCGGTGCTCCTCGATACCGCCCGCATCGTCCGCCGGTTTCTTTCCCTTTCCCCCTAACCCTCGGCCGTTTGGTCTCCCCTGCTGAGGGCCTCCATCTGGGATAAGTATAAAGGTAGTACCGTAGCGTTAGCGTCTATAATGTTACTAAGCATGTGGTCTATGCATGAGTTTTTGCGTGTTGGCACCTTAATATGTATTTTTAGGCTATGATTTAGACATATATCTTGGAGGTAATTTGATATTTTTCCTTGTTTCAGCGTATCGATGTTAAAATCGCCCGTCACGACAACTTTTGTATCAGACTTACGGTTTCTTAATAATTCATGCAACAGTTGGTCTAATTTGTTTAAAAAAATATTTGGATCAGATGTAGGTGTTCTATAAACGCATACAACCACTAATTTATGTAGAGGCATCTCTATGCCACAGACTTCAAAGCACTTTTGTGTTGCGTACATTTTTAGTTTTGACATTTCTTTGTAGGTACTATTTTGTTTGGCTAAGATACAGGTTCCTCCCCTCAGTTTATCTCGACAAAACGCTGTTGCTAACTCATAATTATGAATATTTAAGTACTTCTCGCTACCAGATTGCAGAAAAGTTTCAGACAAACATATTAGATCTGGTTCATTCTTCATCTTGTTTAGTTCTTGTAATGTTATTTCTAGTAATTCCTGCTTTGCCATGACACTTGCAATGTTTTGGTGCAAAATTTTAAAAGTTTTATTACTGTGAGTCACAAAAAATGGCTTATCTATTTTTTTTAAAATAATGCAGTAAGGTACTTTGAGTTAAACGCATTGGCCTATTGGCATTAGATCCACTAATAGAGGAATTAGCCCCCGTTCGAGTCCTGGAAAAATAGTATGGGATTGTTCCCTTTGGATACTGTACCACTTTAGAGGGAACTTTTTCAGGCGCTGGCTTACTACGTGCTATTATTTTTTTCAATTGTTTGGGATTGAGATATTCATTTTCGTAGTCAATGCAATTTATTACATAATTAATCGAATTACATATTTGAAAAGGATTCCTGTGTTTACAGTCCACGAAATGACATTTTTGATTTTCATTACAAATTCTCTTTAAAGTTTTGTTTAGGTCAGTCACACTTAGGTACATATTTGTCAATAAATTTAATACAATTATGTCATTATCAGGAAAACATTTAAGAGACCGTCGCAGCTGTGATGATAGTATTTTAATATCATAGTCGTTTTCGCCAATGCAGATTATAACTTTGTCTTTTGGTTTTAAATTTACGTTTTGAATATTTATGATAAAATCTGAAGACGGTGCATATGGTTTTGTTATTGCTGTGATAGCGTATTTCACGTATGGCGTGTTCGCTCGAGACTGAATTAGGGCGGAGGCGAGACCGGTACAGCGCTGGGTTCCTATGATGTATAACCGGTTCTTGTCATCTTCTTTTTTAGCGCATACTAAGCTCGTGGATTTAGTCCGTAAAGGCATTTGTGTGTTGTCTAAGGCTGTTGTCAATTTCTGTTCCAGAGTATTTATATATTTTTTTAGACATATTACCTGGTTTTCAGTATATTTAAGCTGTTTCTCTAAGTCTTTAATTTTTAGTTGGAGTGCCATGGGTGTGGTGTTTGTATAAGCTGTTTTTTTATATGCCGGAGAAACAAAACCAGTGTGAGAGTGAGAAGTGAGAGAAGAAGATAATACTGACTGTAGTTTGGACCGTCTATTTCGTTTTTCGGAGCTCTGGCTTGTTTGGCTAACGTTATGTGAAGATTGGCATAAGGCTGTCAACGTCTTATTTTCCTTTGTCAATTTGATTATTTTCTGTCGGAGATTGTTATTTTTTAATGTTATGTTATCGAATTCATTCTGTAGTATGTTATATTCCGTTCGGAGTCGGTTTATTGTGTCCTTTATTTTTTGTATTGCAATAGAGTCGGTTATAGTTTGGTCCAAACTTTTTGAAAGTGGTTTACGAAAGGAAACCACAAGCTCACTCAGATCGTGGGAAGTAGTCAGCACATGTGAGTCGTCAGGTTCGTTGGAATCGTGGGATAAAGTTAGTGCTTGTGAGTCGTCTATTTGATTTATTGGTGAGGCATTCAGTTGTGCAATGCTTGTCTGCATTGTTTGTGAATCGTCCAGATGTACTGACACACTTGCAGGCGCCATTTCTGAAGGTTCCGTCTCAGTCGGCATAAAAATTGCACTAGAAGTAGAAGGGCTTTCGTAGGATTTTTTAGCTATTTTATATTTCCTTGTGGTTACGTGGGATAAAGAGGAGTAAGGTGTCGAAGTCCCTTTTGATTTTTGGCTACAGTCTTTGCACTTCCATTTACTTTTTGCTGCTGCATATTTTAAGCGGTATAGTCTCTGCGAGTATCCGACGCAATCAAATTCAAAGTTATTCCTGCATAGCGAGCATAACATTGTATTTTTTGGGTCAACCTTGCGCTTACATTTGGAACATGTAACTTGTAGTGTCATCTTACGGGCATTATCTGTATTTTTTAAATTGGGTTTTGTCATTTTGTCAATGAGAATCTATACAATGCGTTTAATTCAGTAATGTATTAGTAGATGTCGTTATTGTATCAGGGGCGACAGACAGTTGGCGCTTATTCAGGGTATTTCTTGTATGGAAAGCAGCGGCAGCTAGTGACGAGAGGACATGTTACTTAAGACGTACTTATATATTATGTCCGTAAACGTGAATCACTTTCTTCAATAATTAACTAGATGGCGCTTATTAATGCAATTGTTTATATGGAAAGTAGCGACGTCTAGTGATTAGTAGTAGTGAGATTAGATATGAACGTTATGATGATTCAACTGCTGATCTTTATTTATGTCAATTTTGAATTTATAACGTCCGAATAATTAGAAAATTTAATTGTGTTGTCTTTTATAGAGTCACTGACCGAGTCAAAATGAAGTAAATTCGTGTTTATTTATATTATCGTCCATTGTTCATGCACTCACACTTATATTGTCGAATTTTTATTCTGTTTATACACACAATGAAAATTTCACATAAACACATTTATTTTTAACGTTTTCACGTAAATAACGTTTGTGGCACTTTCTCTTCAAAACACCTATAGTTTTAAGTTAGTTTACTGTGTAAATTTGATGTAATTCTATTTATTTTATAAAATTTACTACGGAGGCGATGTGAACCGTGGTGACACTAACGCCATCTCCTCTAACTAAGTTTTGTAATAAAGTAATTAGGTATTACTTCTGTAGATAAATTATTACTTTTTTGCTATAAGTACCTAAAAATTAAATAAATTCACCTTTAATAACTTCCTGCTAAAATCCTTTGGTAACTTAAAGAATGATGTAATCCCTCCCCTTTTGTCATTAGAACTATGAAGTTCTATTTCTTCAGACGTATCTTTAAATAATTATTTTGGAATAATTATTTTATGTGTATTTTTTCTTTATATTAAATAGTAAAACTGTTAGTTATTGATCTATCAGATACCAGAAGACTAGGAATGTAAGTGTAGTACAAAAGTGTCGTACTGCATCTGTACAGAGTGAAGATATACTGGTGAATGAGATAGCACTCTTATCGAAATTTAACTGATTGCAATTGTGTTAAAACTTAAAAATAAATTAAAACTTACAGACATACATAATATTCAAAAAATCTATACGAAAAGTTAGCCCCAAAATTCAGTTATAGTAGACTTTTCATCAGTTATGTCCAAAAACAAAATTTTAAATTTCTTTAATTTTTTTGAAAAGGAAAACAATGAAAAATGGCTCAGCACAGAACATCTAAACTTTGAGGGCCCACGTACACTATTATTTATCACGGACTTATTAACACCTAAAATGAAACGCCTGCATTTTCTTGCAAGAGATTTTGCTGCAAAAAACGAGTACAAGTTCTATTGGGCCACGCTAGGTACCTTATATCTACAAAATAAATAAGGCGAAACACTATTTCGTATAATACTACTAATAAAAGAGCTAGACCTCATGAACATAAATACATCATAAGAATTTGTATCATAGGTATCCTTTTATACACACTTATATTTTTGTTTAATTTTTTTAATTACTTTACTTACCATACTCTATAATACAATTAATCAACTAAAAATGCTGTTGTATAGGTTAAATTTTACTAAAATGCTAACAAAATGTATTTTCTATGTACCCACACGTATACAATCCCAACACACACTTTTCTGAAGTACTGTAATCACAAATTTAAATGTAAATTAATCAAATTTTTAATACTTCATCAAATTTCAACAAGTATTAAAATCATAAAGACGTATATATCTACACATAGAGAGGGAAATGAAAACTCTTCATATATAAAATTAAAAATGAAAATTTGTAAAGTATTAAAAAAATTGTTTGTAAAACTTTTTATCGTATATTTATAGAGGACTTAAATATTATTAATACTATAGATGACTATTAAATAACTAAACTTGGAGTATGCGAGCGTTAACATTGCAAAAATGTTATACTACAACCTAATATAGCTAAAAATTTTACAACAAAACATAAGGAGTACAAAAAAAATTATAATTATTTTAATGTTTTATTGGGAAGAATAGAATTAACTTGTGATATTATAATTCTCTCTGAATGTTGGCCCTCACATGTAACTAACCTACATTATTTGCCAGGATATTCTACTTTTATTACAGCTTCTAACTAAACTAAAAACGACGGTGTAGTCGTTTTGATTAATAATGATCTTGTCTTTAAAATTGAAGACCCCAAACATTTTAGAGTCAAATTGCTTTCTTTTAAAAATAAGTAAAGAACACAGTCATATTTGCCATTTAAGACCCCCAGTTTTCATAAAATCTTAACCTTATTCAGTCTCTGCATAATATACTTGTAAACCACACTGAATATAAAAATATCCTCGTTATAGGGGAAATAAATATTAATATTGCAGACTTAAACCAAACAACATCCAGCTATCTCGAAACTTTATCCTTCCTTGGTTTGACCCCTGCTTACTACACACCTACAAGAGCTTATAGCTGTTTAAATCATATCATATTAAAAACGAAATTAAATTCATATACTTTTATTTTGCAATCTGCCATTACAGACCATGAACTTGTGTTCTTCTGTTTAAATAAAACTCAAAAATCAGGAGACTACTTGAAGTCTGCAAAAATTTTGATTTCGACATAATATTTAAAAAATATGAGAATCCAAGTCAATCCATTAATTTTATTATTGAAAAATGAAAAAAAAATAATTAAAAATCTATTTACATAAAATAACTTAGAATTAAAATAACATTAAAACCAAGGATAATAACAGGATTTCATAGGTGTATAAGATCAAGAGACAGAATGCACTTTAACCAAAAAAAGACCCCGATAATGAGATACTAAGAATCACGTACCTAAGGTATAGAAATTGTTGTAATAACATTCTTAAAAAATGTAAAAGAAATTGTGAAAGCAACGAATTAAAAATAGCGGGTAACAATAACAAAAAAACGGAACGCTAAAAAAATTAATGATCTAGACCATCATAAATATTTACCGCTGGAACTTCTGAAAGCTAAGATACATAAGTCCTCTTAAATCTGTAAACGTAGCCAATGAATACTTTGCCAAAATAGGTGCTGAAGCCAATAAAATTCTACTAAATAAGGTATATTTAGTGGAAGCAAGCGTAATCTAGCGTATCTTAGTATGTTACGTTAGTATATATATATATATATATATATATATATATATATATATATATATATATATATATATATATATATATATATATATATATATAAGTATGCACCGTCTTCTGCATTTGAGCCCAGAGCAGTCTGTCACGGAGTCCCAGCCGCCTCAGATGAACCGAGAGGCTCACTTGGATTAGCCCGTTTGTGGAAAATATTACAGGAATAATTTCGGTCGGTAGACCACTCCACATATAGGTCATCTTGTGAGCCAGGTCCAGATATTTTGTTTGCTTATCTGTTTCGGCTTTTACGAGGTTCTCATCATACGGAATGGTAATGTCGACCAAAACTATCCTTGACTGTGCCCGGTCCATCAGCATAATATCAAGCTTATTCGCAAGAATACGTGTCAGTATAATGAGGCAGTTTCCGGTCCACGAGGCCGTAATTTAGAGTAGTCTTCAGGTGTAAAATCCTGATTCCTAGATTGTACCTATGCAAGTATTCAGAGTTAGAAAGCGCTGAACAACCATTGTTCAATTTTATTATTACTAAAAAGATAATTTTGGTTTTCTTCCTCATTTTTTTAACGTTACCTTTACACTAAAATGTTCACCTGCTTCGTGGGTATTTCCTCCCATATCGTAGTATATGCTTATAAATTCTACAAAGATAAACATACAGACCCAGAACAATTATTAGTAGGTCATACAAATACATGTTTCTTACAGGATTCGAATCCGTGGTCGTAGCGCTGTAACTTATAAATGCTAAGCTACTACACGACGGACATGTTTAAAAAAAAACTAAAGATTTTAGTTTTATTTTACTAAACTCAGTGCTTTTAATTGCTCAAAAACTACGAGAGAATGCAATTAAAGTAGGATATCTGATTTTTAGCTCTGTGTGATATGTAAATTCATGAAATGATTAACTAACCCACCGTTGTTCGCAATAAATTTTTGTAACAGGGTTGATCACTTGCGGTCAGTAGCGTATCCCCAAAAATAAACATGCATTTTACAAAATCTATGGCATTTTGAAAATTAATGTTTATTTAGTGAATAGTTTGAATTTTATATAAGTATTGAGTATAAATAAATAACAATCACATATTTAAATTAAATAAATATTTATTTATAATTTTTAACCATTAAAACGGCACAGAAGCTTTTTGGTGTGTTTTATTTTATAGAAATCTATAGTAAGAATCATTAAAATTAAAAAAAGACGTGTGGCACTCGGGGACTGCCGCGGTAAAGCTATTGCATAGCATTTTGTATAAACTTATGCAATTATAATTATTTATTTATTTTATTTATGCAGTATTTCTTTTTCTTTGATATTAATTCAAGTTACTTAGGTTAATCCAATCAAATTCAACCAGATTTAACCGAACCCGCGTTATAACGAACTCACTATTTGTGAAAAATACTGTATCACCGGACCGCGTCGCAAAAAACTCAGGTTCGCGCAGTACATACGTCAGGGCGGCCGTACGGCAATTATATTAACAAGACGCGCAACTACTCAGTTCCACGCTCCACGGCAAGATTTGTCACTTATTATTTATTTTCCAATTAATTGTCTTAAAATTTAAATTCAAATGGCACGCTCTATTATAATCAATAAACGATAATCGCGTATAGTGAAGTTCGAGGTAAATTATTGTATGTAAACGTTTTTGAATCGTCGTAATGAAACATATTTCCTAAAGGAAATATCTTCACAATTAATTTGATGTAAAATAACATTAGAAATAACGTATAAAAACAGAAAAATTATCAAATTTTTGATCGAGTTCCTAACCAGTACACAAGCAAAAATGGCGAAATATCGTTTTCAGATTTTTTTCTATATAGTTATTTGTTACAGAGTACACAGATAAAATTCACTCTCACAGATGACAAATTTCAAACACCACAATCTCTAATTTTTTACTCTGCTATCTTCAGCGCTGTACACGAACGGAACGATGTCGTTGAGAGCCGTGGTAGCTCACATGGTTAGCGCTCGTTATAGGTATCACAGTACGGGAGCAACCCGGGTTCGATCCCCACTGGCACCAATGAAATTGTTGCGTGCTGATTTAGCTATCAGTTGGAAAGTCTGTTTTTCTGGGCCGTTTTGTTTTGTTACACTGACATCTCGCAAGTCACCTAGGGACCTAGAAGGTTGTCGGTTGCTTATTTTTTATTTTTCTTTAAAATTTTCGTCGGTAAAATAACGTATTTATAAAAGTAAAAAAAGTAAAGTTACAGCCTATATACGTCCCACTGCTGGGCAAAGGCCTCCTCTAATTTCTGAGAGGGTTTTAAGGCAAGGAAATGTCCACCACGCTGCCTCAATGCGTGTTGACGAACTTCACATTTCTTCGAAATATATATTTTTTAATTTCTCAGACATGCGCTACCAGCATGCGACGACGCGGCCCGCGCCTTGCCGCCACTTGCATTTGGCGCGCTTTGTCTCGTCACAGAGTGGCGAAATCACAGTAATATAGGTATTTTATAAACAGCACCTGTCCAATATTATGAAATATGTAGATAAAGCTTAAAACTTACCTTGATAAATGTATACCCTTTTGCTGTGACCTCTCTTCAATCGTTTCTGCTTATTCCCCATGTTTTACAAACTAAACTTAAACATTAATAAAACTGTACAATTAATATAACTATAAAACACTACTATTAAACAAGAATCAGAAAAAACCTACTCCACTATTAACAAAATTAAATTTTTGCAGTAATATTTTACGATTTTATTTCGTAGTGCTGAGCTCTCGCAACGCGGCGTACGTCCACCTAGCAACACGATGCGCCCCGCACTGAATTCGTGGACGAATGCGGGGTTGATATAGACGCACTATTTAATCGGGACGCATTTTTAATTTATTATCATAAAAATAATACATATTTCTAAAAAGTAACCAAACCAAATTATTTTATTTTGTATTGCAAATCAGTAGATATTTTTTTTATATTCCTTTGATAAACAATGAAAGGAGTAAAGTGGTTTCATCTCAACGATTTGGAGGTGATTTGGGTATTTTTTTATTTATTATGTGACACCGATAGAAAAATTATGGCTAAACCAAATTACGTATCAGATCGTTTAGATTACTAGCTATTTTTTTTCATATGTAATTTCTATGTAAGTGTCGACGAAAAGTTGGTTCATCTGCACGCTTTTATCAAGCTTTTTGCGAGAGAGCAGCCTTAATAAATGCAATTTGTTCATTCATATTCAAAATATCAAAACTCTTCGACAAAGACAACAAAGACTGAGGAAAAGAAACGACGTTAGACCGTCGTTTGACAATGCACGGCCTTCAAGCCACACCTACGTGCCCGTCGGAGAGCGTGAGGTTTTTTCGTTACGAAATTTCTGGATTTTCCCGCACTCAAGGCCCGCGATAGAAGCTATGCAATAGCTTAAAAATAAATTGACGAAAATTTTCTTCAATCAAAATTAAATCTTCATAAATTAGAAAACTCTGTAACTGACAATAAAAAATACATAAAAACCATAGGCTGAAAGTTACAATTAGTATTGTTGTGCGCCTAAGTCAATGTCTGGTACCCGGCACTAGCGCCATCTAGTGTCGGGGAACAGAGCGAGGAGGGCTTTCTAGAAAATGCCATTCCTGAACTTTACACCAACAGCACCATCTAGTATCGATTGGAAGAACTAAGCTTTCTAGAAAGCTCCACACTCGAACTTATTGCACCTGTCTGTGGTCGGTCGACGGCCGGTATTTACTGGAATATTCTGGATGTTTCATTGGAAAAGACTTGTTTAAAGCCGTTGAACGCCGCGACCGGGGCAGTATTAAATTGGCGATACGAGCGAAACTTTCGGAGCAAAAATAAAGTGAACTTAAGTGTTAAGTGTGATTAATTTATAATGTGATTTAAGTTTTAATTAGTGTTCGGTAATTAAAGTGTCAATTTTGGTAGTTCTATCGGCAGTTTTTATTGTCACGAACCTTAAGCTCGTAACAGTATGCTAACAATGCTAAGATAAATTTTATGGAAACCGTTAATAAAAATTATTACAGATTAAAATTATATCCAGAATTTTTTTCACAGAGTAAAATCTTTATAAAGTAGATGATAATATACTTATATGTAGTAAAAAAACATGCTGACTGTTACAATAAGTATGTTAAGCAAAACATTCTACAAAAATAATATTGCAGTGCCCAGGGCATAATTTTTTTACACTTGTAGCACAGTGTAAAATATCTCTATTTCTTAAACTTGAATTGTTACAAAGCACATAATTGTGTTAAATAATTCTCGGGGCAAATTTTTCACTTTAATTAAGTTTCGAATATTGAATAAGCTAACGACTTTATGAAATTCCTACGCGTAAGACATGTGTTAGAGTTTAGGCCGTCGAATATAATATGCAAATTCACAACTCCAATATCAAGTAAAATAAAAAATAGACGCAGTAGCTATCTACGTGCAACTTCATTCGATCCACAACGTAAAACCCTCCTTTTGTAATATTGTAAAATTATACTAGAAAAAAGTTCTGAGGTAACACCCATTAAAAATATAGTCGAATTGAGGACCTTCTCCCTTTTTTGAAGTCAGTTAAAAATGGTGAGTACATAGATTATCTGAGTTTGAAAGACGTTCACATTGTTATAATTTTATTTTTAATTTAATTGTTACGTTAATAGTAGGTACGTAGTTTAATAAGTAGGTAGGTAGGTAGTTGTGTAAAACATAACCACTTCTTGGCAGTCAGGTAAAAAGACGAATTTTTAATGCTATGCATGCTTAAGCAGTTAACCTTGAAGCATGCTCAAATGTTCTCATAATAGAATTATTAGTTTTTGCGTATTCTGGGGCCAAGGTAGTCCCCTCACCTAGTCGAGCAAGGTCATTTTCTAGTCGAGCAAGGAAAGTTTCTTAATTTAGTCATTTACTGACTGACTGACCGATCACCAAAACTCTAAGGCACTTATAGATGACATAAAAGCATTAAGATTAGAATACCATTAACTATTTATGTAAAAATCAAGGAAAAACTAAAATATTTTGCAATTTCCTTACAGTTTTCTAGATACACTAACTGCATTAAAAACTTTGTAATCCCATATAAATACTAAGGATTACAAAGTTACATTTTCAGTTAATGAATCAGTGTACTTGTATATGTATTATATAAATGTCATGGAATGGCGTAAATAGGTACGTTGTTGGCATTCAAGAAGTAGAAACCATCGCATGAAAACACAATGTATCTCACAATTAATACCTAGTATATTATATTAAAATGTTTAGTGCGATTGCCAAGGCAATCTATTTATTAACGTGGTCACAATAAGATGTTGTTAGTTTAGCTAATTACGGTAATAACTAAAGACAAATGGACCCTTAAGTAGGAACTGAATAGTGTTTTTTTACAAGTAATGTTTATGATGACATAAGAGAAAATAACTTTATTGCGACCGTTTTGTTGTTTATTTACAAAATAAAACACAAGTGTACATTATTGCCTATTCGTTTCTTGATTCGTTTGTGGGTCGTTTTATTTGTTCGTTCGTTTGTTTGTCTGATAACCGACTTACTGAATGTTTTTATTCAGATGAGTGTCTTTCTAAGTTTTCTCGGAAGTTTAATTTACAAATAAATCATCATCACCTAGAATAGCAAAAGTACTGATTCCACGCGAACGACGTCGCGGGCACAGCTAGTATAATAATAATATTTAAGTCTAAATGGAGAAAACCATCACGTCAAGCAGCTATCCTAAGCCATTTTTAATAAATACCTGTGGCCGGCAGTCTTACCGCAAACTAACCAATTATTTTGTTTCTACGCCCACCAGCCCTTAACAAAAATGATGCGATTCTGAATCTTTGAATGGCATTAAACGTATTAATCAGTGCTTCGGCAAACATGCCTGAAGCGCTGTAATAGAGTTTGAGAGCAATAAGCAATCTAAAGATGTTACTACACTGCACACGAATACCATTCAAAGATCGCCCCGCATATTCAGTTCAGTACTGGCAGGTGTAGAAAAACTAACAGTACGTTTGTAATAGCATAGTCTTAACCTCTTTGGAGGCTTTAACAAAACTCCTGGCAATGACTTTACCACAGACAGACAAAGCTATTCTCTGTAGTTCTATATCGCAATCATCTTTTCTGTTCGCTGTCACTATGTGACGGAGGTATTTCAACCTTTGAACCATTTTAACGAATTAACCCGTCACGTGCGCCTCAGGTACATTACTAGGGCCCTTATCCACGTTAAAAATCACTATCTCCGTCTTTTTGCATTATAAATTAAATTATGATCCTTAGCAAAGTTTTCGCATATGGATATAAATTTGCGCATACGCTTGATTGTAGGGCTGAGCAGAACCATATCGTCAGCGTAACTTGTAGAGTGGTGCAAGAAAGGTTGCTAACACAACGGTTACCAAGCCTAAGTCTAACTGGGGTACTGCTTAGCTTTATAATCAAGTCATTTGCATAGATGTTAAAGAAGTTGGGTGAGGTAATCGCCTCCTGCCTTACTCCGTAAGTCAGCGAGTAGTCATCGGACAGAGAATCGCCCCATTTAACATTATTGATCTGTCTTTTATACCAATAAGTGAGCAGTTCAACAATACCAGCAGGAAAGTTATTAGATCTTACCTTCTTCCATAGTAGACCATGATTCATTGTATCGAAAACGCGACACAAATCAAGAAAGCAGGCATATACACTAGTATCGCAATCAACATAGTTATTTACTGCTTGCTTTAAAGCAAAAATAGCCATATCAGTAGATAGCTCTGGTCGAAAACCAAATTGACCATAGTCAACAGACATGTAGGGTGTAATTTGGCTTGAATCAAACGTTAAAATACCTTGACCATAACAGTGGCGAGAGATATAGGTCATTAATTAGCCATGCTCGCGATATCTCCAGTCTTACACTTCGGAATCGGCACCACAATGGTACGTAAAAGATAGTTCATGCATAGCGCATGCATAAGTTAAATAATGCATAGAGGACTACAGAAATATACTGACTGACATGCAACAGATGTTCTATACTCAGGCAGTCATATCCCGGTGACTTTCCCCTTTTCACGTTACGTAAGACGGATGCCATATCCTCCTCCGTAACTATAGTCCGTTTCTAGGGCAGGCGGAAAAAAAGTACATTGACCTTTGACGATATCATTGGGGTAGGCAATCTTTTTTGTTTAGGTTCATTTTTTATCCTTTTATCATTATATACATCATCAGAGTGAAAGATAAGGCTGCCGAATGCGAAGTTCTTTACAGGTCCTATGTCTATTGTTATATAATAAAGAAAGAAGATTATCCTGTACCTAAACGAATAAAAAGGCAAATTAATATTGATTGAAGTTTATTTATAAATCATGAGTTATTACAATTTTCATTATTACGTTAATAGTAGGTAAGTATTTTAATAAGTAGGTAGGTAAGTAGTTATATAAAACATAACTTCTTTTTGGCAGTCAAGTAAAAAGACGAACTTTTAATGCTAAGCGTTCTTAAGCAGCCAACCTTGGAGCATGCATAAAACTTCTTATAATGGATTGTCAGAGACACTTGACAGACTATTCATCTGTATCTATTTCGGAATCATTTATGATCATGAAAACGTAGAAAAGTACGTCACATTGATTATAACCTAAAATACCGGCAGTCTTATTTTTCATATCCGTTTTGGATGGATATAGGTCACTAGACCATATTTCTTTTACATATTTATAGATGTTTACAATAATTATTTTTCGGTTACCGAAATATGCGACAATTTCCGCTTCTTTCGCGGTGCCGTAAAGTCTTTATGAGATTTTCATGTCGATGGAACCGATTTCATACTAGTAATAATATTCAAAACGTCACAATAAAATAACAAAAACTTTAATACAAAA
This sequence comes from Parnassius smintheus behrii, assembly GCA_036936625.1. NCBI lineage: Eukaryota > Metazoa > Arthropoda > Insecta > Lepidoptera > Papilionidae > Parnassius > Parnassius smintheus. The sequence goes on along the minus strand of JAUPFT010000030.1, from coordinate 37,662,300 downwards.
CGTACTAATACAAACTAACAAAACAAACTTAATAAAAATTAAAACAACTACTATAACCGAAAATTTAAAATCTCAAACTATCTACATGCAAGAGCATCCCGAAGCAGAATGAGGAATGATATTTATTGTTACGAGCTTAGGGTTCATGACAGTAAAAATTGCCGATTGAATTACCAAAATTAACACTTTAATTCACTTTACACTAATTAAACTTAAAACACTAATAATTAATCACACCGATTCACTTTATTCCGCTCCGAAGCTTCGCTTGTCTCGCCAAATTCAATACTTCCCCGATCGCACCTTGCAGCGCCTATAAATACACATTAGCACCGAAATATCCAGAACATTCAAGTAAATACGCGCACCAATCGACAAGGCGCCGAAAGTTCGAGTGTCGGCTTCTAGAAGCTTAGTTCTTCGTTTCAACACCAGATGGCGCTGTTGGTGGAAAGATTGGTGATGTTAACGTCAACTTAGGCGTGCAACATTATTATACTCTTTGGAAATGAGTTCTGCTCCATCCGCTTTCTAAAAAACGCATGACGTGAGACCTATCGCAAATCGCGTCGAAACAGGTTTATTATCTCTGAATAACCGCTTCCCTCACCCTACCCCGTACCATGAGACGCGCTTAGCGCATAACGATACGTAATCTATAAAGAAATGTATGGAAGCAATAACTGTCGTTTTGTTTCGATGCTAACATAATACTTGAGGTCAATGTACTTTTTTCTGTCTGCTCTCGAAACGTACTATAGGCAGTTCTCGAAATTCAGCTGAGCACAAGATGTTTCTGTACTCAACAAGGTATCATTCTGAGTAGTTATTTGAGACGTACAATGCTCATATGTCACGTCAACATTAAAATTATTTTAAAAAGGTTAACTATCTTTGTGTGGTTCACCTCAACCTGGATACTAATATGATAACCCGCTTTAGTATTTAACTTCGTGACCTCCTTCCAAAATTGTCCAAATGTTATCGATCTGTTATTTCGGGCCAGTATATCTATTTTTATCTTTCTTGATGGTTTTAAATGAATTTAATTTAAAAATTACTAATAAAATAAAAGGGATTGATGTTTCTTACCAAAAAACTTATTATGAAATATCTTACTTCCTATACTTATGTCTTATGTTAAAAGTCCGCACGTAAGTAATACTACTCTCTTGCCTGTTTTTGCTGATAAACAGCAGAGCATGTACTGCTGTGTTCTAGTCCGAAGAGCATAGTGAGCCATACATTTCAGGCTCTGACACACACCAAATTAGACATCAGAGTTCACTTCAGTACTACTACTAAAACTAAAAAATGAAAAGAACTTCAAAATATTTTAGTCAGCATTTCCTCGAATATCAACTGCTCTCACGGTATTTCATTGAAATTTATATGTGAAATATCTATAGAGACGGGTCAGACCAACAGTTGGCTTAGCGGTGCGTCGCCATGGCATGCGTCAACACGCTATAAATACCTCGATAATGTTATGTCCAACAATTTTGAAACATACTTCAGTTATCATCGATCAATCGTTACAGTAATACTGTCATAGGCAACATCGAATACAACTATTACAGCAGTCACTGATTAAAAGAATTTAGATGTCCAATTTGAAAATAAAAGATTGAATTTTTAATTTTTGTTTGTATTTAATAAATATAAATGTTTATCGAATATACAGTCATCTTTTTCTTGAAAAAATTCGTAATATTTTTTTGATTATGCCGCATTTAGTACCTGTCGTAAAGTATCATTTGTGCTGCATATTACCTGTACAAAATAATTTCATTGTTTTACATCTGCCAGGCGTTTCACGACGGCTTACAATTTTTTCACTTAAAATAACGCCTTGCGTGTCCCATTCGAGATGTCAAACATTAACATGTATTTCCACATAAACGTTACATTTTAGTTTTAAACTATATAACAATAAAGCGATTGAAATTTTAAGAATCTAATTTACTCTCAAGACAAGAATCGTTTCTGACCTTTTGTCTACTAAAATATACTATTATTTCAGTTGCAAAACATCCGGTTGCCAGAATAAGACCAAAAGCAAAAATATGCCAAGAAATAATAAGACGAGCCCGAAAGTGTGCTTCAGGAAAATAGTGTTTTTTAACATCATCGTTTAACAAATCTCTCAAATGCTTTTGAAACAAACCACTCTCAATAATACGTAAAACTTGCAATTGCAATTGCTTTAGCATAGGGAATCCTTTGTAAAAGTGTATACCAACTATGTACTTGCTAATAAGTTGTTTAAACACATAAAGTTGAGGATTTCCATATTCGTCAACAAAATTTTGCTTATGATGATCATAAAAAGCATAAGCAATTATAGTATACTTGTCATTGGCTTGACTGACTGTTGTAAGACTCTGCAGCATAGTTTCACATTCTTCACTGTCTCCCCCCTTTAACTCAAGCCCTAATGCGACTTTTAAATGATTTCCTACGAGAGAGCTTATACATGGCTGAATACCAATTTTTTTTAGATCGTTCTCGTTGAAAATTTGATATTCATACTTAGGGTGTGTTGTAAGACTTGACAGGCTTGATTGGTAATGTATGCTAATCAAATAAGCAAAAAAAATCCAAATAAACATGAAATACCTACACTTTAGCTTATTACCCAATGTAGCACCGTGTTGTAAGAGAACATCCCACATAACTAAAATTGTTCCACATTTGTTTTTCACATGAAATATTACAACAAAAACCACAAAATATGATTTAAATGCTACACCTAATAATATCCAAACCACGGCATCAAACTCTATATAAGTATTTTTCAAATTCGATATTAAGCCTCGTTTCTTGACTAAGATTATGATTCCGTCTTTGTCAGTATAGTATCCATATAAGTAGCTAAAAGCTTCTGCTCTTGGAAGCTTCAACGTAAGTGCTCCCGTTAATATATCAACGTCACCTTTCTGAAGGGAACTAACAGGACCAGAAGCTATCATATCATCTCCTACGTTAGAACTTTCTTCAATATTAAATTTGTAGGTGTATATAATGTTGAATTGTTCCAATTCACTTAAAATTTTTAAAATGTATTGTTCTAATCCCTCTCGTTTCTCTTTCCTCTGATCATTATTAGGATCAATAAAATATGGGTGCGCGTCACAAAAACTTACTTTAAATGTGCAGTTTCTAAGTCCTGTTACAGTTTTGTAAAATAATGATTTTGTTATGTTTGCTTCAAGACATTTCCCATATAATATAATCCTAGTGAAAATGATTCCACAACCATAGTTTTCAAATGGATTATACGTGTATACATCTGCATTACTTGCTTCATTTATAACCAACACTTTAAAAATATGATAATGTAGAATAATTTTAAATAGATCATTTATTTCTGGTAATGCAAGTTCTTCGCAAATAATCAGAAAATAGACATCCGGTTTCCAACCTTTCTCCATTGATAGGAACATAAATTCATCTTTGAAAACTCTTAAATTTTTAGCTGTTATCAAGTAACCTTCATTGTAATACACTACTTTCTTCTTCGTTGTTCGTGATATTATAGACAAGTATTTCATTTCGTGAACTGCTTTAATTATATCATTGTTAAAATAATTAGTATCGACATACGTAACTACTGATCCTTTTTGAAACCATTGTGTAATGATGCTCCGAACACATTATGATAACTCCTTATTATTGTCTTGAATTAATATTTCTTGATTTTTACATAAATTTATGCTGAGACTTAATAAAATCAAAACTTTTAGTGAAATCATAATTAAACTTTGTTATTTCGTACCTTACTGGCTCAATCAATATTACGATTGAGGCAATAGATCTACGTACACGTACGTACACGTAGTATGGTTTGAAAACAAATAAAACGCAATATTTTTATATCTAAGATGTAAAGTTATACAACTATAATTATATTTTGGTTAACAACATATTATTTTTGACGTACTACGATACTTATCTCTGAAATTATATGACTGTAGCTGGGTGATTCTTCGAAAACAGTGTTTAGAGTTATTTCAACTGATTTAGTGTTTTCACAATTTTAAATGCAAAGTGAATTGCTCAGTTTGATACGGTGATCGCTCTAAACGTTGACAGGATCTTTATTTATTAAAGACTTGCATTATAAAAACGACTCATCTATAGGAAAGTAAATACTATAATGAAGTTGTAGCAAGATGCAAGAATATGATTCAACTAGCATGGGAAAAATTGAAACTATGCCAGTTAAAATCTTTGTAATAAGCGTATTATTTTCCAAAATATATTATTTGCCAATAGTATTTTGATATTATCTGTTTATTTACAGATAATACGGTTGTATTAGGGTGGTTAAAATAAAACTATTAAATTTTATTTCTTATTTTGACTTTATTCAGAGTCATAAACTATTAAAATACTTTCTAAAATCTGAGGAGCCTGTTTAACGTTATTTTCGTGGCTAGCACAGCAACCAATCGTTCTTTGGCCAACATGGCAATTACAACAATATTCTTTAATGGCGTCTCTGCCCTGCAGATCATTATTATATAAAATGTAGGCGAAATATATTTTTCGGCCTGCTTTGTATTTTTCCTCTTAAAGGTGTGCAATCGTCTGTCATAGTTAGTCTTACCAGCAGGTTGCTCTCTCTCTCTCTCTCACTCCGTGCACACTTCAATTGTATAAGAACCATCATTCCTTATATATTCTCCATAGTATAATCTTGCCTGTTTTATTTGGTATATAGCACAACTAAATAATATTAATTTGCTGTATGTTATTCTTGGGAATGATACATTATTTGTGCTTGCATTTATGTTTAAAAACTGTGCACGTCTTCTATTTAAATTATTTTAATAACATAATCAGCAAGAGCATTGCTAAGGTACATTTTTCCTTTTACAATATCTAGGATTTGGCCTGCATCTTCTCTATTACCGTATTAGTCAAACTTATTCATCAATGCAGCAGCCACCCTAAAATCTATTATTACAGGCTTAGATGCTAAGTTAAAAATTCCTCTCTAAATTTCCTAAAAGAATGTTTAAAAATACCATTGAAAAATTCTGATACCTTACTACATATTGTCACAGACATAAATTTGTTTACTGCCAGCGTTGATAATTAAGTTTTACCCTCTTGTTAATAGCGGGAATATTTATGGAGTAATTGCATGATTATAAAAGGACACAGGATCGGAAACCCCTATTTAACATAAAAACATCTTCTTTATTAAATTATTGCCGCAATGTATTTTATTCATTGCTGAATTCATGTTTCATAATATGGGCATCAGATGTTGTTGCTGAATAGGGGACTAATACATCTACAATGTATCCATCGGAACATTCCATTAGGGGCTTCATGAGGTTCCTATACTTATGCATGAAGTAGGTATTTTTTGGTAAAAATAGTTTGGACTCTTTTGAACGTATATGTACCATTAATTATAATAATTGGCTTACTGCCATTTTCATCGAACAAACCATTTGGTATAGTAATCAGATTTAGCTCAGCTAATTATTTCCCTGTTATATGAGCTATACCCAAGTTACCAGCCACAAAATCTTGATTTAGCATATCGCGAGCTTTGCTCATAAATCTTGAGTTGAGAAAAGTTGAGCGTGCAATATTCAATAATGTGGAAATTCTTTCATCGCTGTCCCCGATTCTAAGTTAAATTAAATATGCTACGAGTGCCAATGAGCTATTGCGCATCTCAAAAAATCTAGGCAGCTGTGTATTCAGATTTATAAATTGATCTTTGAACAGCCCTATCCAGTAATGACCTACATTAGTCATCCCTTCAATATTTTTAAAATCAAGTGTTTGATTCCTTTCTTTTACAAATGATGAAAAATCTTCAATATTCTGCAGTAAATGAGTGAGAAGGATGTAAGTAAGTTGTTAGGAGCCCAGTTATTTTGCAGCAAATAAATTCATTAACTATACTGCAGTTTTTAGGGATATAAAAATTAAAATCTGTGAATAACTTAACCCTAATCTATATTGGGACTAAGAGTCACTGTGGTGATTCACAACCCGGAGAAAAACAATTGACTTGTGTGTCCGGGAACTAGTAAAATTCGGCAAGTTAACTGTAGGTGGAACAATTGCAATAGTTGGAGCACGAACTGGTACTCTATCGGCTCTTTGCCAACATGGATGGTAAACGCTATCTGAGCCATGAACCTAAAACAATTTTCTAATTAGTTAGTGCCATTCAACATAATAATCACTTGAGTATCTAATTCATTTTGAATTATTTTAAAAACCAAAAGATAATATTGAAGAATGAATTCTAACTAAAGGGTTTATAACTAACACATTCAAAATATGTTATTTTATTCTGCTAAATAGTAAATAAAATGTTGTTCTTTCACGAAAAGTTCAAAAAACTTTTCAGTAAACAAGTGAACGTTATGTAAATACATTTTAGTAGCATAACTCTAATTCACAAATTCTCAAATAAACTAAATAAAAAAATCTGCTTGCTTGTTGTAGTGCTAACCTTTCGTTGATAACATTTCTTATATGTGTTTCTCTCTTTGAGTTTGTGTTGAGAATATGAGATCTGGTTTGCCATATAGATCCACTATTGACACATAGTTCTCTTCGATGACCACTTGATGTGCTTCGCATTTAGCTGTTCAGGTAAGTTATTAATTGCTAATATCCAACATGAGTGACAGACCAAGCTATGAGTTGACCTGTAAATAAGATATATTTTTATTCATGTCATATAAACAAACAATAAGACAGAAATCAAACTAAGAACTAAATATAAAAATGTACTTACGACTTGCGGAGCAGTCCATAGACAGATAATTAATAATACTTCAATAAGCTGCAACAAGTGTCCTATACGATGCATTACATAAACGCAACAATTAACACATCGCATTGGTTGTTCATTCTCACTCAAAGTAGGCGTAGCAGAGGAGTTGTCATTTAAAGCCGGTTCGAGATCCATATCATAATAGCGCCAGACTTAACGTCAGGTGCAGATTCAGTGTCTGAGGGTAGGGCTGGGTCATCGTGAGGTATCGGACTTCATGATAAGAAAAAATAAAAGTTCAAAGCAGCGAGTAAACAAAATAACACCCACAGAGTACAAAACCAAAGAGAATTTCAGATGTCATTTCACTGGACAAAACGACACAGTAGAGGTAGGAGTTGCCAGGAAAACATAATAATATGACGATAATCGATTTTTGGAACCGATAACCTAATCTAAAAAAATATGTAAAAAAGTAATAAATAACGTTTTTGATTATTTTATTTTATTTTTATTTATTTTACGGGGAGCGCCATGAAATGCACGAGTATGTTGCGCAGAGGCGAACTGTAACTCCGCTTTTTGTTAACGCTTGATTTCACTACCCATCTATTTTTACACCATGCACTAAATACGAAACAATTTTTAAAGACTAACTCCAAAATACTTGTTACTTCTAATTTTACATTCACGTTAAGTGTATTTTTTTTCTTGAGGAATAAATTTCTTAAACCATATACTATTTATTGTTATATATACGTCTACGTTCCCTAAAATATGACAAGATTGCAAGATGACCTTATCACAAAAATTGATAGGGGCGTACTCCAATGGTTTCGGCACTTTGAACGCATGAGTGAAGACCGAATGGTGAAGAAAATATATAGAGCGAAAGTAAATATTAAAAGGTGTCGAGGTAGACCGAGACTAACTTTCGAAGACCATGTGAGCAAATTGCTCGAAGAGGGGAGGGTCAAGAGTACTCGGATAACTAGACGTGCATGTATGAAGAAGTTAATGAACCTGAAAGAAGCGAAAGAGGTATGTAAGGATCGTGACACTTAGCGATCTGTTTTCTCTGGCTACCCCTGCCATGCCATGGGTCTCATAAACACTATACACTTAATGATTTCTTATATTTACGCGAGCACTACACATGATTAAAACTACTTTTACGGATTTTATCGCGTTTATTTTTACTTTTTATTTTTAATTCCCGACGTTTCGGGCGCTTTCCAGCACCCATGGTCACGGGGGACTGAGATGACTGACGTCCCGATGTCATTGTTAAACCCGGAGTACCTTCAGCTTTTTTAATTATCGTTTATGGTCCGATCTACGCATAATATTTTAATAGAGAAGGAGGCTGGGTACTACCACCTGCTTGGGATCCTATAATCGATAAAATTAAAACGAAACCCAAGCATACCACTGCAAGACCTCAGGACATAGTCAGTTCATTTTGCGTAGATCGGACCATAAACAATAATTAAAAAAGCTGAAGGTACTCCGGGTTTAACAATGACATCGGGACGTCAGTCATCTTAGTCCCCGTGACAATGGGTGCTGGAAAGCGCCCGAAACGTCGGGAATTAAAAATAAAAAGTAAACATAAACGCGATAAAATCCGTAAAAGTAGTTGCAATCACTACACACTTATCCTACGTATTACTGAATATTGACGATCTCACTTAATACAAATTTAGTCCCTAGGATGACAAAATTGTAGCGACGATGTGCTTTTTTAAAGATAAAGGAAATTTTTTGTTCACAGGTCCCATTTTAAATGATACGCGAGGCTATTAAAATCAAAAAACATCCTAATTTTAAAAGAGAAGGTGGATAGGTGCTACTGCCCCATGTTACCCCGTAAAGGCCTATTGAGCTCGGGTCCAAGGTAGCCCAATTCGACGGATAACAGAGAGGAAGGTCCAAACGGCCTATGAATAATTAAATTAGAACGGTTAGGTAAGCAAACACAAACTTACTGGCTTGCAGAAGTGTAGGGTCTACCACAAGGTGACGTCAGGAGCAAGTAAATGGTAGTTGGTGTGTGGTTTGGGAAGTGTATAGTGTAACCTGACGTCACCGGTAGGATCAGATAGCTGCACCACGTGCACCGACTGCTCCACAAGACGCTCCCCGCTATCGGATCACAAGGTTCAGTGTTCTCCGCGACAAGGTAAAAGTTTTATCACGCTATCAAAAGAAGCACTAATAATTCGTCGATGCAATTAACGGCATACGGTTCCTTTAATCACTCTAAATATTCAACAGTAAATTCAAAATGGCAGGCACAATTAACTAGATTTTAGGCACGTTTCCTTATTATTGACCTTCAACCAAAACACCAGCCGCATACAACCGTATGCCAGTCGCAAACAATACTTAAAACGTTCACAACTATAATTATATAATCCCGGCTTCGTTATCAGGAAAACAAACAAATTAAGATAAACCGTAAGGTTCGCGAAGTATAAACGATCCAAGCTTCGACGCGGCAATTGTATCAAAACCTACGCCCGACCTCTGAGCGCTACGGCTGGCTCACGAAGAAGGGACGAGACACGCCGGCGCAGCAGTCCGCCGCACCGATCCGACTCCCCCCCGTCCCGCCGTCAAACCGGTTTCCCGCTCGAAAACGCGCGCCGTCGCAGGTTTCAAATTGTTAAAATCATGCCTAAACAAACGTGCGTGAAGAAACCCCCGTCCCGGACATAAGGACATATGTCCGCGAATAAATTGCAAACGGGATAAATCCGAATCTCCAACCAAAACCTCGGCCACCCTAGGCACCCCATCCGGTCCATACGACAACTTAACAATGCGCCAATGGCACCAATACAAAGGCAAAGCGTAGGTTATTTAACTAACACGAGGTCTGCGACCCGAGGAGGATCCGTCTTATCAGACCACTTAACGCGCTGCTACAAAAGATGACTCCAGTGATCGTGTCCTCCCCCTCTCTTCGGACCTCAGATAATCCAGTAATACTACCTCTTCTTCCCGCTCCAGTATATTCTCGTCAGTTTTCAGGGTGCGTGCGTTATACGTTGCCAGGTTGAGTCGTCCTGGGTGGCAACCGAAGCTCCACCGGAGATTCTTAGCACCCCCTGCCCCGCCGTTACCATGGTTGCCACCGTAGCCAGGAATAGCGGGGCCGCCGGGGACTCGGGGCCATTTGTTTGCATCGTTGATCATGGGGGGATATTTGCCATAGTTGCCACGTTTGGCGAGCGGGTTGGAAAAAGCAGTTTTTTATTATGTTATTGTTGTTATTAGGAAGATGCTGCTGCCTATCTCTTTTCTGTGTCCCTCTGTCGCCTCTTACGACACCCACGGGAAGATATGGGGTAGTGGATATTCTCAACCGCCACTACACGGCCAAGAGGGTTATCATTTTCAAATTTCACTCATTAACCCGGTCACAAAGAAGCCTACTCCGAACAAAAATGTATCATGTATGGATTTTTATGCGTATTATATTATGATGTTGCGAGAAAATGATTTTAACCTCTTAGCCTGGTGTAGAAAATTATTTCATCAATTTTTGGTAGACATGTTGTATGTGAAGGTAGAAAGTGAACGTCTCCGTTATATATCTTTAAACCAAAAAAGCTGCACGTTGAGAATTATATACATTTACAAGATGCAGTTTCTAGAGACGCCAATGTAAACCTCATAGATTTAGGTAAAATGGTAATTCTGCCCTCATCATTCGTTAACAGTCCCCGCTACCTACATGAGTACACACAAGACGCATTCGCCTATGTACGAACTTATGGAAGACCTGATCTTTTTGTTACTTTTACTTGCAATCCCACATGGAAAGAAATAACCGAAGAGCTAATGCCAGGCCAAAAAAGTACTGACAGACACGATTTAGTTGCTAGAGTATTTAGATTAAAAGTACAAAAATTAATGTATGTAATTAACAAAGGGAAAATTTTCGGAGACGTACAGTGCTTCATGTATTCAATTGAATGGCAAAAAAGAAGATTACCGCATGCCCACATTCTAATATGGCTTAAAAAGAAGTTGCGGCCCAACCAAATAGACAACATAATAAGCGCCGAGATTCCGGATCCCGAGCAAGATAAAGAATTGTATGATACCATCGTCTGAAATATGATTCACAGTCCATGTGGAGCACGAAATTCAATATTACCATGTATGAAAGAAGGAAAATGTACAAAGAAATTCCCTAAACAGCTATTAAAAGAAACAATGCACAATGACAATGGCTACCCTGGTAGATGGTGGCAGGAAAGTTACAATCAAATCTGGCTCTGGAGCGGTCGAAACCTTAGGTAACAGCTGGATTGTCCCGTATTCGCCCATTCTAAGTAAAATATTTAATGCCCACATTAATGTAGAAGCATGTAGCTCTGACCGCGCAATCAAGTATATCTGTAAGTACATAAATAAAGGAAGCGACCAAGCAATATTTAATCTCAGGAGTGAAGGTGAGGCAAATCCCGTTAATGAAGTACAGACCTTTCAAGCAGGGCGTTATGTCAGCAGTAATGAGGCAGCGTGGCGTCTCCTTGGCTTCCCTTTACACGAAAGGCACCCAGCAGTTCCTCATCTTGCTGTGCACTTAGAAAATGGAGAGCGTGTATATTTCACCGAAAGAAATTTCCAAAAACTACACTAACAGCCTTCTTTCAACTTTGTCAAACCGACCCCTTTGCAAAAAAGTTGTTATATTCTGAAGTCCTCCGCTATTATACTTGGAACACATCTAAGAAGGAGTGGAAACTCCGTATTTAAGGCGCGCCTGTTGCAAATTGGCCCATTGTAAAGTCATCAGATGCCCTTGGTCGGGTGTATACCGTCCATGTAACTAATTTTCAATGTTTCTATTTACGATTGCTGCTGCACCATGTTCGGGGTCCTACAGGATATAAGACCTTATAACTGTCAACGGTCAGGAACAGCTTCCAAAGCCAAAATTAGGGATTTTTATGCAACTCTCGTATCATCTTACGGGCTACCTAATGCACATGAATTGTGGACAAAAATAAAGAGTACATGGCGGAAGATATTTTGCGAACGTTACAGTAGACACACGCGAACAAGACATACAATGAACTCATCTTTTATGAAGCACTTGGAAAAATCGAAGATAAAGGAATGATAAGCCCTCAGCAAACAACCGAAAATGAACTAAGTGATGAAATTACACGTGAAACAAACTACGATATACCAGCTTTGCAGCAGCAAGTAGCCGAATTTTTACATCGCTTGCTTCCCGAACAAAAACGAGTTTTTGACAAAGTATAAGGACAAATTGAATCTGGAAATGGCTTAGCTTCCTCCGGTATAGCCGCCACACTGCTAAGCGGGGGCCGCACTGCACATTCTGTTTTAAAACTCCCTCTAAATCTAGCCCAGGAAGAATCGCTGATCTGCAACTTTAGCAAAAATAGTGCACGAGGTATAATGCTACGACAATGCAAACTTTAAGTGTAGGACGAAAGTACAATTTCGCATAAAAAATCTGTAGAAGCACTAAATCTAACGCTCCAGGATTTGCGCAGCAATACCGTTGTAATGGGATGAATGTTGGTTTTACTGGCTGGTGACTTTCGCCAAACTTTACCTGCCATTCAAAAGGGCACACCTGCAGATGAAAATCTTTGTTTCAGAGAGCACGAGGGATCTGTGACAGAAAACATCTGGCTGCGGAGCTTCAGCATGTCAAGCAAGTATTGCAAGACAACAAGCTTCGGGTCCCGCGCCTACGTCACAGTGAACGAGTGAAGCCGGCCACAGTCGAGCGCGCGCCTGCTCTACTACCATATGTTAGAGGAGTCACGGACAAGATTGGCTACATCTTGAAGCGAGCGTCCATTAAGATATACTACAAGCCGCTGAAGAAGATTAGTCAATTTCTACCATCCATCAAATGTAATATTCCTCTACAAGATGCAGGTGTGTACAAGCTAGATTGTGAATGTGGTCTCTCTTACATAGGTCAAACAAAGAGATCTACAAAAAACTCGCGTGAAGGAACATATAGCTGATGTGAAGCACCGACGCTCCGGGAAGTCTGCAGTCTGCGAACATGTTCAAGATCGCCCCCACCATTACATTAGATTTGATAAACCACAAATTCTCGCAAAAGAACACCGATTCCTACCAAGGATGATACGCGAGGCTATTGAAATTAAAAAAACATCCAAATTTCAATAGAGAAGATGGTTGGGTGCTACCATCTGCTTGGGATCCTATAATTAACAAAATTAAACCCAAACCCAAGCATACCACTGCAAGACTTCATGATACTATAAGCTCGTTTTGCGTAAATCGGACCAAAAATTAATATTAAAAAACTGAAGGTAGCCGGACTAACTATGACATTGGGACGTCAAACATCTCAGTCCCCCCCGTGACCATGGGCGCTGTAAAGCACCCGAAACGTCGGGATAATAATAACAATAAATTAATGTAATTAAACGCGATAAAATCCGTAAATAATAGTTTTATTCAATGTGTAGTGTTCGCGTAAATTTAAGAAATCATTATGCTTACACACTATTAAAAATTGGCGATGGGCGGTTGGAAACGGATGCTGAGGGCTGCATTAAATTGACGAGAGATTTTTGTAATTTAGTACAGAGTCATTCCGAATTAATTACGAGCGTTTATTCAGATTTAACGAACAACACGCATGAAGACAAATGGTTACGTGAAAGGCCGATTCTTGCACCAAAAAATGAGAGCGTAAACAAAATAAATTCAGATATATTAAGCGAAGTAGCAGGAGAAATAAGAGGATATTTGTCAGTAGACACAGTTATGGACACAGAACAGAGCAGTTCATATTTCTAAATTCTCTAGAGTTGTCAGGTGTGCCCTCACATAAACTTCAATTAAAATTAGGCGTCCCAGTCATGCTAATGCGAAATTTAGATGCTCCTCGGTTATGTAACGGGACAAGGCTGCGTGTGACACACCTTGGACGGAATATAATCGGTGCTACAGTTTTGACAGGCGTAGGAAAAGGTGAAAATGTTATTATACCACGGATCCAAATAATTCCCACAGAACTTCCTTTTTAATTCAAAAGGTTGCAGTTCCATATTAAGCTCAGTTTTGCAATGACAATTAATAAAGCGCAAGGGCAAACGTTACAGGTAGCAGGAATCAACTTAGAAAAACCGTGCTTCTCTCATGGTCAGCTGAACGTAGCATGTTCGCGTGTATCAAATGCCCAGAATCTCCACATTCTTTCCACGAATGGAAAAACATATAACATTGTGTACAGTAGCGTCTTAAAATAGTGTTCAATTAGTTTTTTTCCAGAATTCCCACAATCAATTATCAGAATCCCCACAGATCTTCATTTTATTTTCAAAATTTTCTATTTAGCTCAGTTTCTTTTCAATTCCAAACGCTGCACCTCTGACGGACCTATTAAGCTCAGTTTCCTTTCAACTCAAAAGGCTGCATCTCTGACGGATCTTTTATTTGGCTCAGTTTCCTTTCAATTCAGAAAACTGCATCTCTGACGAATCAATTTAGCTCAGTTTCTTTTCAAAAGTCTGCATCCCTGACGGATAATACTGCTCAGTTTCCTTTAATTAAAAAATATCCCATTTCCATTTGGAATAAACAGGCTATTTTCATGCTTTCCTATACGCTGCGTTTCAAAACATTTAAATAGGCTGACGAATCAATCAGTTTTCTTTCAATTCAAAAAGCATTGCATAGTTTATTTCCCAGTGACCATGCGGGCAAAGCCGCGGGTAACAGCTAGTTCTTATTAAAACTTCAAAATAGTTCGAGTAAAATTTAGCCAAGTTCACTCCTGGTATTACCATTTATTTATTCGTGAATCTTTATTTTAATCGGTTCATCATTTCTGGAAATTAATTTACACAGACTGACAAACAAAAATTTTGAAATGTTGTCCGTGTCTTAATACTCGTAGCATGTAAATAATTTATACAGGAATATTGTTACGAGCTTGAGGTCAAGGCTTGGTTGTGCAGGCCTAGGGTGA